>CM073770.1:18899356-19219871 GCA_037158775.1 Hetaerina titia
ATATAATAATATGTGTGTGTGTATATATATATATATATATATATATATATATATATATATATATATATATATATATATATATATATACATACATTCATACACATAAATATATATTTATGTATATATATGTATATATATGTATACATATACATACACACACTACCAATTCTAATTATCTCCTACGCAATTGCTGTCATATAGTATGTAATTGTGCGAGGAAAAAACGACACTTTAAATCTATCCGTTCTACTATTTACAGTAGCTCCCTGATTTTATACATGGGTTCTAACTACTATCTAGTAAGTCAGAACCTATAATATGTCTTCATCATCCTCAGATACGTAACCTGACTCAAAGTTACTCAGTAAATTTACCCCGTATTTAAACCTACGGCCAATTAGTGGCTCCCTTCGTAATTCTTCCAATAGTGTAGTTAAATTACTACCTTGTTCATAACAACTTTTTCCAACCTAGCACCTCTGCGTTTCGCTTATTCTTGTGAACCTATTCAAGCAGCTCCTTCCACGTTATCTTAGAAATGTGATAGTTCTGCGTATAAGTTATCTATCCCTATTACCTAATTTGTTTTCAATGCTCTTCAAGATTTGGAAACTTCCGCACAAAGGTCTAAGCTATGCCTGAAAATCTCCGTCTCATCAAATATATATATATATATATATATATATATATATATATATATATATGATTTCTTCGAAGTAACACGGAAGTGTTGAATAAAAAACTTAGACAGTAACACACAGCACGAGAACACATAAAAAGAACACTCACAATAATATCTTGATCATTTCGACGGACTCGAGCTCCGTCTTCTTCGGAAGATAAGATATGACTCAGTCTGACCTGAAAAAGGCCTCGGAGTAGGCCGAAAGCTTAAATCATCTACAGTGTGAGTGTCCTTTTATCTGTTTTATTCTGTGTTCTATTGTGCCGTCCAAAAGTTATATTGCTCTCGTGAGTACTTCCGCATCATCTATATATATATATATATATATATATATATATATATATATATATATATATATATACATACACACACACACATTCAAACACGAAATCCCGCCGTACGGCAAAACAAATATTCTTTCGCATGGAAATAGATATAAAGAAAGTGGATAGAAATACACATAAAAGACGAACACAGGATAGGTGAGGAAGGTGGAATCAAGCAGACCACTATATTATTAGGTAATCTACCGGCTAAGGTAGGCTTTTAGATGGACACAACTATCAAATAAATATTTCTTGTAACTCCAAACAAAACACAATCTAGCAACTTAATCTACATCAGGTCCCTCTTCATCTCTGTGTACTTCTTTCCTCCTTTCATCCCCTCCAACATCCCTATTCTGTTCCTGTCCTTTCCTCGTTTGCCTAACATTCTCCCCTCTATTACCTTTTTCAACATTCCACTACCGTTCAATACGCCTTTCATCCATTTTTCCTGCCTCCATAGGATTTCTCTCGACAAGCCTCCCTCTCCTCATTCACTATCTCCAGTACTTCTTCATTTGTTTTCCTTTCGGTCCATTTCACCTTCTCCATTCTTCTCCACACCCACATTTCAAAAGAAACCACTATATATATTAATATATTATATAATATCTTGCTGGCCGAGTATCCCCACCATATAGCCCATTTATGTATTATTTCATTACCTCATGAATCTTTCAATGTTCAGTTAATAATTTTCCTTCTGCACCTTTCATAATATGCACAGCATTTCCCTTCTTAAATTCTGCTAGTGGTTTCATATTCCAGTGTAGCACGCTAATTTACCCCTTCTCTTGTATACTCTCTTAATCCTCAAACTTTGTCTTCCATTACGCTCCTTCGGCGCTAATAGGTTTTCACCTGAGTTTTTTTTCATTTACACATATACTCTTCATTTTTTTATCAAAACTATCTTTTATAATCGTCTAGGCTATAAGAACCCATGGTATTTTTTGTGCTTTTCTATTTACCGTACCTATAGTGCCGTTTACGTATATAAATGTATTCGCAAACACCTTCTCAGGCGTGGCTCACGCTTGTGTCCATTATGCTTTTTTGGCTGTTTACTTATCTCCGTTGTATTTGCAGAAAACTTGCATCACCTGCAAAATCCTTTCGAGAGCGTATCACTGTGATGTCTTCGCAGCACCCTGGGCCACGTTCCCTGGAAAAGTAAATACTCGTAATTCTGATATTGGGACTCAGTGGAGGGAAATAGCAGCAAGTGATACGATTCTCACTCTTGGTGAATTTTCATATAGCAAAAAACCGTGTCGTGAACCTACGGAAAGCATCCCTGGCAACTTTCAGCGGAGTGGTAGTCGACGACGCCACGAGGAATGCCGCGAATCTTTTCCCAGGGAGCGCGAGATGAATAGCACTTCTCAACAAACAATACATTGCGCGAGAACTTTTGTTGGAGTACACACACACACACATTACTTGCCTTCTTTCTCACTATGCTTAGCTGCAGCAGCAGCGCAAATGGGTGCCCTCCTTACCGTATCGTCATTCTGGCTCTTCATTCTCAACCCCATATTTCCCCCCCCACGCCCTCAAAAAAAGGACGCGGACCGTGTTCCTTTATATCAAAAGTTTAATTAAGTTTTGTTCGCCCAAACAGAGTCGCCGTGGGAACGGACGCGAAAATATAAACCTAAGGGTGTTTTTTCTCCACCCGAAGAGGGTGGCGGTAAGGGGGGAAAAGATGTGGGGGGTGGGGCGGGGATAAGAAACGAAGGGGGGAGACGACGGCTGGGGAGGGTGGAAGGAGATGGGGAAGATTGAACACAAGAGATTCCATTCGCGCTCATTTTAAAAACATATGTATGGAAAAAAAACGGACGAGAGGAATGCAATGTCGTTGAACAGGAAGAGAGCTGCGCTGCGTCACTCCGCCCCGGGGCCTCGGAGGCGAGATCTCGCGGGGAGGCGGGGGGGGGCGCGAACGGGCCTCCATGTGGGAGAACTACTGCTGGCGCAAGAGTGAAATATATACGCTGAGGATGGCACGAGGCAGTCTCAAAGCATTTGATCTCGTTTATACACCGTGTACAAAGAAAAGGATTCTCAATAAAAGACATCTATCATATGCATTTATCCCATGGTTCCACGGCTGCGATACAAATGCTCAATACATATGTGGTGACCGTGGAACTGAATGTTCGCCAAATCTCCTCTCCTCACGTTCCCTGTCTTTCGGGATAAGAAGTGAGAAAGGGGTGGAGTCAGCAATGTAGGCTCTGAGAGGCCCTCTAATTTTGTGAAAAGAGAGATTCATAGTGCCAAGGGCATACACTTAATAGTGTCCTCGAAAACACACACTCATGGGTGCATGACGGTAATTTCATAAAACAATTTATTTTCTAAAACGAATAAATATAACACTATTGCAATAAATCTAAAGGGATTTCAATGGATAGCAATTTCTTCAACCGAAAATTATAAATTACAGGAAAAATACGGCGGGTAAATGGGAATACGGGGATAACCTTCATTATGATGAAGAAACCAAACGGTATCGTAATGCTGGAATAAGATAAGGCAAAAGATTTGAGAATTTATTTTCAGTAGATATTTCTGATGACAACGTTTATTCAAACAATCGTGTGTGGTGTGGTTCGTAAGAAGAAGTTAGATCTAGGGGATTCTAGGCTCTCTTTGTGAGGAATGGGTGTGTAAAGAGATGTGGAATTTATTGTAGCCACAAGAATATTGAAATTTTGAGGAATGGGGATTACGTATAAATGGTGGATAAAGTAATAAGAAGAGATGGAAGTAACCATAGGTTGAAGGTAGTGGCCTATTTCTGCGGAGATCACTCGGTGGGGGAGTTAATGCTAGAGACTATTCCGGGGTTAGTCTAGTTTTTAAGGTAGCAAGTAGAAGTCTTGGTATTGGTTGGGGAATAAATGGGCATATCTTTCAGTGAGAGGCCTTCTTCAGGTCAAAAATTTGATTGATAGGCAAATGATCTACTTCTGGTATGACGGGTTAGGTTCTTGGGGCATGGGGTCACAAGAGGTTGCGATGGCGTCTGCAACACATGGAAGGATGATTATTTGTGATCTCTGTATTGACATCGTTTGTGGCCAATTTGAGGGTGAGAGCATTTAATATAGAGTTTAAAATTTTGTTTCCTGAATAAAATATAACATGCTAGTTGAGATTATTTTCATAGGTATAGTTATTGCGTGGAGGAAAATCAATTGAAATGAATTGAAACTCTTAAGCTACTATTTTTCGTTTGACCTGCCATGTTTTCGGTCACTTCCTCCCATCAATTTATCGTTGTCCCTTCTACTTATATTGATATGCCCCTAGATGTGTTTTCCCTTTTTTAAAACTATGGCCTCCCATTGACTACTTTCTTAAGCTATTTTTCACTGACTGATTTAAGTTGCTACTCTGATTAAAAATTTATTTTCCCCAAAGCGGCAATTATACCCTCTTGAATTTTCTAATCTTCTCTCTATTTATCCTACCATCTATGCCTTAAGACTGTAATAAAGGAAACCTCGTAGTAGTAGGTATAAAACGCTTCCTTTATGTCCAGGCTACCACCATTAATCACTAATATTTACATAGTTTGTTACAACGCCTTCCTATATTCGTACGCATATATCTTTCCCTCTTTTCACCCTGCGTCCATCTCAACTAGTAAAAGTACATCTCGTTTTGATTTATTCATGTACATGTTAATCTCACCCCTTGCAACTTAATCTTGACGTGGCGGGTGGGCATGCACTTTTTTTGGAGTTACGAGACTGTTGAGAACGAGCCTTTAAGGAAAACCCCGACCATTGAACACACACACACACATATATATGGGTGTGAACGTCTTGTAATCAATCCAAATGATGCCACTGTGTAGCAAAACTAGTCAACAACGATACATTTATTCCTGTGGAGACGCAAAGTCTTTAATTCCTTTCTTCATGCGTGTACGTTCTGATGACCCTTGAAGCTCTGCTCTCTGCTCTTGGTAGGGTTGTCCATATCAGATAGATTGAAGTGGTTGGAGCCAGACGAAAGGTGGTTCTTGCAGCAGCTGTTCCACTTTGAGCCGACTTCATAGGGGCCTGGCTCCTGTGGGGGGGGGGGGGAGGATTTGGTTATATTACATATATCCAACCCTCCTATGGAATACAATCTTGACGTGGTGGAAGGACTTGTACATTTCAATGAACTATACTTATAGCTGTGCTGGCGGGAGGGGAGGGAGCAAAGATAATTGATCCCGTAAGGTTTCTAATACTGAATAGGTGGAAGGAGCCAGACGAAAGGAGTCCTGGGAACAACGGGACTCGGCCCATTAGGCTGTGTACTGCTCACGGCAGCGGGAGAAGCAAGGCTTCCAAGGGCGTTATCTCACGAAATCCTTGCAAAGCATACGCCGCTGTAGCCACCATATGAATGACGATGTCACGTTAAGGGACTATTGAGGAAGTCAATTGGTAAACACTTCAAACATTTATCTTATGCAACAATTATGTACATAGAACTGAGTATGAGTCCAATACACTGTGGAATACGCTGAGTCGTGAGTCCTGGAGTGCAGGTTGAGGCACAAGTTACGTTTTCTTCATTACGCGAAACCCTTTCATTGTTTAAATTGTAATGTTCAGTTGTTTGGATTCCATTTTGCTGTGATTATTTTATTGTTTGAGGGAAGAACGATCATTTGAATTAGTCTGTGTAAGAGTCTAATATCTCTTTTAGCATATTTCCTCTAAACTTTTTCTAGGCCTTTTATTAAAATTTTCTCCCATGATCCCAAGAAATTTCCGCGTATCCCAATTGTGGCCAAAGTAATACTAAATATTTGCCTTTTTTCTTACTTTTAATTAATCTTTCCCGTAACACATCAAATGAAAATTTGCATCTTAAGTCAATTCAAGTATTCTTTCGATATGGGAAGTGTTCTCCATACTCTTAATTATTTCCAATGTTTTTCTACACGTACGTCTCGTTTCTCCTTTTGTTTATTCCAAAACATCAGTGCAGTACATTTTCGAGTATTTTATTTCAAACCCAATGTCTCACACCAATCCGATACCTGGTATGCATCGCGAGGAAGTAGCATTCAATATGATGGCATATTTATTTCTCTGTAAATATTCTAAGTTTTCTGTGAGTGTGGAAGGTCATAATGTATAACAAAAAGATCAGTTGTTTTTTAATACTTCCAACAGCATCCCTTTAGTCAAGCCTGCCTCTTAAAAACTCAACTTCTCGACGACAACGGTTCCCTTTAGCTCAGATAAGAAGGGTTATGATCCTGTTATTCACTTTCGCATTTATACCATGCCATCTTAGTTAATATATCATTTTATTATGAAGGTTCCCTTGAAGAGTTTCTTGAAATGTAAAGATGCAGCATCCACTTGGTTCGTCTGTTCTGCTGTTTCTAAGCATTGTTCTGGTTATTGCAGAGAATGTTCCCTTTGCTGATAAAAAAGCGGTATATTGCTAACAATTATGCTTTCTAATATTATTCGTCATACGAGTAGCGTAGTTTAAGAAATCGTAATTAACTGTGGTTTTCACTTTCCCCGCTTTTGTTCAGTGGGTTACGTGAGAAAGCTTTCAGTCACGAGGTACTGACCTCTCTTCTATCAACATATAAAAAACTTATTAAGTATTTGGCGATGACCTCAGCTTATTTAAATATTCTAGTGGTTTTTTCCTGGGGAACTAGGTCTATTCTTTCGATATTTGATAACGGTTTTACTATTCCTTTCTGGGACATACCTCAATATATCAATCATTGTATTTTCCGCCGTGTGTAGAACTACGCTTTGCGGGTCAATATGTATGCTGTGCAAGTTCTAATGGCATTGCTAGCGAACTGACCGCTGTATGCATTAAATTGGCTGTGCGGCTGAGATTGTAAGCGTGATGGAACTATTGGAGGAATCAGGCTGGAATTATGATAGTGTTTAAAGTCCAAGCTAAGATTTATTACTAAAGAACTACCACGGCCGAAAAAATTAATTATCGTACTCTACAATTCTTAAACGTGGTCGTGTGGGACTCTTCTTTTTTTAAAGTGGGTCAGAAAGAGCTAAACGGACTCCCATGGGAGGATGAAAGTCACCTAAAAGACCCTGAATAGAAATACCAAATAGTGTTTCAAAGATGCGACGCACGCTGAAAGGGGACGACATTTAGATAAAATCATGCATTTAAGACGCGTGGGCGGCCATACGATGCATAGGCCGATCTACCGTGTGGTCCTCTTGGGAAATGAACTCCCTTGGCCAAGATAGTACAATGTGTGCAAGAAATGAAATCACAGGAAATCCTTTGAATCACAGGAAATAAAAACCCCATGCAAAACCCTTTAAAACATATGTAGAATGGTCTGATATGAAAGTATGACTCCCGCGTTATTTGGGAAACATTCGACATTGTGAGGATTAGCACTCATGGGTAACAATTGCTAACTAATCCAATTAGTTTTATTATTATTCATTATTATTATTACATACCCAATTATATTATTGTTATTTGAAGTAAATAACCCATTTAGTAATTTTATTGTTACTTAATGTTATCCCACGGGTAATATTAATGATAAACTTGCTAATTTAATTACCCCTTTTTCGAAGGCATTACGAAACCAACAGATGTGTAGCCGAAATTAAAGAAAGTGAAGCTATTAAGAAAATGTACAGAATATAGGACACTCATGGTGGGTGGATTTTAATGGTGGATATGGTAGTAGACGTACAAAGGAAGAAATGCGTAACCTAGAACCAAAAACCTTCGGTCAAATAAAAATACCAGGCATTGACGTAGACGCGATCTTGTATCTGTATCATTTAAAAATAACTGTTTTTGTCTTTCCTTGGGTTATCATCCGTTTAAGAATTGCTAGAGCACTTCTGGAACGTATGTATGAATTTATGCCCTCATTTTCCCTTTGATTTATTAAATATATACTTGGCCATTCTACAACATGCGGTATTTATATGCCGGGTAATAGTTATTCTTTTTAAGAAGTAAAACAGTTCAAATCATTCGACTTAAGGTTTCACCGGGCAATGGAGGCTTTCGGATTCGAAACTCACTGAAAGACTTTAATGCCGTAAAATCTCGCATTTCTGTGCAAATGTGTGAATTACCCTGCTCAAGTTACAATGTTGGTATTTCCAGAGATTCTTTAAAGACATTTTAGGGTTATCAATTGAGTGCAATATGTTTTTAATGTTAGAGAATATTGAAACGAGGTTTTCTTTTGCGGCAGCTAAAATGTCGTTTCAATGTGCCAATAACCCTCAGCATCAGTATCGTTATTATTATAGTTTAAATAGGTTAATAGATAGTGATATAGTTCACACACTTTTAGTAATTTTAAATGATACTTTAAAATGTGTATTTTAACTATGAATTCGGAATTCATTGCCTCTCTTGCGATAATTTATCAAATTTTAACGAACTCATAATTCATTTCATAACTTCAGTCACAAAATTACCATTTGAGTATACTTTATAGAAATATTTTTTAATGTGTTTCCGTCATTAAAATTGGTACTATTGCTCCTGACTCAGTAGTGCACAAAACTTTATATCACCCAGAAGCATAGAAAAATTTTTTTAAATTTCCTCATTTCCTCACAATAGCTGAGGATTGAAATAAATTAATTCTGCCACATATGAAATAGAAGTTTTCGCAAACGATATTTATTAATTCTAAGGAAATAGTTTGTATCCTTCTACACGTATGTTTCCATATACGTATCTATACGTGTGGACGTAATTTACAAGCCGAGGGACACTTGGAAGTAACTACTTGAAATCCACCGTCCCTGGCAATTTGTTTCTCTCTCTCGCACGCAAGGCACGTCTCTGCGTCGTCGTGACCACTTGGTCCACGGCTCATCGATTGCACGTAGGAAATATTGGCCGTCAAAATATTTGCCTATTTACACGCTGAGGATTGTATTTATCACTTATTCGCGACTGTAGAATAACATCTACTTTTACTTGAAGCCCTTTAAAAAATAAGGGGAAAACTTTTCATCTCGCGTCCACATGCAAAAGTGGTCATCGCCTGAAATACAGTCATTAACGGAGGGTCGTTAGGTGAAATTGATTATCGGAAGAATTGTACCACAATGCGAGATTGAAAATCGACAAAATCGATATCATGTTATCACGCTCATTACTGCATTACGCTACGAGGTAGAGGACGCATCTTATTGTCCGCTGAGGTGCAAAGCAGGGAACAAGAAGAGAGGGGATAGGGTGCGGAAAAGGGGGGGAAGGGCAGGGTGGGGCGCCGCTGCGGCAAGAGGAATTCTGAAAGGGCGCCAGCGTCACCTCGGCGGAAAGAGGAAGGTCGGATAACAAGAGACGATCGGGAAGCTGAGAGAAGATAAAAAAAAGAAAGAGAGAAGAGCGTATTTTTTTGTATCGGTCGCAACGGAAGTGGAGAATGAGGTTTTGGGGGCGGAAAGGGGTAAACGCTAAGAATGCCGGTCTGTTGGATGGTAGGGGAGAGAAAAGGAGGGGAAAAATGTACAAGGGAGACGAGGATAGCGTAAGATGTGTCGATGCTTGCGAAGCATCGATCAATTTCTGACATGCAATATATCGAATAGCAGAGGGTTTAAACAAATGGGAACTATTGTAGTAAATCACGTATTTTTGTTTGAAGTGGGAGAAAGATTTGTGTGGATGTTAGGGAAAAATAATACTGGTAATATAAGAATTAGCAACGGTAAAATGGATGGTAGCTACTTCTAAGTAGCGGCACAGAGTAAAAATGATGAAAACCTTAGCACTAGGGCGCTTGACGGATCGGCACCTGGTCTCTGAGGTTTGAGAAAAGAGGAGTAATGTGTGGCTTTATGGATGTGCTATACAAGAAAATAGGTTAGATTTTTAAAAGTATTGACAAAAATATTTTTTAAATGTGGAAAAATAGAGGCAGACGCTGTTAATAAGTCTGTTAATAAACTGTTAAGTATCACCTAAGGTAGCAAAAATTGAGAGCAGAATATTGAGAACATTGACAGATAGATGAATTCTTGGTAAAAGTGGATTTTCATATAACATGGGGCAGATTGATGGTACGAGGGCTTATGAAGGAAATAATGTAATATATGGTAAAAAAGTGGAGCTTAACGCGATATTTAATGTATACTAGGTGTTAGTCAGAGTCCAGAAAACACTCTTTTACAAGGTAAATATCAGTGGTTGCAGCATTTCGGTTTTCTCCATACATCGCTTTCCAGAAGAGTTAATGCATTATCCTTCTTGTGTCGATATCTTAATCAATATAGCACACAGCCTTAAATTAAACAGAAATTAAACTTTTGCAAATGTAATTACGATATGAAGATCCATGGAAACAACTACACCAAGCCGAGGTCTTCTGAAAAAAGAGGAACTCATAGAAACGCATTAGAGTAGGCAAAGAAAGCGTTCACCGTAATATAAAACCATACGTATTATAACGCTACAAAAATAACTTATGTACTTTAGTAATTGTAAAAGAAATGAGTATTCATTGACGCTCCTTGGTTAGACATTTCTAAAATTTTTCATATGAAATTTGTTTAGTCAATTTAAACTTCTATGTGAATTAAAAAGTTTCATTTCGTAAACCTTTATAATGTTATATGTATATATAAAAATATATTATAGTTATATATATATATATATATATACATATAATATTATATATATTCATTCACATAAAAATAGAGATAAGGAAATGGGAAAGGAACACACATAAAGGTTAGGGCATCCGCCCGGCAAGTGGATGGATCCGGTGTTCAAGGCCCGGTCGAGGAAAATATTTTTGCATTTGTGACTGCTCACATCCGTCATCCCCACCTCCCTTGTGTTCGTCCTAAATGTGTGTTCCTTTCCCATTTCCTTATCTCTATTTCTATGTGAATGAATATTTGTTCGCCGTATATATATATATATATATATATATATATATATATATATTTAAATATATTTATATATATTGAAATATATATTATATATATATATATTATATATAATATTTATATACATATGCATGTATGTATATGTATTTATACATTTTGTAAAAATGATTAGCAATGTTCCACCACGCCTGGCGATTCTCAAAGGCTTGCGAAAAGCTTGTGTGTTTGATATTCATTGTTGATATTTTTTTAATCATCCATTGATTTTTCATTTCTGGCTTCTTTCCCAGCGACTTGCTAGTAAGACGTCCTTCCATAAGACGTCAAATATTCTCCAGAGAACTGAAACATAGAAACGAAAGTAAAAAATGGAAATGGGAAGGGCCTCTAAAAAATTTTCGCTACCAATCGTCTTTGCGTTACAAAGGCTTAGGAAGGGGGGAAAAGGACGCAAAGAGGGTTTTTAGAAAGAATTTCCTTTGTAGCAGGGTTCGAATGGTGATAAAATAGAGTAGTAGGTAGTTTGCATCAAAAACATTTCAACATCTACGTCAACAGAAATGCTCAGAGCAAGGCAATAGAGAAAGGACAATGGGAAAGAACAATAGAATGCCTCATTTTAATTACGATTTGCAGGAAAGAGCTATGAACGAGTACTGAAAGTGGAGAACTGGAAGAATATGGAATGAAAGTACAAATATATAAAATAAAAGTAATGGAATTGGGAAACATTTAGAAGTTGAGGAGCTATGATGAAGGAGAAGGTGAGATTTATGAAGTGATGAAAATACCCTGAGAAAGATAAGCATTTTGTAACAAAACCAGCACCTACATAAATAAATCAAAGTGGATTGAAAATAATAAATAGAAAGTATTGCAAAGCTCTTTGATCGTGGTGTTTCTCTCTTAAGATGCAGAACAAGGACATTAGTGAAAAGTAGGAGAGAAGTTATTTGCAGATGCGTACATGAAGAAGTACCAATCAAATGGCCGGATCGGTAATAAAAATGAAGATGCCTTACAAAGAGCTAGGAAGATGAGAAGTGTCTGAAAGCACTAAGTAACCAGGAAAGAAAAAAATAACGAGGAAAGTGGTGCACTGCGGTGGATGACATGAGAATACCACTTGAGAGATGCGGTGGAAAGTTAAAGTTAAAAGAGGGTGAAGAAAATAATGAAAAAGAACTGAGGAAACTCAAAAGAGCAGATTGGAGCGAAGGGATGAGAAGAGATACGCGAAGAAAGTCTCTGACCGTGCAGCGGCAAGTAAGAATCGGCTATGAATGTTAAATGAAAATATTTAGTGAGTGAAGTCGAGAACACTGCTGTACGAGGCATTTGATCAATCATTTAGCATCACGAGTCTTGACGTGCACTCAATGAAGAGGTGAAAGAGGCATGGCAACGAGAATGTATTACAAACCAACGCCTTTTGACTTATTATTTACGCGCATGTACTTCACCGTACTGCCTTTACCACAAACATACATTGCACATAAGAATCGCATAGTTTCAGAAGATAATTACTGCACAGCTTAAATGATTTCATTCTTATTTATTGGTTATAAGAGTATTTCAACTTTTTCAACCCGTATTCTACTCGTGCTTGTGCTGGGAAGGAAAAATAAGCTCTTCGGTGGATTTCATAGTTACAATATAGGTGGATTAAAAGTCGAGACAACTTTATTTTCTTTTTTTACTATATATTTATATATAAAAAACATATACACATATATATACACACACATATATATATATATGTATATATATATATATATATATATATATATATATATATATATATATATATGTGTATATATATATATATATACATTCAAATACGAAATCCCGCCATACGGCGCACAAATATTCATTCAAACATAGAAATAGGGAAAGGAAAGGGGATAGGAAAACACACAAAAGGCGAACAAAGGACAAGTGGGGAAGGCGGATTTTGAGCAGATCACAAATGTAAAAATATTTCCTTACCCGGTATATATATATATATATATATATATATATATATATATATATATATATATATATATATATATATATATATATATATATATATATATATATATATATGCTAAAGTTATTCTCAGGATCATCAACAAAAGGATGGAGAGTAAGGCAAATGATTATTTAGGGGATGATCAGTGTGGGTTCAGGAAGGGAAGAGGTACGCGTGATGCCATTGCAGTAATAAGATCACTAGTCGAGAGGAATATAGAATACAATCAGGACGTTTTTGCCTGTTTTGTAGATTTCGAAAAAGCGTTTGATAGAGTGAATTGGGAAAAATTAATGCGTGTATTGCAGAAAATAGGAATGGATTGGAGGGACAGGAGACTGATCCGCAACCTGTACATGTCTCAGACTGCTCAGGTGCGAGTGGGGAACGGAGAGTCCGGATGGGCAGTGTTAGGAAGAGGTGTACGCAGGGTTGCCCATTGTCACCGGTACTGTTCAACGTATACGTAGAGGAAATGATTAAAGAGGCATGGGAAGAACTGGAGGTAGGAATGAAGGTCGGAGGGGAATTCGTAAAATCGGTTAGGTTTGCTGATGACCAAGCATTAGTTGCTCAGGCAGCGAAGGGGTTGTAAGCATTGTTGAGTGAATTGGAGGTTCAGTGCGATAAATATGGGATGAGAATCAATATTAATAAAACAAAGGTTATGCGATTTTCCAGAAAGAAAAAGACTAAGCTAAATATTAAAATAGGCGGGGAAAAAATAGAGCAGGTAGAACAATTTATATATCTTGCAAGTATTTTGGACCAATACGGTCAAAGTGGTAGCGACGTAAGGAGAAGAATTGCGCTAGGCAAGGAGGCTTTCTCAAGGAGGAGGGAGTTGATGACGGGGACATTGAGTAGGGATGTTAAGACAAGACTCGTAAGAACTCTGATATGGAGCGTAGCTATGAACGGCGCGGAAACGTGGTCGCTGAAGCAGGAGGATAGACATAGATTGGAGGCTTTTGAAATGTGGGTGTGGAGAAGAATGGGGAAGGTGAAATGGACCGAAAGGAAAACAAATGAGGATGTGCTAGAAATGGTGGGGGAGGAGAGGGGTTTGTTGAGAGAAATCCTATGGAGGCAGGAAAAATGGATGAAAGGCGTATTGAGCGGTAGTGGAATGTTGAAGAAGGTAATAGAGGGGAGAATGTTGGGCAAGCGAGGTAAGGGTAGGAACAGGATAGGGATGTTGGATGGGATGAAGGGAGGAAGGAACCACACCGAGATGAAGAGGGATCTGATATAGATTAGTTTGCTAGGTGGGGAGTCACAAAATGTTTATTTGATAGTTGTGTCCATCCAAAAACCTGCCTTAACCGGTAGATTACCTAATAATAATAATAACTTTTGGACGGCACAATAGAGCACAGAATAAAACAGATAACACGTAAAAGGACACTCACACTGTAGATGATTTGAGCTTTCGGCCTACTCCGAGGCCTTCTTCAGGTCAGACACATACATATATATATATGTTAAGACAAGACTCGTAAAAACACTAATATGGAGCGTAGCTATACGGCCCGGAAATGTGGTCACTGAAGCAGGAGGATAGACCTAGACTGGAGGCTTTTGAAATGTGGGTGTGAAGAAGAATGGCGAAGGTGAATGGACCGAAAGGAAAACAAATTAGGAAGTACTGGAGATGGTGGGTGAGGAGAGGGGTTTGTTGAGAGAAATTCTATGGAGGCAGGAAAAATGGATGAAAGGCATATTGAGCGGTAGTGGAATGTTGAAGAAGGTAATAGAGGGGCAAGCGAGGAAAGAGCTGGTACAGGATAGAGATGTTGGACGGGATGAATGGAGGAAGGAAGTACGCGGAGATGAAGAGGGGCCTGATGTAGAGTAGGTTACTGGATTGTGTTTTGTTTGAAGTTACAAAATGTTTATTTGATAGTTGTGTCCATCCAAAAACCTACCTTAACCGTTAGATTACCTAATAATATATATATATATATATACTTATATATATACTTTTATATATATATATATATATATATATATATATATATATATATATATATATTAGTGTGTTTGTAATTCGGAACAAATATCAGAAATGTACCAGCTGGTATATAATAGCTTGCCTCCAATCATTTTTCAATATTTAACAAACATATCATCGGATTACGTACACGGCTTTTCGATTACCAATGGGAATTTTTTCCATCTTCATTTAAATTTTCTACCTTAATGCATTTTAGGAAACACACGTTTTCGAAATAGCCGTTGAAAGAGGTTTTTTGTTTGGTTGGGTGCGGGACATGTTATCTTTCAATTTTGCCGAAAATTTTAGAATTACAGACGGCATTTTCATTATTTCGGCTCTGCGTTTTAATATTTAATTTCGAACTTCAAGCCAGCAGTTAGGACATCATTGGAAGGCTGACTTGGTTTTGGAGAGAATTATAAGCCTTTATTTACACGAGTAAAAGTGATTTCATCGGAGAATATAGGGACAGAATAGATGTTAGCTACAAACATTCAGAGAGGATTTTGGGGATGGAGAAACAATGTTATTGGTTAGTAGGTAACACGTGGGTGGGAGATTTTACAATGGACCGCGAAGGGGTTATGCTTTGTAATAATTATAAGTGGTCTCATATAAATTTCCATTTGGCTATTTGGTGGAGATGATATTGGCAAAAATTCATCAATTATATGCTAAGCCTCCCATGAATTTTAGGAAAACGAGGAAAGCAGTACTATTTAATCACTTCCGAAGAGATCCGATATGATCTGATCCATCATTCATGAGAAAGAAATTGGACCAAAAATATTTGTTAGATGAATAACACCAATGAAAAAATAAAAAAGCAAGAGTATGTGGTGACTATAAGACTATAAGAAAGTGCTATTTAAAACCTTCAACAAAAGAAGGGAGAAGAGAAAAAATAAGTATTTATACGAAGATCTCCTTGGTTTTAGAATGAGTGTTGGTACCTATGATGCCATGGTAATATTAATATATAGATAGATAAACGTCTTTATTTGGGCGAAATTGAAACCATAAGGCCCCTTATTTCTTCTTGCGGTCGTAAAATAAAATTAAATGAATCAATGTACTTTGTGGACATCATAAAGGTATTCGACAAAGTATCCATGATAAAGTTAATGTAAACTTCGCAGGAGATAGCTCTATGCCGGAGGGATAGACTTGCTATCCTAAACTAGTTCACATGTCAGAATGCACAGGTGCGCAAAATGAATGGTATTTTTGTATGGACAGTGTTTGGCTTGGGAGAAAAAAAGTGTTGTCCATTATCAACCATTTTTTTTCAAAACATATATGAGAAAATGATAAGAAAACATGATATAATGCACATGAAAAACACGTATAAAGCCCTTCGAGATTTTCTCTTACGCGTGCCAAAGTATCCCTCTCCCCGCTGGCTCCAATATCCAGAGGATAAGATACGACTCTAGCGGGTTTACGTATGTTGTTTTTATTACATATATTTTAATCTAAATTAAATTATCTCTGAATACAATAAAACTCGGCAATTTTGATAAAATAAATTTATGCTCATTTCTCTGTTGCATAAAATGGATAAGTAGCCGAATCGCTGATATTATCTCAAATATATCAATAAATGTTTTAACTGCTGATGTTGGCTATTATAACAGAATAAAACTTTTTAGTGAAAAGTTTCAGAAGCCTGGAAGGGAGATAGTTGTGTACACAAAAATGTTAAAGACCACCACCGCGGAAATAAATTACAAAAATGTACTAACTTTGCATTTCGGGTTAAAGATATCCTTTATAGTTCTTTACCTACACGCACGTATCTATATGACAATGGAATTTTAAAAATTTTCTTCAAATTTGTATAATATAAACAAGAAGTTTTAAGGGTACGAACAACAAGTAATCTACGCCAACATGGACATAGCTGAAGAGAAAAGACGATTATGTGTGTATATATATATATATATATATATATATATATATATATATATATATATATATATATATATTTATTTATTTATATAAATACGAATATATATAATTTTACCCAAATATTTCAATCTCGGATGGAGAATGCACTTTAAACTAAAATTTGATACAATAAACAAGGTTCACTTGGTTCCCATACACTCGCGGACACTCGTTCTTTAGCGGTGAATGCTAGACAAAAAATTGGCTATTTCATGGCTGTATGGCGATTCGATATCTGACCATAAACTTGTATAAGGGATGAATCATGACACAACACTGCTCAAGAGAAAATAACTGCTCCAGCCTTCATTTTTTCCGTATTCGAACAAATGACCTTTTTTCCAGAGAATGAAACCACGATACAAAAACTTTCGGTCTTCAGTTTCGAGAAGTACTTCATCATGATGACTAATGTCCATCCTTGAATTCATAGCGTAGCGGTATCAGGTAGGTCACTCCGAAGGCGCAAAATACGTGTGCTCCACAACTGACTGACGTGACGCCGTGTGGGTAGTAAATCCGCAGCAGAGCACAACAGGGGCAGTGGAACATTACGATGAGCGGATCTTTTTTAAGAAAGATGTGCTTCTTCAATTGCTAAACTAAAAATGTCCTTAAATTAACCTTTGAAAATACAGAAATCCAAGAAATTTTTCCTCTATCTCAAATGAACATTCTTGAAACCAAAAATTACCTTTAAGGTAACTACTTACTTAGTTACCTCAAATTCAAATATTCACCGAAAACAAAGATCTAACTCACCATAAGCTAAAATTGCAATGCAAAAATTTCCAAATGTAAAACTCATTCGTCTTAACCGGGATCCAGGACGAGGAGAATGATTTTTACAACCCGAAATCGTTGCATTGTAATACTCGTTTAGCAAACGGCTTTGTTAAAAGTTACTGTTGTGATATCTCCCTCATTTTCTTGGTATTAGCTAAAATTGTGACTCTAGTAATGAATTTTAATGATATTCAAAGATTGTCCTGTGCTTTCATGAAAATCGATGAAAGCTACGAAAGATACATTTAAATTTTGAGGAATTACATACTTTCTCAGAGTTGGACTGTATTGCATGCATGAGCTCTTTCATCCCTAAATAGATTCTGCGTTAAGGGATGTGAACGAAAGACTAAACGTTGAGTAGAAGTAATTCCAGGCTTGAATAGATCAAAGAGAAAATTCATGGTTGTGTTTTAATTCTTGAAATTATTAAACCTATCAAGACTTCAAGAATTGGAAGAGAGTATTTAAAAATAAAAATAATGATCGGATAATATATTGCTGGTGTTCTTAACGATTTATATAAATAATAAACATAATGGCTAAATGAAAATAGAAATAGTGTAAGATATAGACGTACAATATAAGTCATCCCCCCCCGAGACGATAGGGAATCTCCAGTGCAAAAAGTACCTTATTTCCACCAAGCTATCCAAAAAATTGGCTAGTATTTCTCCAGAATCTCATGCTATTAAAAATTTAAATGGACTTTCCCACCTTCCAGGCAATCCCCTGGCCAAAAGATTCTCCAATGAGCTATACGGGAATTCTCAAACCTCCATGCGACAATTACGACGCCATTACAATGAATAACTGAACGGGTACAATTTGAAATTCGTATCACGCAACAGCATAATTTAAGAAGGTCACATATGGAAGCATTGAATGTATGAAGGAGACTCATCAACATCTGCAGCAAGAATAAATTTTCATTAAATCAAACGCATCATACAATTTTATCGTCGGATCCACAAATGAAATGAATGGCCAGTGTTGTTGGTTTTCAAAGGAATTTAACGTATATTTAAATTTAAAATGGATACAGAGAAAGGATTTTATTGGTTTAGGGGGAGTTTGCATTGTTTTTTAACGATTTCTAGCTGCAACTTTTGCAACGTTGGTAATATAATACATATAATATTCCACTTGGTTTCTTTAATTTGGAACTTTTGAGGATTTTTACGAAATTTAATATGCCACAGAAATATATTCTCTGCCATCCGGGGATAAAATCATTCTTTATACAAAAGGGTACGGTGAGAAAAAATGCTTTGTTCCCTAAGTAGTGGAGATTTTTCCGGGCCTGGGGTTTTGATCGTTTTAATATTTTTGCAGCTGTTATTCTACCTCCTTTTTGGGACATATATCAGGGCACCTGAATTTACGATGAAATAACATAAACCCAACACATGCCCAGGTCCGGAAAATATGCCGGCCAGACTGATAAAACATTTAGCTCCCAAAATCGCCCCATATCTCGAAGTTATATTAAATAAAGCCATCACAGAGTGCAAAGTTCCTAAGAATTGGAAAACCGCACAAATAACGCCTATTTTTAAAAGTGGTGACAGGGACGACCCCAGGAATTACAGACCCATTTCTCTCAATTCTATATGTTGCAAATTTTAGAGCACATAATTGTCATTTCTATAATGAGATAATTTGATAACATTAATTTTTAAGTGGAAATCAACACGGATTCAGGAAAACCCGCTCATGTGAGACCCAATTAGGATTACTCACTCGTGACTAAATTTTAAAGGTTGAAAGTGGTAGACCAGTGGATGCGACCTTTTTAGATTTTCAAAAGGCATTTGATAAGGTTTTCCATGGTACACTTATTCATAAATTAAATGTCGCAGATTTAAACAAACGGGCAATAAATTGGGTTGAAGACTTTCCTTCAGAGCGGGAACAGAGGGTAGTCCTTGATGGCGGTAGTTTCAAAAGCATACGAGTGGCCTCGGGGGTATCTCAGCGAAGCGTAATCGGGTCGTTGCTTTTCTTTATTTTCGTTTACGATTTGGACCGCGAGGTGAAAAGTAAGATTAGGATGCTCGTGGATGACACCATGTTTTATCGGGAGATATCTGGGGATAGGGATCTTTAATTCTAGCAAAGAATCTAGATTGCATTACTGAATGGTTTTCAAAAAGGAGATTATCATTAAACCTTAAAAAATGTTAGGTGGTATATTTCTTTAAAATATCAATGGGATTTGTTTAGGAATTAGCTGGAGTTGACCTAGAAGTAGTTGATACGGTAAAATACCTAGGATATACAATCACTAAAGACTTATTGGGGGACTCACACATGTAATGTCTGCGAGTAAGCATATAAAAAAACTGGGATTTAATAGACACATTGTTAGCAAAAATTACTCCAAGGTCAAGAAGTGTTTTTAGTACCCTCTTATAGGACCTCATTTAGAATATGCATGCAGTGCATAGGATCCGAGTGAAAACGGCTTCATTCGGGAGATTGAGAAATTTCAAAGCCAGACAGCCCGTTTCGTTAAAAACTCTTCCGAAAACGAAAAGCGTCACTGTAATGCTTCTGGAGTTGGGATGGGGATCATTAGAAGAAATACGATTAAATGCCGGGTTGGACTTAATAATTAAATTCAAGTCCGAATGATTTAGCCCCAAGGTCTCGCAGATTATTCGCACTACAATATACATTAATCATTTGGATCATGTATATATAATTCGGGAAATAGATTCCAGAACTAGCAGACTCAAGGACTCCTTCTTCCCATGGACAATACGGGATAGTAACTTTAGGGTTATAGATAGCAAAATTTCCACTTGCCACCCTCAGCGTCTGGGGAATAATTAGTTCTACTCAATTGCGTAAACTTTCCCTAAGTTCGTGTGTTTTGTTGTCAAAGCCCTTCCCGCATGACCGCATTAGAATGTCATCAAATAACATAAGGCTCCTTACAGTACTGCCCGCTCTGCTTTGTCTATTTTTAAGTTTCCTCTTCCATCCCTCGTCTCTCTCTCTCTGTGGGGGGACCCTCCCGCTACCTGCAGTGCTGGGTCACATTCCCTACTTGTGTACTTGGCGGAGGAGACCGCTGTATGTTGCATGTCCATGTGGTAGTGGAATCTGCACCTTCTTACTTTTCAAATTCTAGGTTTCACTTTGTTAGATAATTTTTTACTGCAACATAAGGTGCAATTATTTGTCAGTTGATAGTATGTATTTGCATGCGTGTAAGTTAAAAGGATTTTTGCATGAATTTATATGCCACTGTGGGTATAGGTATGCATGGATGTGTTGATTTTGCATTTGGTTTTGTTCTCTTATACTGATGATTACCTAACACCCCCGCCACACGTCCTCGCGGCGCCCTTGGGGGTATTGACTTTTAATAATCAAACCACTTTACTTTTCCACATAAACTTTTTAATTTTTACTACCCAGGTTTCGTTATAACATAACATCATCAGGTAAAAATAAACAAGTCCAACACCGTATATATACATATCTCTGGGCGGAGGGGAAGAGGAGGGAGGAAAGAAAGGATTGGTTGAGCTATGAAGAAGGGGGCTAAAAGTCTATGGTTTGAGGCGGATAATATTATATAATTAGCTGGAAGGATATGGTCAATACAATGTTGCACAAAGCCCACATTATCCGCCTCAAACCATAGACTTTTAGCCCCCCTCTTCATAGCTCAACCAATCCTTTCTTTCCTCCCTCCTCTTCCCCTCCGCCCAGAGATATGTATATATACGGTGTTGGACTTGTTTATTTTTACCTGATGATGTTATGTTATAACGAAACCTGGGTAGTAGAAATTAAAAAGTTTATGTGGAAAAGTAAAGTGGTTTGATTATTAAAAGTCAGTATGAAGATTTTCCACCAAGTTACGCCAGAAACTGTTTTATTTACTTGGGGGTATTATTTAGATGTAGATGAGCATGAAACAAGTGTAATTAAAAAGGTCACCAACATTTTCTCACATGACAGGTAATAATTACGGCGCGAAATTGTTGAAAGTTTCGACCGCCGAGATAACTTAAAGAGGGATCAATACCGTCACAGACGGATTCATTCTCGTACTTCTCTTGCATGATGCGCAACTAAAACATTATTTGACCCAAGAATCCGGGGAAGTTAAGTTAACTTAAATAATAGATATTGATGAAATCCTCAAACGCGAAAATTGTTAAATATTTTATAACAGCTATTATATGCTCGATACGCTATGCATATTGAATCAAGGTCTACGAAGATACAACGTGAAAATAAACAAGACGAAGACTGAAATCCTACTATGTCGAAGAGATAAGGGGAATACAGTAGTCAAACTGGAAGGACATAAATTAGAGCAAGTTGATTCCTTCACCTATCTCGGAAGTACCATCACATGGGATTGAAGAAGTACTACAGACATCAAGCGAAGATTAGCTCAAGCTAATAGAGCGTTCACAATGAAAAAACAACTGCTGTATTCAAAGAACATAGAACTACAGACGAGGGAACTATACGTAAAAACATTCGTGTGGAGCGTGGCACTCTATGGATCAAAAGTATGGACTTTCGGAAAAGTAGATCAGAAAAGACTGGAAGCCTCTGAAACCTGGTGCTGGAGGAGGATGCTTAAGTTCAAACGGACGGATAAAATAAAAAATGAAGAAGTATACAGAAGAATAGACGAAGAAAGGACCTTATGAAACACCATAGAGAAAAGAAGAACCAGATAGATTGGCCACACCATGAGGCACAATGGAGCCATGAAGAATATAATAGAACGAAAAATAGATGAAAAAGTCCCAAGAGGAAGGCCAAAGGATAAATACATGGGACAAATAACGAAGAAAGTAAATTGCAAAAAATACTATGAAGACAATTAGCATCATATATGGTATGAAGGATAATTGCAGTCAACCAACATTAGGATTGAGCAACCAATGATGATGATGCGCCATAGTTTTATATGGACTTATATGTAAACAAGTGTATGAAAAAAATTTTAATTTCAACGTTTACCTTAACACTCCCGCCGTCATTTTGCAGCAGGTTAAGAGATATTTTGTGCAGATTTAGACGTAGAAACGACTATAACCCCGCACGGTCGCAGTTGGAATATAGTGGTTTTAGACAGTAAATTAAACCATTTCACTATAAAGATCTCCCCTTTCCTTTCCTCCAACTAAGAAGACTTTCCTCCCTTATAGAGTTTTGACAATCTTTATAAGACCCTTGCGAGACTTTACAGTCTAATGCCGTAGTGAGGCATTTGCGCTGGTCAAACAGTAATCATCGATGAGTCAGGAGACATCGAGCCGCTCAGCATGAAAAGGTCAAAAATAGTCTTCATCTGTTTAATAACTTAAATAAGTAACTCTTAAGGGCCATCTACTAACCTCAGTCAAAAGGAAGGAATTCCCGTGATGATGTTCGAGAATTAAGAAAAATAATTCTTCAACGTGACCTTCCATCACTTTGGCACTTCAAGCATAATCATGAAATACACGTAGATTCCAACCTTTATTGAGAAGTTCCTAGTTTAAGAGCTCACATCAGTCTATGGAGACTGGACCAGACTAGTACGTCATCAGAGCGACCTTCTAAAGAATCACTGCCTCAAGAGAATGAATACTTTGCCCTCTTCATATATCCCACCCCTCCTACTTTTTTCCTTCCTCACCCGCTTCTCTCCACGTCGTGTCAGCATTTTTATTTCTCAATGCAACGAACACATTCTCCAAACGATAGACGCCCGGTTTCCGGGTCCGTGCGACACCGCGGTTGATTTAAATGAACGTGCACGTTTGCTGTTCACGAGATTGCATTAAAAGACGGAAAGATTCACCTCCGGACGGCGCGCGCGATACTAATATCGCGGAGTGCAATCCGCTGGCGTGAGAGATCGCACGTCGGCGCATTAGGAGGCAGTCGAGGGGAAGAGGAGGTGGTCCGGGGCGAAAGCCAGCTCGTCCCTTAAACCCTTTCCTTGTTAGAAAGAGAGAGAGAGAATGAGTGGAAGAGTCATAGAGGGAGGGAAAGCACACACTCACACCACACTCTCCGACTCCTCCAAACCGCCCACACTGTGGAAGCACCCTCAGCGAGTCTTCTTACTTCATGTCCCGTGCTTCCTCCTTCATTTTTTTACCTTAACTATCCGTGCCTTGTCGTCTTTACCTCTCGGAAAATCTCTCCAAGAGTGCGCCCTTAAATAGAGGGCGTGTAACTCACAGCATGACACACGTGACAATCGCGAAGGGCCCTCCTTCCCCTACACCTTTTTTTATCTCGCTTCATTTTTTAAACTACCACCGCCACCGTAAAGGTGTTACTCTCTCCTCCCCCCCACTCCTTTCCCCACCAAACGCTTCCTCGCCTCACTCGGAGTCTCCTTCCTTCGAACGCTCTAAGGCTTAGGTCACCCTCTTACATATTTCTGGATAATTAACATGTCTCCCATTAACTAATTTTTCAGCTCACTTATTGTATTACGACATCATTTTTGTCATTATTATCTCATCCCGGTCGTAAGGACGACACGCAAAATAGTGAAGCATTTCACATTTTTTATGGAGTCAGAGATAACTCAGAGGTATAGCGTTAGACTACTGACCAGAAGGTCATGGTTTGATTCCCGGGCATGCTTCTCTGGGTACCCTCAGTTCCACCCAAGCTGCGTGCTTTTTTTGCCGGATCATCCTGGGAAACTATGACCGACCGACACAAGGAAAGGAACTGGCCCCCTTTGTTACCCTGATAATGTGTGCAATTTACACGCCGTATATGGTCCGTATAGGCTTATTAGTGCATCACCTACCAAGCCGATCTTCGGGTCGATTACAATATTTATGGTTTATATTATCTCATCGCATGCTATTTGACCAAGCATGGTACCCGTGATTTGCATTTATCTTTCCTCAGGCAAGCACATTCGTCTTTCAGTCTAACTACTTAGTCCTAGGTGATCCAGTTAACGCACCATTTCCATTCTAGTAGTAGTATGATTATAATAACGGGATAATTTTATTAATCCATTCTTTTTAACTAATAATCAATTTTCTTAGGGCTCAAAACAAATATTTTCTTTTCCTTTAGAGTTGACCTGCAAATATAGGAGTACTCGTACCTTAGGGATATCTATTCGCTCGCAATCAGATCAATATGCAATGGAATTACATAGAAATGTAGAACTAGTGATAATTATATCCTTGAATTTTCGTATTATGTGGTAAGATAAAATATAGGATATCCTTGATGCTGAACTGAAGTGTTTAGCAACGTTAATCATATTTTCAGACCCTGAATTCATTATTAAGCTCCTCCCGGTAAAATAATACTAAATTAAGAACATAGGTAGATGTCAAAAATTATCCACGTCAAAGAATATAAAATTTTGCGCATCATTGTCACATGATATTCAGGATATGCGACTTAAAGAAAAATTTTTGTTTGTATTTTGGGTCACTAATTTTGCAATTTTTATTACTACAACCATTTACTTTTTTGGAAAGAATAGAAATAAAAATTAATATTTATAACCCAAGAACTTTTGATGACTACCTTAGCTGTAGTTCAGGGCTGATTTTTCTAACCTTAAGACATTTTATTAAAATTTCTCTGAAAAGTCTTTTTGCCGTAGTTAAAGTTTTCGTTTTCAAAATCTTGTCTGATTGCATTTTAAAATGTGTTACCCGCTAACTTTATTTGAGTTCGAATTGAGATTAATTGATTCTACCTGATTAAAACTTTGAAGGATCCCTGATCTCATGTAGTGATCATCTCCAAATACACATTTGTGTTACACCGCGTACATCATTTTACTAGCATCATAGTTTTCCACCATATCTCTAACAGGCTGCAATCTTCAATCCAAAATCACCTTATACGTCATCGAAAACTTTTGAAAAAAGTTTTTAAATTTTTGCGGTGAATTGCTGATGTGTAATGGAATGATCAAACAAAAAATGTTATAAATATATCTCCAGACACTACAAAAGCCCTACAAGATCACCAACCTGATTGATATGTAAAGAACATGATTTGATTCATTTTAATTTCATCCGCTTCCTTTTTTTTACTTCCTCATATCTACAAATACTCGAAACGACAAAGCTAATACGTGGCCTCCTCTTCTCACACGTGAACTTTCTGAGTTGCCTGTATATCGATCCATAAAATATGAAAGCAGCTCTCCGTCAACCAAAAATTTATAACAATTTATTATAATATCCCCATTTCTATATTGTCTGCATTGTTCAATGTATTTTAAAAAGCCATTCCTGAAGTAAAAGTTGTTAAGTTCTATTGCGGTATCATATGATGGTCCCCAAGCTGAAATTAATTACAAGAAACTACGGGAATAAAAGCACCAAACTACTACTCTCGCCGTCCTAATTCCCCTCCTCCTTGACACTGGCTTATGCATATGAAAACTTGATGAATGCCGTTGTACTCAGCTTATGCCGGATGATGACGCCTAGACATTGAATATCATTGCATGAACTAAAATTAGAAAGCAGTGCACATTATGAATTTTACTATAAAGATTCTGCTCCACCTCGACTCGAATATAGTAGCTGGGCTGCTTTCCTTGATTAAATTTAAAAAGCGCCAACCACCTCGACATTTCCAATTAATTTTTTCATTCATCTTCTGCTGACGAATTGGTCGTCAGTTTGGCCCTTAAACATTCACTATTCTCGAGTATCACTTTTATTCTACTCTCTTCACTCTTTATTTTTCACAAATATAAATTAAATAGCCTTAACATTAGCATTTGTCAAATTTTCGGTGGATGCCCGACAAACCATCTTCAGAAGAAATAGGAATTATTCTAATTCTAAAATTGCTATCTTCCTTCATATATATTCATATTCAGGTTCATATATGTATGAAAATTAATAAACCATAAACACAGAAACACATTAACCAACCCTAAGGTCGTTTTGGTAGGTGATGCTAGAGGTTACCCAGTACTAACCCCTATACGGCGTATGAAATTCACGCATCAGAGTAGGGGAGTCTGTGCCTTTCCCTGTGGCGAATATGGCGAATATATAACTATGATTAATGATTATGTGATATATTCATGATTAAAGAGTATACGCCTATGATTAAAGATGTATATATAGAAAAATATAATATATAGACATATAACATTAATCATAGGCGTGGCAATATCATAGAAAACTTAGAAATACGGAAGGAGTCACCCTCGTATTTTTTTATTATTTCGATGGTATAACAAACATGAAACTTACTCAACAGGAAAAATGATTCTTATTAATCAGGAGTGTGGCTCGAAAGATTGGAAGAATAGCTGAGGAGAAATACAGCTAATAAATTTGGAAAATGTGAAGTTTGGGGAGGGGCAATAATGGATCGCATTATTCCTGGAGAAAGAAAGGATTTCTGCAGCCATATTGAGTCAACTCTTGCGTTGTCTCCTGTATGCTGCTTGAATATTCAATGAGGTTATCAGTAGGAAAATAACAGCAAAGGATTAGTAATGGAAGGCGCTGAGTTTTTGATTGGGAAAGTTAGCGAGAGGTTGAGGATATGGTGCAGGCATGAGGGTCGTTCGTTCGCTCGGAGATTGCAGAGGTGCATTTGTAGATGAATAAGGAGGGATAACAGTTGCAAGTCGATTGGTAAACTAGGTTTTAAGACTTACTAATAGCTTGGAGAAGACTGTTTGGTATACAAATTGGGTATTTTGGATGGAGGGTAGAGCAACACTCCAACGTGGCTGGATACTTTGAGGGAAACGTCCTGCGGGTTGAATTGATAGTGGTATGAAAAACCTTTTCAATATCAGGATATTTCCTAGGCTTGAGGTTAGTATAAAAAACACCAAGAAATATTTGGAAAGAAGGCTGGGATATTTCAAAGAGAATTAATCCTTTGATAATATTAATAATGTTGTATGCGTCTTAGAATAAAATGGAATTTAAGCTGAGGTGTTTGGGTGTAGGTTATGTTAAAGTGTTGAAGTGTATTGCGGAGTGTTTAGATCTTGGAGTGTAATGGAAGAAATGTTCTATTCAGCAGTTTATTTGAGTCTCTTCTTCTTTTTAGGGGTCACGTTATGCATTAATGTGTTTCTCAATTGAGTTGGAGGTGTTACGGGTACCGTGAATAGTAAATATAAGCGGGACATAGGGTATGGTGCGTGACGGAGGGCAACCGTTAAAGTGAAGGAAGCGTCGGAGGTTGGTGATTTTGATGTGGATGGAAGGGTCGAAATGGTTATTTTGTGAGCGAATTCCTATGTATTAGGCGGCGATGAGGGAGTCAGACGTAGAAAAAGCAAAAGATACGGAGAAGTAGGAGTTCAAAGAAGAAATTATGAAAAGGAGCTAATTGTTTAGGTGGGGCAAACGGAGAAAGGTATGATCTATAGAAAAGACCAAGGGAGAGGTTGTAGGATATGATTTCGCATTCATTTTGTTTAAAGTGGCCCATATATAGGATGACGTAAGCCGGGTCTCTACGAGTGCCCAACATAAGGCCTTCGATTTGTATATAAGAACTATCTTGGCATGTAAAGACGTTTATGGTTTTAATGAGTTTGATTAGATGAACGAGAAAGTCGGCGGAAGAGATTTGTGGTGCATGGAGTTGGAGAAGTAGGTGTTCTTTAGGGAATTATGGCTTTAATTGTGCAATATGGGTGTGCCAAGGGAAATAATGTCTATGGTGGCCATTAATATTTTTGTTTAAGAAAGAGTTTCGACCTAATGCAGCAAGTTGAGCAATTGCTGTAAATCTTTAATGTATTTATCATCATTTGCCCTCATGACCCTAAGCCCCGTCGCTCATTTTCACGCCTCTTTCACACCTCCTTCACACCTCCTTTGCTCTCCGCTGCTCCCCCATCCCTTTCCCACTCCCTTGACACCACCGTAGGATGAGGCTGTCACGGGCATTACATTTTTCCGTCCGTCCGGTGAAGACGACACGGTCGCCATGCCCAAGCGTGAGTGCCTTTGTTGTATTCAATCATTTTCTGCTGTAATTTATTATGTCATTGCTAACCAGTGTTTCACAAGTATGCATAAATAAATATATATGCAAAACATATATGAATGAATATGTGTGTATTTTGTATAATGTGTGTGTATTGTATTATATATATATATAATATATTATATATATATATTTATATATATATATATTTACTTATATTTATGCATAGATCTTTTTGTACCAGGCGTCGCGGATGTAAATAATATATCACACGAGGAAACGACGTAGCGTTTATCAACAAAAATATCGACTGGCACAAAGAAAAGAAAGGACGATAACACCCAATCCAAAGTTATCGGTGGCACAACTAGCTACTTCTCCGGATGGAAGGAACTAAACAGAGTAGGATGAAACGTGAGAAGGTTAGTTGATGGAAAGGAAGCGGGAAAGACTTGAGAAAGAGAGGGGAGAGAGTTTGTGAGGGGGGAAGATTTAGATGAAAAGGTTTGGGAAAAGAGAGGGGGATGATAAATTGTGTAGGGTAGGGTGCTTAATGACTGATGTTGATTTCCAGGAGATTAAAGGCATCAATGAGCCATATGAACGCCTGCTCTTTAGTTTAGTTATGTCTTTAGTTTGAGTACTGTGGTCGGGAGATGAGAGGGGCATTAAAATGAAGGCACTTTAGCATTTAAAGGCGTTACAAAGCAACAATTTCAGAGCGTAAAAATCATTCGCGTTGACCTGGATTCGAACACGGATATCTCGATGTCCGGCCGAGTGCTTTCAGAGTTTAAGAATACGCCTCGGTAGCTTATCTGGCTAAAACACTCGGCTTTAGCCAGCGGATATATATATATATATATATATATATATATATATATATATATATATATATATATATATATATCACATTGAATATGTGTTTCATTGATAAAGGCAATTCCTGGAGATGGTGAAAGATTGGATCACTGACCAGCTAAGAGTATTATACACACACACACACACATATATATATATATATATATATATATATAATATACATCTATATATATATATATATTTATAATATGCATCTATATATATATATATGTGTGTGTGTGTATATATATAATATTCTTAGCTGGTCAGTTATCCAACCTTTCACAATCTCCTGGAATTGCCTTTATCAATTAAATACATTTTCAATGTGATTTTTTCATGGTCTAAAAATTCTCGACATCAATTTGATATTCAAAAGTTTTTTAAAATGTAGTATCACATTATATTTCCATTATTTAAGCAAATAAGAAATATTTTGATCTTTTTTGAGCTTTTTTCTGTGAGTTTAGTGAAGTAAATGATTTCGCGTTTTGGAAGAGAGATAAATTTGAGTCAAAACAGGGATTTAATTATTCTTTAAAAGAAGTCAGTTAATCACCTTCCTTTTAAATTCATCCGGAGAAATTCCTATGCTCGCTCCAAAAACCCTTCAGCCTTTCCCATAAATCTTATCTCGTTCGCTTCCACCGCGCAGTCAATTTCCAAGCGTGGCAAAGAGACTCCTTTCGAAAAGGCACGCAAAGGAAAAATGGTTATTAAGAACGCAATTGACACAAAGGGAAACATGTTACGGCTCTAGCTGGTCAGCATGACTTAATTAAACGAATTAATAACATGGAATACTTCGAAACGGAGCCAGTCATGGAGTGATGAAGCGAGTCGATTTATCTTCCACCACAGTCAGTCGAGGACTAATCACTCCAGGATTCGCAACTCTAACTAATCAGCGACAAGCAATAAGTAGTTTATTGAGTCCCTAGTAACAAACACCATTTTTATCCACTTCGTATTTCTACGTGCGAGTTGTTTTCACCATTTAACCAACCGTACATATGTGTGCTTTAACTTCGTTATTGGGTATAATAGCATCAATAAGTTTTAGCATGGGTATTTCATTTTTGCTTTGTTGGAAATGCGTGGAATGAGAGGTGGAGGAGAGAGAGTAGGGAGAGTGAGGAAGGCTGGTGATGGAGAGTGGTCATGGGGGTAGGGGTGCGGGCGATAACAAATACGTGCGTTTGAATTAATATTCCCTTCACACCATAATTATTCGGGGATGAAACGAAGAAGGAAAATTAATCGAAGGTGGATGAGCTGGCAATAATGTATTTATTTATTGATCATAGATGATTTAGTAGTGTTTAATACTATTTTATCCACCCCAACAATATTATAAATGCGTGTAAAATAACCGTCACTGATTTTTTACCAGACGAATATCAAAATAATTGCCCATCATTGCGATTTTGTGGCGTAATAGTGGAGCTGCGACGCTCGTCCCCACGAGTCATCTCGAAAGCTGGATTGGGCATTAAGTGACGCATTGAGATTACGTAGCTATTCCACAACAATTTAACGGTAAATAAAAAAGACAAAAAGTGCGATTTGAACACTATGGAAGTAGATGGATTTAAATTATTTTAACAATATCCCACGTTAGGTTTGATCCTTTGCTCTTAAATGGAGTGAACGTACCATTGCATGTAATTTCGCGTTTCGCATTCACATCTAGCGTTTGCTAGGGAAACGTGTTAACAACTCGTGTTTTGATCACTAATTAGAACCATATCATTAAAAAAATGTATTTCCTACTCTATTAATGTCTCCAATACTTAAGTTTGAAATTCAGTTTTCAAGTATCATAAATAATTTGTGAACATGTTTCGCTACAATTACTGGAATGCTTACTTTTGGTTAATAAAGAAGGTGATTATAGGTACGTATACGTTTTTAGGGAATAAAAGGCAATTATGGAAGACGTGAAGCATTGAAATTCACTCAAACAGTTCACTAGCATATGCCATCACTGGTGACTGGACCAAGTAATTAACCCCCTCCTAATCTCTGGAAAAATTGTGGGCAAATAATGATAGACCTCGATAACTAATGCTATGATTAGTTAAATTCATCTCTCAATTCTTCCCCAAACAGTCTTTATTCCGTTATCCCCAGATGGCAACTCTTTAATACACATGTCTTAACTGAGTCTCCATACGTACTTGTCTCTTGGTTTTCCTTGTCTTGTCTTCCCTTCGGTTTTCCATTCTGTTATGTTTCTAAGTAGTCCATTGTGCCTCAAGGTGTAGGTGTGCCTCCATTCTGACTAGTTCTCCTTTTTTATAGAGGCTTTCTCCATATCATACTTTCGTCTCTCATAAGTACATACCGGTTCTTCATGTCGTCTCTGAAATTAATTTTCAGCAATCTCATTCTGCACCGGGTTTGAAATATATATTCTTCACTGGTTCAATTTTACAATGTTCTATGTCTCTGATCCGTAGAATACCATTCTCCTTCCATACGAATGTTTTCAAGAACTTCTCCCTGATTCAAACTGCAGGTTTTTGAGTACAGTAATTACATCTTCCTCATTAATGTCTACTCAGCTATAAATATACTTCACTTGATGTGAGTAGAACTTCTTCCATCCCAAGTTGCCCCGTCAGACGACGGTTTCTACTAACTTTAGTCTTAATCCTCGAATTGTGATATCTGCCGTCGACTTTTATCTTCAACAGACAAGGATATTAGTTTTATTGTGGTTGACGTTGTTATTTTCTTTCCAGAGTACATAGTCCTTAACATTCAGAGTTTCCTGCAGGTCATCTCGCGTTTCTCTAACTACCTTCATATCATCTGCGGATTGGAGCATGGTAATTCATTGTTGTTTACCTTGACTTCCTTTATACCCATACCCATTTATACCCATGTTTTTTATTACCTCCTCTAAATATACATTGAATAGTGTAGAGGTTGCATTCTTCTCTTATTCAATTGTTTATTTTAACTTCTATGTTCCCTTTTCTCTTCATTTGCATGGTTCCAAACTGATTCTTCTACAGATGATGAATTAATCTTATGTTGCTGTGGAGGGCTTTTGGTGTCTTGAACATTTTTTTCCCATTCGACGACGACCCTCTCTAAATCCACGAAGATTATACAAGATGGATTGATTGCGTGTACTATATTTTGGCCAGTACTCTCAAGGTGAATATTACCCCTCTTGCTCCTCGGTTTTTAATGAATCCGAATTGATATCCCGTGAAGCTTCTTGTTTGCCTCTTCCTTCGGCTCTGCGTAAAATCAAGAAGAATGCAATCCAATGAGTAGACCGCATAAGTATCGCATAACCTGTCGCGGATCAAACAACTTTCTCTCGCTTGAATTTTTTTTCACCCACAAAACCAGGGTTTTTAGTGACCTCAGCGTTGATTTTAATAGATTGCTGGGCATGAATGAATTCAAATTGAATTGCTGCCTGTACAAGTGCCAGAGGTCGAATTTCCTTGACTCCCCTGAAGTCTCATCCTCACCATCCCCAACAAATTAATTCAATTTGCTTTCATCGCGACCCAGAGTTATGCATTATGCTAATCGGATTTAGCTTGAACGGGGATGAATGACGAAACCCCTCAGCGAAGAGATGATTGCGAGGGCGTAGTGCATCTTGTTGTCTCCTTGCTGAAGGTAGTCACGGGAGAAGGCAAAACGAGGGAGAGGGGGATGGTGAGCGGGGACGAGCGCACCATTCTTCTCCCTCCCACCCGTGCACTCTTGCGCTGCATTGCCCTGAAACAGGTGAAGGGCGAGGCCCATTCCTCGAGTGCCCCCTCCTGCCGAGCGCCCACTCTCTCGCGACGTCTCAAAGAGAGCGGGGTATCATTACAGCGAGACGTTCGCATTTAAACCGACATACCTACGCATTTGTGCGCTGGCGCACCTATTCACAACCGCTTTCACCTTTCCTATCGTTCGGTGAGGCTAATTAACAGGGAGAAATACTGTGTCGCTTTGACTCCTACGCTGTACACACACGCGCGCCCGAGCTCTCGAGTGTGGGTGCGTTTAGCGTAATCACCCGTTGACATGTGAGTGTGCAAAAAAATACGAAAAATCTCACAGTGCGAAAACCATTCGTCTCTACCAGGAGTCAGCCCTTATTCTTCCGGATGGTGCATTTACACTGAGTTAAGTGATAGAGACGGCCTCGGTGGGATTCGAAATTGAAATCTGCATTCAAATACTGGTCTAAGAGTATGATTGTTGAACTCTGATTGACTTGCAGTAAGTTGACTAAGGTTGCACTCAATATCACATATTTATAAAGAAAATTTTTTAGAGTAACCCATGCTTTTTATAATATATCACTACCTTTTTTCATTTCTGCCATAACGCCGGAGGAGTTCTGAACACAAATTATGAAAAATCCAAAAATATATTTATAATTCATTCTAACACACCGAGCAGAAAAATCAACGAATAATGACTGACAAATATGACATATGTTGCAATATGTGCATCTCAATTACGCCAGCAAGTGCTGACAGTTTGTTTCCACCTCACAACCGTAATGTGCGTCGTCATTTCGCAGTTAGCTTGCAAAAGAAACACTTCAAGAAACACCTTAGCGTGGTTGCGCCAACACCGACCGTGTCCAGGCGAAGAGTAGTAAGGGTTGTATCACTGCAATGCCTTATATAACTTGCTAATAAAACCGTCCGTCGTCCCGAAAAATAAGTACATCTGCATCTATTCATAGCCGCGTAAGCCGTTGAAAGGACGTGTGGCATGGAGTGTAAACTCCATGCCACTACTTCTAGATACAAATGATACCTACAAATCCACCGAAAATGAACGTGGAGTTCGTCGACTGCACAGCATTTATGCAACAATCTTTATACACATAACGAATACTATGTTACAGTAACTATTCCATTGCCTACATTTAAATGATAAATTAGGAAACTAAATAAAAAGGAAGGATTCACAAGAAGCGAAGTCACTAATAATTTGCCTTTTTGAATTAGTATACATAACGCTTTTCCTTATTTACTTTCACGATGTTTGTTTTTAATTCTACAAAAATAGCTTTAATGTCTCATATGCCATCCCTCATTTCAACGACTATGAAAATCTCGGGCTTACACTTCGCAAAGTATTAAGCATTCTGTTAACCCTTGTTTTTTTATTTAATTACTTCATTCAAAGACTATATTGCGGATGTCTTGAGAAGTTTTTCAGATGTATCCGATAGTGATTCCACACCTGGATTTTCTAATAGTCTTCATACGCTACTCAAGAAGTTATAACCGCGTTTTGCAAATGTAACTCGACTACGTTGATTGTGATCTAATTCACAATTAATGCAACTTAATGAGAATCCAATATGCTAGCAGCATATTCTAAATACGCCTTATGTTGGGATAGGTTACATCATATATAGTAAGGTACGAGGATATTTGGAATATATCCTAAAACTTTAGGTTAAATTAAGTGTTCAAGATGTCGGTTTCATTCAACTCTCAACCAATTTTACTCTTAATTGATAATACCTGAGGAAAGTCATCCAAATCCCCGTTTATTGATTTTGAGTCACCGTGGTGATATGTACCGTGTTCTGTTAAACACCTTACTTGGCACGCACCTTGCTTTGGTCAATGAGCTTAACGAAATCAGCTGAAAGATCAAATAATTTAGTGGAATATGCAAACCATCGGCTGGTGTAGTAACCTTTGAGTTTTCGAGAAAACGAACACCTAAATTGCATAATAACCCTCAATATTTTCAGTAGCTTTTATATACTCGGTTTTTCAATTTATTTTACTCTTTATTTAAAATAAAATAATTGTAAAAACCATGTTCACATTGTCAAACATGCATATATTCTGCCTACAATGAGTGAGTTAGTCCGTATCTTAACTAAATTACTTCTCTAAGATGAAATTTCTGGTGCCTAAGGTAGTGTATAAATACAAATGAACACTGAATGAGGTGAACTGCAAAAGCGGTTTCAAACTCACAGTGTGGCGACAAGTTTAATTTGCATTGCTTAATACCTCCATCATCCTTCCTAATCTCTATTAATTTTTTGATACCCTATTTCTTCCCTCCTACAATATTGTACTGCGTTAGTGCTTTTAATGTAGTTTCTTGACATCTTTGTGAAGGCATAGGAATAGCTCCTAACCATGTAATATATGTAGGCATGTTGCATGATTGGTGTTCAGTCTTCCCCTTTCCACGCAGTTTTTGAAAAATCTCGGAGTAACAGGTTCATGAAGAAATAGGGGGATTATATGTAGACTGACTGGTGACCTAACACTCCCTGCCACACGTCCTTGCGACGAATTGTGGGGTACTATGTAGATGAGATGTATCTTGTTTATTTTTAGATTGTTCTATGCAGTAAGAGTCCCAAATAAATTGAAGGTAGTTTCCTATCACTAGCGATCATTAATACATGTTTCCCATATTTGTTTTCGAGTGCCAATATCTGAATGTTGAGCTTACCTAAAACGTTTAATTTGGAATATGAGGGTCTGTAAAATGAGCACACAAATAGGCTTATGCCACTGTAGTACTTTCCATTTTCACCAAAAAACCATATATGACATCTTTATTACATTCATAGCGTTTAGTACTGAAAATAATTCAATGAATATTCCTTAACCATGTTTATTAGGCTTGTCTTTTCTTTAGCTAATTATTTCATTTGGAAAAACATAAATGTTTGCTATTTCCTCTAAGCCAGCTCTCCGTTCCAACTATTATACTCGCCTTGATGCTTACCAAAATATAAGGGTAAAAAATAAACTTTGCACTTCCACATAATGATTTAATACTTCACGACCATGGTTTAGATGCTGTGCATCATCATCCGGTGGAGTGCACCTAACATCCCAACAAGAGAGCACCCAACAAGCATCAAAACCATGGTTGTGAAATATTAAATCTTTATGAGGAACTGCAAAGTTTCTTTTTTACCCTCACCATGAAGGAATTCCACAAATTTAAACCTGAAACTGTTATGTTTACCAAAATATGTCCAATATCAATTATTTTTTTAATTAAACGGGAATTTAATTTTTTTAATAAAATTCCGTCCAGCTGCTTTTGTTGGAATGTGCTGTTGATGCTCACAAAACTATTTCGCGAAGTTTTATTGCTAACATTGTACCGTTTTTCGATTTAATCACATACATTTTTATAAAACTACGCGTATTAAGTAAATTAGCATCATTAAAATTGCATTATTTTTTCACAAAGCCATTTCTAAACAAAAACTCTGTATTTACAGCTCTCGAGATAACTTTTTTTAATCTTTTATATTTTGTATAGAAGAAGAACTACGCTCCATACTGCCAACTACGCTAATATCGCGGCTGTCTCCTTGCATTCTATATGGTATCTTTTGCAATGTCTTATTGCTTGATTTCGACCTTGCCATGATTATCTGTTCTGAGAGGAAAAGCGATGACTTGTATCTGCCGGCTGGTAACGATGTTTTCATCTTTTATTTTATGGACAAAACTTCCATGGGAATATGAGATCATAGCAATTCCGTTAGTGTCGCAAGGGTTGCCTGTACCGCTTAAAATTTTTCCCGTCCTCCACTTGAATGAAGGGGCTTCTAACCTAATTCCTCCAATGAAAAACTGTCATCCTTACACACTCCATCTAAGAACTTTCAGCCAATTTAATTACTTTTTCCGATCTTTTCTAATCACTTAATTAACTTTCCTTCAATGGATTTTAAATAAATACTCTCGTATTTCAAAATTAGAATAACTACAGAGAGTAACAACCAACAACCACAGCATTTCTAACTTGTTAATTCATTTAATACAGATAAAATTTTATATTTTAATTAGATAAATTTCCTTTAACTTAGTCATTATTCAATATCACCTACAATTTCCTAAACGTTTCAAAAGTTTAAAGCCTAAACGTTTCAAAATAGGTTTGAGTACTTTTTACGAAATTGAAAATACGTTATAAATATTCTTTTGCTGATAAATTAAAACGAGCATTAACTGCCAAGTAATAGTTTTTAATGTGTTTTACAATAAGAACATCCATCAACCAAATTTTTCGAAAGAAACGGAGAAATATATGACAAAAAATAAAGAAAGTGCAGGTCGTGAAGACTCACTTCGACGGCATGTACGTTTTCACTGATTAAAAACCGGTGGAAAATATTGTCATTACACTGTCTGAAATATTTAGACCTGAACATGAAGATGGCAACACTCTTCAAAAAAACAACCACAGCTATTTTTCCGTATATGATTTATTAGCTAATAAATATTCAAATTAATGTATGAACTAATTCATGTATACCTTCAGGTTTGACTGATGCGTTATCTTCCCCCACCACTCACCCTCATGCCAACCCATATGGTATTGTCTGAATGTAGATGTAGAAGGCCATGGGACTCACTTCAATGGCATGCATGCATGCAAAGGATAGCATTGGTGAAGAACCTTTGGAGTCCAACGGCAGCCATTTCCTCTATACGGATTGAACATCCTGACAGTTAGGCATTACAACATACATTTAAGTTATGTAAATTGCATAACTTTCCGGATGTACATGATGGGTTGCATTCATATCAGTAAAACGTGGTGTAGGCATTTAATTTTCGGTTTCATCTACCATGAAATTTGTAGATAACCCTCTCTAAAACCATTTAATCTCGACCTAAGTCTATCTATATCAATTTCTACCTTGCATGTCCTCTCAAGGATGTGTGACCGTGAGTGACAGATCACAAGTTACGAGAACTGTCCAGAAAATAGCTCAAGTTTCGGCCTGGTGTAGCGGTGGGTAAAGCTAGAGCCATCTTGGTGTCTAAACGTCCCTACACTTAGTACTGATCCTACTATGGCAAGGTGTAGACTGTGTTTCTTCTACTTTGCCAACTGCGAAATATAAAAATGTGGGATAAAAGAAAATCCAGCGAGGTGTAGAGTGGGATCTGTGAAGAGAAATTGAAATTCATAGGCAGATTTGTGAAGTGTACAGAGATGGAATAATGAGGGAAGGCGAAGTTATACAGTATTTAACCCAGTATAAAAATAGCCACATCAATGTTCATGGGCCGCAGTGGTCGGCCTAGCCTCGTGACAGATAAACTGACGGTAATAATCAACGGAAAAAATCGTGAAAATGGATTTGAAAAACGATTACCACTACTCTCCAGCGGTATTGGCGTGGCCTGCAACACAGCGGTTTTACAGTGACGTAAATAAAGTGACGAAGTAAATAAAATGGAATTTATCTTTAGATATTTCAGTAAAGAAATAAGTGAAAATGGAATTCCTTCCAACACGAAAATGAGGTTATTTAAATCAATAAAAAATGAAGTAATGATCGAGATATTCAGCATATTAATAGTAATTCTGGTCCCATTAAAGTTTAAAGAGCTGAAAGCGAACATATACTATATTCCGAAGTTTATATGCAAAGATAATTTTATGTACAGAGTTGTGCCCACCGAAAATATTAAAGACAGTGAAGTTTTCTCTTGTTGGTGAGTTTTTACAGTCGATAGAGGGGTAAAAAAAATGGAGGAACATTATCCATTAGCGTGTATAAAATAATTTTAAAGCTATACATATACATTACATGACCAGTTTACGCGTCGTAGTCGAAATAGTGTCATAATTGAATTACATACTTAGCAAATCGATTTGAAAAGGCACACATGGTCCATTTGGAAAGTAAAGCGCATAATTTATTGTGACACGACTATCCCTGGCAGCGTGGTAAAACCGATTGGAAAATTGTGGCGGGAGGTCTGTCCTTCCAACGCAGCTCGTCATTAGTTTGCTCCAAGCCGATTAAACTGAAAAAATTGCTTCCACGTGAAGTGTGTTTTTCGACGTAGTAACACGGCGTGAAGCAGCGTTCGCTTGAAAAGCAATACACCATCAGGTTTTGCGTGTAGTTTGGAAGAAAGGCAGCCATCAATATTCCAGATGCTTCAAGAGACCTTCAAGGACGAATATATTTCAAGGTCACAGCCTAAATTTCCCGCGCCGTTCCCATTGGTCTGAGTGGCATCGAACAACTTGAAGTATGTGAGAGGGACGCTAAGCTTTGCCACGTAACCGGCAGTTTCAGTGTTCTCCAAGCGGTGGAAGTGGCAGGACGTTAGTTAATTCAAAACTCTGCGCGCCGACAGTGCCACGAAAACAACGGAATCGAAGATCGAACAACTTTAAGCAATTACTAAGTTTTGTGCTAAACGGAAAAAAAATCTTCAGGAGACAACAAAATTTAGATTCAAAATTCAGATTTAACAAAGTGATTTTTAAGGCTTACAGGGACCTTGCTGTGTCCTACTCACAAGTTTTGAGGTGGTTAAAGACCATAAAGGAGGACAGAGAAGAGGTTCAAGACGAACAACGCTCTGGGCGGCCGTCAGCCATCAAAACCGACAATAATGTGGCTTGTGTTCGACAATAGTTAATTTCTGACCGTCGATTGAGCGTCAAGAGGGCTACCAATTAAATTGCATCGTCTATTGATGTTTTGCATTGTTGCTAAAGATTTAGCCATGAGGAATATGTGCGCCAAGCTCGTGCCAGTAATTCAACAATGTTAAAATATAATGTACACAAAGGGGTTTGGAATTAAATACTGATAAATTTACGATTCTGCACTTCTTTAAAAATAAAAAATAAACACAATCAGACTTAACCAAATGCGTGACAAACTGGAAGGCGTCCTACTGAAAGATGTAGACTACGTGAAATACTTGATCTAACATGAGAAAGGCACATACTCACTATTTTCGGAGAGATCATAAAGAAGATGGCATTTGCTATTTGTACAGTTGGCGTTTGGCGTTTGCACAGTTGTAAAATGTAGCAATTACTATGATAATATTAATCCCACGTAGAGTTTCCGGAGACATAAGGGATCATTAAAAAAGCACTGACTGCGGGATTGAACAAGGTACAGAAAACGGCCCAAAGCTTGCAAAACATTCGTGCAAACGAATAATCAAACATTTTATGTTAAGTACGAGATGGGAACCCTTAGATATAGGCTCAGAGTAAGACTAAACCTATTTCATAGATCCTGAAAAATCTTTGCAGATAGCGTATTGGATTTCTCGTAATGATATATTTCTTTACAGGTATGGAAAAATGTAAATTAACTGTATAATTTTTAAATAATAAGCCCGATAGTCATTACACCGCCTTTATTCAGCTGTTTATTTTTTAAGGGGTATGGTATCGAATTAAATTATAACTTTTACTCTTTTTTTACCTATATTTTTGTTCTCTTTTTGCATGCAAAATCATTCACTTAATAATTGATTTGTTGAATAAATACATTCATTTTGCGTGCGGAATTTTACTGCTTTTTTGGGATGTAATTTCAAGATACAGAAATAATCACTTTTTGGAATAAGAGTACATGACAGAAATCTATTCTTTTATGATAGTCAAATTTGCTAACATCCTCTGATGAAGTTGTTAAATCATTTGACCTGGGCATTTATTTTTGACAGATTTTTTTAATATAAATTAAGTAAACCATATTACTTTTCTATATTAAAGAGAAGAAGGAGATTTTAGTTTTACGTTGATTACATGTATCACCTTTTTCCGAGGATTTGTAACTGGAGGAGAAGTTGTGAGAAACGGGCCTCAGGTGATGGACTTAAGTGGTTAATTTAAGTACCTAGGAGACAAAAAGCTACAACACCTCAAGGTCTAGAAAACTTCGACCTAAAAAACGTCAAATTGAGGACAAAGAAAAGAACTAGAAGAAGATAATAAATTTTAAACTTAATTCTTCAGGAATTAATTGAAGTGGTAAAATGCAAGGTGCGCATTTTGGGCGATTCGAGCGTAAATGTTGAAAACAGAAGGCGGGTGAAGATGGGTTGTGAAAAGCTGGCCGAGGGTCGCAAAGTAAGGATCATCCGGATAGGGAGACCATTTTGAGTGTGGCGCACGCCCCTGGTGTGACAAACAATGGGAACGTTTGGGAGCGGGAGGGGCAGAAGTCAACCTCGGGAGTGGCTGTAATGGCCATGCGTTCCATCGCAGCGAATAAGAGAGAGCTGCCCCCCCTCCGGTTTCGACCCCTTTGGAGGACCACCCTCGGCCCTCTGCCCTTTTTATCTCTCTCCACACACCTTCCCATTATTCATTCGGTCATTGAGATAAGGACGCAAGGGGGAATGAGAAAAACCCGCACCAAGTTCTTCGCGGAGTACGAAAACTTTTTAGGAGGACGGAGTTTACTACATATTCTGCCAAGGAGACTTCGTCACTCGCCAAGAGCACACAGTTCAAGTAGGAAATAATGCATCCAATGACTGACTTGAACTACATTATTTTTTAATAATATTCCATAAAATCTTAATGGGGAAAAATACAGAACACAAGAGCGTTGTTCTGTCACAGATTATAAAGTAACACTTAAAAATGAATTCTGTAATCCTCTCGTTAAATTTATCCAATACTACAAGAATAAATTCTTAAATATTGGTGACTTGCTTTGATATTTAAGTTTACCTAAGGAGAACAAGAGTAAAAGTGATCAAGGAACAATTCAAAATATAATTATTTTACTAAGGGAAATGTAATTGGGTTCGAATGAGTTTGTAATACAAACTTGAAAAGACGAAAGTTGAAATCTCACACTGGTAACACAGATCAGTAGGATATTGTACTTACGTTATATTTTTAAGTAGTATACATGACAGGATCGAGAACTGTATTGCATACAAGTTTTAATACGATAATAAAGAAGAAATTTGGAACAACACAAAATCAGTAAGGCCACATTTGAGATACTAGGCATGTTTTTGGGACCCATGGGATAACATTAATTAGGGAATTTGAAAACATTCAGTGAAAATCCGCTATATTTGTTTAAATGTATGACGAAAGAGTAAAATAGGACGGAAATTATGGACATATTAACTTGAAAAATTATTTATTAATGAAGAAAGTAGGCACCATAGAATTTCCATTTACATCTACACAATACCCTGCATTCCTAGGAGAAAGTGCGTGAGATAGGGTGTATCCGCACGAGGTATGCACAGCACACGATCAGAAAAATACACGCACCGTACATGATACATCTACAGCTGCACAATAATCATTTCATCTACACAATCTCCTCCATACATAGGTTGAACAACATTGGTGAGCATAGACACGCCTCTCTTATACCTCTTCCTAACACTGTCGATCCCGACTCTCCATCTGCTACTTACTCCTGAGCTGTTGGTGACGTGTACAGGATGCAGATAAGTCTGCTATCCTTCCAATCCCTTCCTACTTTCTGTTTTTGATTCATTAGTACTATTCAATTCTCTCCATCAAATGCTTTCCCAAATTCTACGTAACATCTCGTATCTATTTTCCTCTCTATTACGTAGTGACCTCTTTACTGCTAAGTCATCACTCGTGCCGCTCCCATTCCTATACCTAAATTGATCATCCCCCAAGCACTCACTTTACATTCTCTTCAGCCTTTTATTGATGATCCTAAGAAGTACTATGGCTGCGTGCGAAATCAAACCTATTTCCTTCCCTTTTTTCTGAAAAATAAACTAATATTGATCTTACGAAGTCTCCCGTTAAATTTCCTCTCTCATAAATGCTATGAATAAGTCCATAAAATCTCCATTCCACCTTTTCCTAAACCTTTCAATAGTTCTGTGGGAATGGTGTCCACCCCATATGACCTTATTTCATTTCAATTCCCTTAATACCCATTCTACCTCGCCATCAAGTAAGCTTGGAATTAAACTGTCTTCATTTACGCCATATGCTCTATTTTACCGAAAGTTGCCTACTTAAGGTATTATATCTACATCTGTACAATAACCCGCAGTCTGCTGCAAGGACTTTTGGCGGGGACTGTTGGGACATCGCCCGTGAAATAAAATTCAACTACTGGAAAAACAAACCAAAAGCATGCTAATACACACCCACACAGGTGGAAATGTTCAAAAAACTTTATTTTAACTTACATGGAAATAAACACACTGACACCTAATATGCACATGCACCTACGAATGAACTGGGTATAGCAGCATTTTATCTGGTTACAGCTTGCAATTTGATATTTTTATTAGGACTTCGGATTTGTCTGCTATGAAATCTCACTTTTCGATGAAAACATAAATATCTATATCTATTGGAGTCAATCCGCCTTATCTTTGCAGTTCAACCTGCCTGCTTTGTGTTATAGTTAAACTCTTGTGTTCTGAACCTCAGTCCGAGTCAAAAGTCAGTCTTGAGTTTTCTTCTTAGGTTTCCATCGGTTCCATACTTAATACCTCTAAAAGTACCTACTGGCGAAATACTTTTCCCAAAAATAGCGATCTATTAATGAATGCATAAGTATAATTAAATATATATATAATATATCTACATATATATATATTGATATATATGTGTGTGTATATATATATAGAAAATATAACTTTTGGACGGCACAATAGAACACAGAATAACACATATAACACGTAAAAGAACACTCACATTGTAGATTATTTGAGCTTTCGGCCTACTCCGAGGCCTTCTTCAGGTCAGACTATATATATATATATATATATATATATATATATATCAATTTTTAGTATATCTTTGTGTGCGTATATGGATATGTGTGATTATGTGATTGGGCATAAAGAAACAATTTAGTAAAAATTGGTTTTCTTTTAGATGCATTTTATCGCCAAAATACATGCACTACTTAGCAATGATTTCCGTCGTGCTTGCGACGATATATATTTTGGTATCCATTTTATGAAGAAAAAACGGCACTTTAAATCTTACCGCTCTGGTGACAAATTCTTTGATTTTACATACTGGATCTCGTTAACTGTTGTGAGAAAATAGTTGTAACATGTATTGAATATCCTCGAATAATGACATTTCTCAAATATACAAGCACAAGTTAACCTGTAGTGAAACCTACGATCAATTAATGGCACCCATCCTTATGCTTCCAATCCTGTCGTGAAACTGCTCAATTGTCTATAAAAACGTTTCATAATTCTATCTGCTCTACGATGCCTTCGATTTAGTTCCTAACTTAAGCCTCTCCAGTGAAGATCTCAAAAAATTGCTAAACATTAAATGTTTCCTATCTAGTGTAAGATAATAGGGCGCCTTTCACCTCTCATTGCAAGTACCCTTTTTATGAACCCTAAATTTGTATTTGTTATTTCGGAAATTTTACAAATGTGTTTTCCCTAGAGCAGTAGTTATCGTTATAATTCTTAATAACAAAATATTTTACCGATTCTAAGCTTTTGTTTTGGTTTCCTCTATATTTTACAAGTCAAATGTATGTTTTCGGGTAAAATACTCTTCTTCTAAAAATTCATCGGAAAAAATTTCTGCAGGTTTGAATCCTACTCCCTGTATCACACCACTTTCTGATCGCATTCAGGTCTTATTATACGCTATCTAGAACGACCTATTGCTCGCAGTCTTTTAAAAGTTAATTAATGTATATTATACCAATCTGTTTTCCATATCTTCTGAAATTTAGGAGCACCATCTTATGAGAAACATTGTCGAAAGCATTTATAAATGTAGAAAGCCGACTTATGCCAGTTGGGACTTTCCAGAATCGCCTTTTGAAAGAATCGCTTCGGTGTTTTTAAGTGAAAAACCATGATTGAACTATAAATTGCTTAGCGATTGAACTATAAATAACTTAGAGCACTACGTGCTCTAAGATGTTACACGATATGAACGGAAGGGGGATGGATAGATCGGTAACTACTAATATATTCTCTATCGCCCTTATGAAATAGGGGTCCTCGCGTCAACCATTGACGATGATTATAGGTTATGTTAAATATTTTATCCAATTTTGGCGCTATTATTGTTGCCGTCGTTCTGTATACAAGCGTAAGGATTTAATTAGTTCGATTCCAAGAGAAGTGATTACAACTTGGGACAAAGACTATTGAAAGCGATCTGGTTGCGACACTATAAATTTTGATTAATAATTTCCCCAAATTTTTTTTACATATAATTTAAGGAGGAGCCACATAGCGCTATCGAACAAAAACACAATTATACAAATGAAACATATTCCGAATTGTCGGGGGTGAAACCAGGAAGTCATTATTTTATAAATAAATATAAATAAATAAATATATATATATACATATATGTGTGTGTATGTATACACATATATATGTATGTTTGTATAAATATATATATATATATAATAGTGGGAAGGTGGTACACTAGAGGTGGCGTGTATGCCCATGACCGAATGTTCCTGGCTCGATATCCGCAACCGACTAAAATTTTTCAGCTGAAAAAAAAGTTTGTTAATGGCTTTTTTGGATCAAGGCACACAACACATTAATAGAAAAATACACTAATGATATCTCGGAACGAGGCAAGGAGAAAATAGACTCGCAAAAAAAGCTACATTGAACCCATGGTGGAAGGCAGTAGTTTCACCATTAGGCACTGGTGGCGCAGACCGAGTGGGTCGGCTCGGCATCAGCTGCCACAGCTGCGGGCTAGAGTGAAGTTCACGGTATTGGCCGCAGTACTACGATGTGGAAGGCAACGGGAAACCACCAAACATTATTCCCTCTAGAATATGCAGCCTTGTATTAAAATGTACTAGAACTCTGTTCACAGGTGTGTGTATATACGTATAAAGAGTCTGACCTGAAGAAGGCCTCGGAGTACGCCGAAAGCTCAAATAATCTAGAATGTGAGTGTTCTTTTACGTGTTATCTGTTTTATTCCGTGTTCTATTGTGCCGTCCAAAAGTTATATATATATATATATATATATATATATATATATATATATATATATATATATATATATATATATATATATATATATATACAGAGAGAACACCATTATAAAAATATTTTTGGAAAAATTAATAAAAATTAAAAGATCTCGCTTTTAATTTAGGGTCACAGAACTATATATATAATTATTTCCATTACTTTGATAGTAAAATTATATATACAAGTATATATACACCTGTTTTTACTTCTATAAGTTCGATAGCAAAAGTAGTTAAAGGGACGAGTACGACTCATGCAGGGAGTAAATTTAAAAAGGCACACGAATAACTTCCTTCCGAAAGCGATGAGAATTACAATAAAAAATGACTGAGTGCGAGTAGGCGGAGATTCAGGGACAGAGGGGTTGGCGTTGGTCGGGGAGGAAGGGGAGGGTGAGGGGGAAGGCAGAGAGGGAGGAGTGTCAACGACAGCTCGCGCCCAAAGTTTTCGCGAGGGAGCGCCGGGGCGAGCAGTGCGGGTTGGGGGGCGAGAAGGTTCTGCAGTCGGCATTGATTGGTGTGTGGAGAGTGGATGTGTGTGTGTGGTGTGTGGGTGGGTGGGTGGTGTGTGTGAGCGAGAGAGTTGGGTTGAAGTGCCGAGGGGAGACAAAAGCGAGCGCAGGGGAGGCGCAAGGGAACGGGATCTCTCCTTTGCTCAGTCAACTCCGTCCGATTTTCTACCAGCCACCAGAGAGAAAGAGAGCAAGGGCGGTCAAAAAATCGGAAAATATGCATTCACATCCTTTAAGAAACATCGTAGGGCATTACAATTCATCGTCAACCTTGGATAATTTGCTCGGGGAAATTAGGGTATCAGACTAATAGGGGATGAGGGATGACAATAACAAATTCAATGGATAATATTAATATCGTCGTATAGGATCATTGCGTAGGTGGTAAAAATTATCCAATTGGGAATGCACGCTGAAATACGTCCGTCAATGGCAATGCGGACCTTTAGGTTTCAAAGAGGTGGCGTGTGTACGCGAAAGATAAGTGAAAATAATTTCTACGGCTTATTTATACCCCAAGAGCTTCGTATTGGAGGTCTCTATATAATAAACGACCTTGAACGCCCAAATAGTGAAAATGATCAAGTATCACACGGAGGGAAAGAGCATCCCGGATAATGTTTATCCAAGCATAAGGAAATTAAATAATGTATACATGTGTACGCACGCACACATACACATATTCGCTGGTTTTGTCAAGAAAGGAAGAAGAATATACTTGATACAATGAAATTTTGCTGATCAAAACACACAATTAATATATTTAAACGCAAAACTTGCTTCGTCCTTGTAAAAAATACCCATTTTTAATAGATTGAAATGGTTTACCTTTACCGTCAACAACAGCTGTTTGCCCGAGAAACTAACGTTTTTGTTAAAAGACGTTGCCCTGATCACATTTCGTCTTACACCTACCCTTACACCTATCTCACACAAGTTACCCTACCAGGAACATTGTAATTTTCAATATCATCCCTAGAGAGACATCCTTTTAGTATAGGCGAGGCATTTAATCTGTAATTTAAACCCTTAGTGATTCCTAGCCTAGCTCCTCTAATATTTTGGATACGCTACTAGGAGTATCATAACAACGTTTTGCAAATCTAGCCCCTCTTCGCTGCACGCAATCCAATTTGGTAATCATTCCAACTTCATGATGACCTCATATACTTGCAGCACATTCTAAATGAGGTTTAACGAGCGGAATATAACATTTCTCTTTACATTTTCATCACATTTACAAAGTTCACTTCTAATAAATCATAATTTTTTGTTAGCTTCTCCACATATTCCCCGTATGCGTTTCACCTAGGAGAGATCGTGTTTGAGGGCAACGTATAGGTATTTAATCGAGTCTACACATTCCATTTCGGTGTTCCCAATGGTGCGTGGGAATTGATCCTTTTCCAAAAATTAAGGACTACGCAATTGTTTAAGTTTAATTCTAATTGCCAAATGTCGGACCATCGTTGCTGAATTTAGGTCATCGGATAAATCTGCTTTGTCACCAGGGTTACGTATATCTCTCCGGTTGCGAAAGCGGAAGTTATGTCTCGCAGGATTTACCCTTTCGGAAATCGTGCTGCTCTTCATCAATAACTCCTAATTATTGAGGTGTTTGCGATCGAACTAGCAACTATATGTTCCATAGCCTTGCACAAAATGGATGTGAGGGAAAGAGGTCTGTATAATTGCTCGGTTTGAGCCTTCGAGCTCTTTTTAAATATTTGTGTTACGTAAGCCGGTTTCTAATCTCTGGGAGCTTTGTGATCTACCAGCGACTTCTTAAATACAATTCCCAAATACCACGCAATTTCTGAAGCTGGATCCTTAAATATACGAATGGGTATTTCATCGGGCCCGGAGGATTCATTAGGCTTAATATATTTCAACAAACGTTCTATTCCATTATATGAGATTTCATTTTTGGGCATCGTTTGACCGATACGATTTGGTAAGCTATCGGAGGCATCCGGTGAGACATTGGTGAAGACGCTTTAAAGAAGGAGTTTAATAATGAATGAATTGAGCTCTTACGGCTAATAGTATTGAATAATTGAAAAACTCGAATAGCCGTAAACAGTTTACCTTTCAAGACAGAGTACAATTGAAATTATTTGGCCAACGCCACAAGTCAAAGGCTAGGCTATCCGTATTAACCTTTCTTTCCTTTTCTTTATGTATCCTTTACCTTGTGGCGTTTGCCAACTAATTTCAATCGTACCCTGTTTCGAAAGGTAAACTGTTTACGGCTTCTTGAGTTTTTTTTAATTTTTCAATTATTCAAGGAGATAAATAATTTAGTCTTTTCCAAACTACTGGTTCCTCTTTCTCCTTCATTGTTGTTAGTGAATTAACAGTTGACTTATTTCCCTGAACCTCTCTGACGCAGGAAAAATATGCTTCTGGATTCCCTTTTTAATTTTCTGTTGATCATTTCCTTTTGAATTTGCTTAACACTTTCTGAAATTACTTCTTGGCATTCGTCCTAGATATCTTGTAAACATGAGTGATCTTATTCCTTTTGTCACTAAAGATGTCATCCCTAATATTTTTCATCTTGGTATGACATAGACTTTGACGTCGCAATGCTTTTCTAGCATATAGTATGTTTACTATTCCGCCAAGGAAACGTTTTTCCCTCGTTTATTTACATTTAAGTTAGCGTTCCTACTTCTCTAAAACCTTGTATTATGTTCCCTTGGATTAATATTTTAATTGACTTAATTTGATTCCTTTTGGTTTCTGTTAAAACTTCTGCATCACATTTCTTCCTCCCTCTTCCATGTATCCTCTGGTTATATCTACATTTAGCCTGATATGCTCTTTAATCTGGCGTTACACTTAATTTATACTAATGTATTCTTTGAAACCGCAGCTGGCTTCATGGTGCGAAGTTGGTTCGAATTAATGAAGTAGTTCTCAATTCCGCGCATAACCATGATGTGGCCCATTTGATATCGCTCTCCCTTTCAGGGTATTTTCCACTCATACAGAACCTGGCGTGGTTATAAACTAAGTCTTCGTTATGATGACATTCTGCATACTGCAGAACTCAACTACGTTTATTCAATGCTATTCTTTTTCCTAAGTCCTAGTCCCCTAACATACTGCAGTATCTCCATTAGCCCAACGTTGCGTTCAAATTCCCCATCGATATCAAACGTGTCTTGGCAGGAACAACAGTAACAATCTCATCTAATTAAAATTACATCCGCATATACCTTCCTCCGGTTCAGCTTACACTTTTCTACCTATACTATTATTCTGTCGTTCATCTGGTTTATATTTACTATACTTCATCCTAATTTTTGTTTAATACCCGTATATTACTGCCACCCCTTACTGGCTCTCTTCCCCTCTGCTGTATATGACTATTACTATGGTTCCAGTAATCCTCCCTATCATCCAATCTAACAATGCAAAGCCCTCATATATATGTTCTCTCTCTATTTAGCATTTTTTATTACTTTCTCTCGTCACTGTCCTAACACTATAAGCGCCTATTCCAACTTGTTTGGTTCTTTTCTGTGCTTTTACTACGGTGTTCCATACGCTTTGCAAGGACTTCGAGTGATGACGACCGTGGAATCCTTGGCTATCTCGCTGCCGGGGACGAAACTCGGTCCAGTTTTTTTTTATACCGTAGTTTTAAGAATCATTTTTTTTCTTCCATTCAACGCAATTCTTTGGGAAAATAATTAAAGCGGTTTCTGAATGTTTTCTTCAACAGCCTTAAATGTGATACCATCAATCATTGACCTTCTTGCTAGTTTCAACCGCAATTTGAAGCCGTCTCAGGAAAGAATAGACGCTACGCGGACGTCTAGCTCTAACCCTCGAACAAATTACCAGGCGCATTCTTACTAGAAGTAATTATCATTGCACTTGGCAGCAGGGTTCCAGAGGACGACATTTATGCACCAGCACTTCCGCCACGTGGAGATATTAGTCCATGGGAGTAAATATATTATTTATTATTTAATAATAAATATAAACCATTAAGAGATTTTGAAAATATAGTCACAAGTTTTTGGTCGACTATCGTTCGCTTAATTGCTCTCCTTTTACGAATATGGAATTTAGTAATAATTTAATTCTAAACCACTCCAGCCAACTCCTTAGTTGTTTGTTGATTTAATATAACGCCAAGAAAAACGACTAATACGTGTTACAATGGCTGATATAATTCACAAGTAACGTCCAAAAATAAAACAAAGCAAAGCATTAGCAGACACGGTCAATATCACGACGGCGCTAAGAGAGGGAATCGAGGAAGAAAAACGTCAGGCGCAGTTTTTTTTTGCTGCAAGGAAATTCAATTGAGATTAGATTTTGCGGAAGAAAGAACGTTGCGGCACACAGAAGCGAAGTCCTGGAAATTGTACAGGGTTAATTTTAAGCGTGAAACGAGGATGGACACGGCTAGAAAATAATGAAAAAGGCCATTATTTCGAAAAGAACGAGTGAAAATAATAATAATTATGAAGGGAAATAATAAAGTAATAAAGTAAGCCCGAATTTTAAGCGACGGGCCCACCTCCTTTTAAATTGAACTTCCTCAATCGCGTTTTGAACGCCATGTGTAATTTCGGTCAATTACCGATCCCCCTAAGTACTATATTGAAACCATTACTCTCTTTCAAATCGTTCTTATATAATATTTGCAGATTTCGTCATTAATATTGTGTATAACTTTTGTAAATTGCAACGAGACATTAACAGTATTGGGAAAAGGATTTTTTAACATCCAAAATACAGGTGCAAGGAAAAAACTTCCATTAATCTTAATGGATAAAATGTGCTCTACCCAAGCGTCTAGATAAACTACAAGGGTACAGGAGAAAAGTTCAGAAACTAACTTAGGTTTCGAAATAAAATATGAACCTAGTGACAAGACAAAGTTTTACTATATACACTTGAAAGGCGCATTTTATACAATTTTCTAAATAGTCGACATTCAAATTGAGGCGTTTTTTATAACAACGCACAAGCTTTTCAATTCCATCTCTGAAGTAATTTGCCGCCTAACATTATATCCACTCGTTTACACGAGCATTACATTTTCCATCACAGTCAAAGCACTGGGTTTTAAACCACGTCTTGCAAGAGATCCGTAGTCATTAATCGGCAATTTTTACGAATGCTTCGTTGATTTTCACTGTCGGTTCATCTATCACAAGGCTACATCGACTACTGTCATCCTCGTCGTGAACATTGGTACTGTGGACATTTGAGAACTGAATGCGCCACTACCTCACTCAGCTTTTACCCATTATTCCGTCTCCGTAAAATTCACAAAAATTGCCTATGAATTTCAATTGGATTTTGTCTTTTTACCAGTAAAAACCTAATCATAGATCACACCTCGTAAACCGATAGATTTTCTATTGCAGCACACATTTTAACAGTTTTCAGTGAGAAAAGTAGGAAAACCACTGTGTGTACCCTACCACTAAGGGCGTTTTAACACCAAGATACCCCTACCTGCTGGCAAACTAGACCGAAACGTAGGCTCCTTTTTTTGAAAGCTCTCGTAGATGAGCAACAAAAATTATAAATAAGATAGGGTGGAAGTAAAAACTTAACTATAGTAACACTACTACTTACGATAGGAGCAATAAAATGAACCCCTCATTTATTTCCACGGGGGAGCTATAGTGCACTCGTAACTTTTTGGAACAACATGAACGGAGACAACAACAAAAATAAAACAACATACAATTTTGTACTTTTCTCAAGAGACCTTAAAACGTGCAGGCTCAAATTGAATTCTCAGCTTAATACGTATCTCATGCCTTTTTTGATTACCACCCCCAGAGTAGAAGAAACTGGTCCATTACACACACTTAAAAGCATGCGAGCCACCGAAAATCCGCACTAAAATTGAGAGAAATGCGAGGAGAGGTCTCTCTTTCCCGCCTTCCCCCGACGAGAAACACGGAGAGGTGGCGATAGTCGACGACCAGCAGTGCCCGAGAGAGAAAGCCAAACACGCTCCGTCTCACTCCCCTGAGAATGGAAGGGCTAATCCCTCCAATAATTGGTAGGGAAGGCCAATTTCCGAGAGGTCACCTAGAGCGTAGGAGTAGGGGAGAGAAAGGAAGACAATGTTGAGAAAATTTTAAAACATATCAAAACCGATACTTAGCAGACCTCCTGCATTCGACCCTTAGGTTTGAATTTAACAGCCTGCCGCGATAACGCTACTTATCCTGTAACCCGGTAGACCATAGTATCTATGCTTAATACATTGTCATATATTTCCATTGGAGTTAATAATTAACACCACGAAAATCTTTCCGCTTCATTTCCTAGCTTTTAAGTCCATGCACGTAAGTTGTTCACTGTGATTTATTAGAATGTGTTCAATACATCTTTAAAATATCCCGCAAGCCGCCGTGAGGACGTGTGGCGGGGGGTGGTAGGTCACCAGTCATGCATACACAATCACAATCGTGACATCTCCACACTAATATCAGTTCGATCATTTACTCGAACAAAGTATATCACAAGAAGGAAGGTATGAAAGAATATTCAATAATAGAACACGTATATTTAAAGCATGTGGGAAAATTTTTTTATAGATGGTTCTATTAAATATGCATACAGAATATCGAAAAAATATATGCACTACCAATAATAATTATCTTCTTTGCGCTTGCGGTCATATCTATTTTAATCTCTAATCTTGAGAGGAAAAAACTGAAATTTTAAATCCATCCTTTCTACTCTTTCTATCCCTGTTTTTATGTACATGAATTGTCTACTGTAACGAGTCGGTACCTGTAATAATATCTTAAAAACCTAAGATGCAAGTAATTGGCCTGCTTATTCATGCAAGTGACCTGCTTTATATTTACGCCGCATATATAACCCGTATGTCAATCTATGGGCAATTAGTATTTTCTAATTTTTCTAATAGTGCCGCGAGCATGCTACGTTGTTCATGACAACTTTTCAAAAAACCTAGCTTCTCCACGTGGTCACTCGAATTAGTTCCAGAATTAAGCCCACTTCGTGAGGATCCCATACACCTGCAGCATACTCAAGGTGGGACCTAACTAATGTAAAATACAAAGCTTTTTAGACCTCTCATAGCATAATCCCAAGTATCATTTTCATGAATTTAGAAGCCTTTTTCGCGTGTGGTTAATTTGATGGAGAGGGTAAGGTATTTATTGTAGTTTAGACAGAGAGAGTTGGCGGCTAAGGGGTTGGGATAATGGAGGAAAATTGTAGAATGATGATAGCAGTTAATGTGGACAGAATTTAAAGTAGGCAGAATGCCGGGAAGAAGTCGAAGAAATGGCGGTATATGATATGTTTTGCTCTAAATGTTTTATATGCAAAGTTGGAATGAGGAGAATGTGTGGATAAATGCATCGTTTGGGGGAAGTAAAGCATAGTTTGTAATTGGGGGTACGAGGTACATTGGTTTCATTTATTCGGAATATTTCTAAGCTTCGAAAGTCGTTGAAGGACATAGGCTTGCTGGTTGCTAATAATGGGATATTAATGCTTCTTTCTAACCGGCTACCGGCCATGTTTTAAGACACTACTTAACTTGAAATTTTTTCCTTGTGCTTTCACTCTTGATGAAAGAAATTAGCGAAGGTAAATTAGTAATAATTTCCCAAATATGATATAAGCTTTATCAAGTTTACAGTATAAGTAATATACTATATTACTTAAGTTTCTAGATTATGTCATCTATATTAATAGTTGGTAATGGATGTGATGATAGAATTCCTTATAAGAGAAGCTATTATCTATAATTTGCTGATGTTAAAACAGGTCATTTCCTGAAGTCAACACTTTCACTTTGTAATTTTGAGACCTCAGGCGAGGAATGAACAGCTGTTGTCTTGGATAACGGGGTGGGAGAACTTGAATCATGGCTTCAACGGAGGAGGGAAGGAGGTGTGGTGCCGAATAATGCTGCCGTCGACGCCGAATTCTGTCCTTTAAGCCAATAAATCCACCATCGCGTTAAGACTCGGGATTGCTGAGTTTTTAGTCAATCGGGAAACGCAAGATTCTCGTTTCACTGCAGCCATTAGTCCCATTTACGGAGGAATGGTGCCACATTTTTCATTCCACGTATGTTTCTACATATGCTTGCAACGAGCATTACAAAATTAGTATCTCTACATTCTCCGATGCTGAAAAATATTTAATTAAATTTGCTAAAACCCTCTATAATTAAATACCTTCTGCATCGAAACTTTATAAGGATGGATTATTTACCCTCCCCACGTTGTAAAATAGACCTCCAGATTGGAATCGAAACCAGGTGAAACATATAGTGGGAATATGTGCACATGTTAACAAAAAAATAGGATTTATTACAATTATATTGGGGAGACCAGACGGGAAGGCTAATGAGTAATGTTTTTTTTCGCTGGTTAGATCCCATCTGGAATATACTGCTTGCATATGGGATCCTCATAATATTGGATTGATTGCCGAATTGTATCACGTTCAGCTTAGAGGATGTAGATATTTAAAACGTTGTTATGATAAACTGAGTATCGTATCAAAAAATTTAGAGTAGCTGGGTTGGGAATCGCTCTGGAGCGAAGGTTAAATTATAGATTGAACTCTTTGCGCAATACAGAAGGATATCTCTTTAGCGATGATTTTGAAAAGTACTTCAGTAGAGGGGACCATGTCAATAAAATTAGAGAGATAGAACAAATAAATTTAAGATATTAATTTTTACACTTACTATAAGGGATCAGAATAGCATTTTCGGAAAGCGTGAGGGAAGGAGGAGGTGTCTGGGTCAAAGGTAGTCTGGTGTGTTGCCTCACGCCATAGCGATGAATTGCAATTTAATGAATGCAAAAATTAATAGGCATAACAACGGTCAGATGAACATCAACATTTTCCTCTGAAAACGCTAGCTGAAACGTTGGCGAAACTGTTTATGAGTACAGAAACTACGAGCGTAGTCAAACATGAAGGATTGTAACCATTGCAGTTTACATGTCGTAGAAGCCTTCGCCAGTAAAAAATAGCACTCACTAGATAATTATTTTAAGAAGCTTAAGGGGTTTCGTATTGACAAATTGATTACTTTAAAAGAGTAAAGGCAATGGTTGGTATTGGGTCCTTTGGAAGGAAGTATTCACATTCACTTATCCAACTCATTCTGCGGCACAAACAAATATCTTCGGTAGATGCCGATTTGTTTTTCGGCGTGGATATTTCCTCGGATAACCAAGCGTGATATCCGCACTGGTAAAAGACACAATCAGCGATTTGCAAAATTAGTCTTTAAAACTATTTGTCCATCATTTTCGTCATATGAGAGCAAAGAAGAGATGATGCCAGTTTGAAGGGATGCTTTTGATGGATATTCCTTGGGGTTTTCCTAAAAATGGGAATTGATTTCAAGAATTATTGATTACTGAAGTGCAACTTTGAATTCCTGAATGTATTTTTTTAATTTACCTATTCTGCAAATTCAAAGAACTGCGGGAGGTGCTGCGACAGTAACTTTTAACGTATTCAACCGCAAATATGAATTAAAATGCATCAATGTCAAAGTGTAAAAATCATTCGCCTCGATGGGGATCGATTAATACCCGTCCAAGCGAATGTTTTAACACTTTGAAATTTCTTCATTTTGATGATTTTTCTGCACTAAAATACACACGAGATATAAAATTTAAATATGTAGCGTATTAATACATTTAATACACATTAGACAATATTCCTTGAAATTTGAAAATGTGTCTTTCACTGTGAATATTTTGGTTGTTTTATACAATTTTCTAAGCCATAATAACATATGAACTTTTTTGGGAAATAATTCAAAACGTAAAAATGTTGTTGATATTCACAGAAAGATAGACACTTTAAACAATTTCGCTAGATCAAATCCCAAGGTAATAAATCTTTCATTTACACACTCGGCGATCACTCTGCTCCTCATTTGCAGCATCCGGATGGTTAAGAAAGGAAAAAGGTGGTGTACCCTGAAATTATTTGAAGAATTATCATTACTACACCGATCGTTGTGTACTTTCAAACTGGATGATAACTGAAGAGATTCAGAGAGGGATAGAGAAAAATGAGATTTTTCACCTTTTTTCCTAAGAGTTAACGAAAATTTAATAAAAAAAACTCCAGAAAGTAGTGGAAAATTACTGTAGAGGATTATATCAAAATTACGATGGCTAGGCTTTGTGTTTCCCGATGCAGGTTTGATTACGCAGAACGTTTGCGACGCAAATCTACAGGCACTCGAATCACACACAGCATCTCGAATCGTCGCATGCGTAGCAACGGCCCAGCGTTCAGACGGGACATTAAATATACATTAGCGAGGAAATATTATTTTGACGGAAGCTCTGGCTCCTCTCATCACAGTCAAGTATGGTAACGAGAGGGAAAACTCTTCAGTATACAGAGAATGTACCTCCTGTCGGACTTTTAATCACTAATTACCACGCAATATACACCCTCTATCGAGCTTTCACAGATTCAACACTCTCGCCCCACTTCGGCCTAGGTCATCTCTCACCATAACTCCCATCCGAGGGCATGTCGCTAGATCGCTTTTGTCTCACTCTATAAGATTTCTTCACCCACGAACGACCCTTGGCGAAAAACACTCCCACCCAGCATGCCTCCTCGTCTCCCACCATACTCGTCGGTTCTTCCCACACCAAAAAACCCCGCTCGATCGCTTCCCACTAAGATTGTATCGCCTATGGGCGCGCTCGAGCCGAGAGCTCGGCCACCCGTTATCCCCCTCCATAAGATTTATCGCTATCCACCCCTCCTCCTCCCCATTTGAGGATCTTCCCCCTCGCTCACGTCCTTGGTGGACACTCACGCGTCATATATTTCCGAGAAAATATTTTTTGAATTCCTTCGAGAAATAATTCTTTTTTTCATGGTAGAATCAGAATAAATGAGGTCACTTGTTAGAGCTCAAATTGTTATAAACGCACAATAAATAATTAATAACTTGAGAAGGGCATGATAGGTCTTTTTGAGAAAATATACACATTTTAGCTAATGTTTTTTTCATATGCATAGCCTCAACAAGATATATACATAAATATATATACTTATTTTTTATATATATCTTTTTGGTTGTTGTTGTCTTTGTGTATGTGTTTATATTTATACATATTCAAACTTGAAAATCCCGCCATACGGCGCACAAATATTCATTCAAACATAGAAATAGGTGTAAGGAAAGGGGATAGGAAAACACATAAAAGGCGAACACAGGACATGTGGGGAAGGCGGTTTTTGAGCAGATCACGAAAGCAAAAATTTTTTACTTTCGTGATCTGCTCAAAAACCGCCTTCCCCACATGTCCTGTGTTCGCCTTTTATGTGTTTTCCTATCCCCTTTCCTTATACCTATTTCTATGTTTGAATGAATATATATATATATATATATATATATATATATATAATGTAAATAGAATTACCATTAGTAGACAAAAACATAGAAACACAAAAAAGAGAAACTCACTAGGTATCGAATTTTAGTGGTCTCAACCACCTTTCTCAAGAAAAGGAAGGACAGAGCAGTTAAACATTATTATTCACGTCCGTGAGACTTTCACAGAAGTTTTATTTATACACACACACACACACACACACACACACATATATATATATATATATATATATATATATATATATATATATATATATATATATATATATATATATATATATATATATATATATATATATCCTTTTTTATGAGCAAAACCCCCTTAAAAAAGGAAGTTATATGCAGCACCGAGTATACACACACATTTTGTGTAGCGAAAACCTTTATTGTATTCACCAATGTCCAATGAAAATGTAAATGTGTAGATGAAAAATTGTTTTATAAAAATTAATGAAATTAAAAGAGCTCACTTTAATATTTCGGTGATGTCAGCCACCTGCCTCAAGTGCGAGGAGTAACTGGGGGGAAGGTTAGGAGAAGACGGGGTACTGGAGGAGTGGCATGGTCAAACAGAGGGACATACGGGTGATGGGTGATTGTTTGTCGACAAAACATGAAAGGGAGGTGTAAAATAATGGGAAAGGTTTAATCTAGGATTTTGGAAGAATTCAAACATTGAGATGCATGGTAATTGGAGGGTCCTTAATTCGATTGGTGTGGTGGTTGAATGCTTGGTAGCAACTATCAAAACTTCTGCTGTAGATGTTTGAAAACTGAAATGGAGACGGATGGGTTACAGGATGCTCTGTGATTATTAATTCTAATATCGAGGGAGGTTTGGTGTATTGAGTATAATAAAATCCGGGACTGAGTGCACCATCTTTTAGATATATAACATTTTTAGAAATGCAAGAATTATTTGAACGGGTCGTGAGATATTTCAGCAGGTGCTGTTGCGGAAGGGGATTTGTGAGAAAGATGGAGTAAGTTTTGCATCTAGTACGATTGCATGGAGTCGGCGAGGTTTGGATATAGGAGTGGAGCTGGAGATATGGAGCATGCTAGATTTAACAATGTCTAAAGTATTTGGTGGAGATTATATGATATTTTCGGGGTGTATATATGTTTTATGATTTGGTTAGGTAAATGAGAGTTCAAATAATCACGTCTGATTGCAGTGGCAAAAAGTCTTGACAGAAATTTATTTAGGGAATCAGGGTTTTTGCAGATTAGGTGACCTATGATAGAATGAGAGTTGTTTCGTGTAGAAAGGATGAGAGATATTGAAATGAATATGTGATTTCTTGTTTTTGGGTTTGATATTGACTGAATAATGGAATTTATTATTGAGAAGGAAAATTTGGACATCGAAAAATGTGATTTGGGTGGAGATAACGGTGGAAATGAAGGAAACAGAGGATGATTTATTGAAGGAAGGGATAAAAGCTGAAATTCCGTCCATGCCATGTTGCCAAAGAAGAAAACTATCGCCATTAACCCTTAGCCAAAATAAGAGTTTCAATATTACGTTTTTAGAAAGAAAGTTTTGTTCAAGGAAGCCAATGTGGATTGCCATACGAAGAAACGAATCTACTTCCCTAGACGCAAATTTTGATTGGAATGTAGTGTCTGTTGTTGAAAGTGAAAGAATTATTGGTAGGAATGAATTTTTTAAGTTCTAAAAGGAAATCTGTGCTGGTGATTTGTGGAGCCTCTTTAGTCACGCTTGAAACATTAAAACTAAAAAAAATCGAAATAGAGTTTTATCTTGAAACGTTTCGCCGTAGATGGAAGATGTATAAATATTTCAAAAGGTATAAATTTTAAAGACACAATAAAATATCAAATTCGCTTAATAATACGGTATTTTGCAGACAAAAGTTAATGCGAAAAATACCTATTCTGTTCTCCTGATCGTCCCAAGCGATCATTTTGATTCAAGGGTGGTCGAAAAGCCGAAAATTTAACGTTAGCCATAAGTAACGATTTCCAAGGAGCGGATAACATTGAAATAGAGTTACCGGCCGAATTCTTTCTCGGAAGGAAAATAAAACGCGTAATGGAAAAGAATTGGATAGAAAGGACCCATGTGAACCTTGGAATGAAGGAGGAGGGGATGAGGAATTTTCTGGTAAATTTAAGATGATTTTGGAGAAAATAGTGTTATTAGAGTGAAATAGAAGAGATTTTTTTGTCCTTTTCTCAAACTGTGATAATTCTGGAAAATTATCAGTAAAATCATACTTGAAATACAATTATCTTTGTCCAAATGCAATTAGTCATGGTGTAAATACTCCACTCCTCTGTTAACTCTCTGCTTCGTGAGAACATCAATGATTTACCGGCGGTCAAACTTCAAACAAAAAATTTAATAGCCACAGAATCAGAAGTGAATAACTCAATTCGGGATTTGTTTTCTCGAACGCAAGGATCGCTTACAAGATGAAGTCAATATCATAATTATGCATACATTTACACCTATTCTCCGTGGGTACTGTTTAGCCAAAGATGATGAAAAAAATCGTGGTCGTACATTCATAAATTTAACTAGGGACATTTTAGAAAGAATGAAGGAATGCGTCAGAACGAATATGTGTATTAGGGGAAATACGGATATCGTGTGCGAGCCAATGATCACACAAGTTTACAGGAATTAATAAAAATATCAGTTTTTCTAAGTATTATAGCGGTTTTTTCACATTGAGAACACGAGGAATTGTTTTCAATAGGTATTCATCCGTATTATTGATTTCCCGTTCAATAGTAAATTGGATATTTAAATTAGAGATACAAATGACCATCATTAAATGACTTTAAGAAGACGTGTGTTTCCGCAAAAGGCACTCCAACTCTTCCCTTGGATTATGTTTTTCGAAACTTAGTGATTCTTTCCACTTCTATTAACCTCTGGTATTGTCAAATAACAGCTGATAAATATGTACTGTCATCAAAAAAGGCGTAAATATCAAAATTTAAGGCTACTGCGGAGCTTGAGGATTAATAGCCAAAATACTGGCAGTAATCTGTGATTAAATTAAATTTTTTATGCTACCTTATGAAACTGCTGATATTTTTAATTTATCTTGGAGATTTGTCGTGGTTAAAAGTCAAAAACTCTAAGTAAAATTTAGCTTCGGGGAACACTCACAGCTGGAGAGAATTGTAAAACAAACACGAAGCACTAAAAGCACTTGAATCTGTTTACAAAAAAGTGGAATAAGCCAAGTTCCTCATTGAACTTTTCAGTCTAAAAATATGCGAGACGAATTTGAAATGTTATGGTCGGCCATCATTTAGAAAATTGGTAAAAGGAGGTGGCTTTTTGATAGAAGTTAGAACAATATTAGCAGGGTATTTTTCATCCTTCTCATCATCATATTTCTCCTCCTCAATCTTACAAACCAAAATAGAACGGAAAACATCACGCAAATGTCCCTCAGTTACTAATAAACGACCCGCCAATTTATCAGACATATTAAAATCCACGAAGATCATAAGAAGCTTTTTGATCCCATTTAGCCGCCTCACAGAATTACTTTTCATGGTCTCTAAAGCATTTGGCGTAGTCTGGCACCGTGGATTGATTGGAAAATGAGTCACTATACGATGCACATTGGTCCATGGACACACACTTTCTGGGGAGAAACGTTTTACATATGTGGAAAAATATCACGTCCATTGAGGGGGCAATTCGGTTCAAAGTACCACAGGAATCGGTATCTGAACCAACCTTTTTAAACATACCAGTATATACGGTCGAATACCTGTCGCCAAAAAATAACTCGAACTCTATGGTGATCTCATGCGCCTACGATGAAGCAATAACCTTAAAGAGCCTCTGTCTCTTTAATTCTATCCAATCCAGGTAGTCATTTATAAGTACGTCAAGATTATTCTTGAAAAAAAATACCACGCTGGTTAACAAGTAAATATATGGACCTATTGCGAATAATACTCACGCTATTTTCTTTCCAAAGCCTTTCTCACACAATTTGCAGGAAATGGGAAAAGATTTTTCCTTTGAATTAGAAAAAACTTTCGTTTCAAATGATAAATGTTGGATTGGATGAGACATCGGGAATATTTCCAGACAGCTGGCAACATCCCTCGGGATGTCGAATATTAGAAAGACGGCATCTACGGCCTTAAACGAATTTTGGTGGAATAACATTTGTGCAGGTGCGGTTCTTGGGGTATTAGTTACACAATGAAATGTGACCTCCGTAGATTTATGGGTCTTCAAACCACGAGAGAGAACACCCATTTCTTATTAAATATGCTAGTATATTTAGTATGGTAACTATACATTGGAAGTAACAAAAATATCTCTTCAGATGGAACAACAGAACTTGATAGCTCATATCTTCATAGGTCTCCTCTCTGGAAAACACTCTTCACCTTTCACACTTGAACTTCAAACCGGTTGTTAAAGTTAAGAATCGGAATTATTATTTGCGGATAGCTTGTCTGAGTCTGGGAGAGAAATATAAGATTGATAGTGGCGGTTTAGCACGGAGGTCTCACGCATGCGGTGGTAATAGGGGATACATCACGTGAGGGCAATTCTCCGTCGCAAGTGATCGCTTGCAAATGTATAAATCCGACGCTCTGGTGCCGACATTGAATGCAGAACTGGACCATGTGACACAGGGAACGGGTTGTGCAGCCTGGAGGCGATCTGGAGGAGGGGGTGCACGATGTTACCATGCGTTTCGAGGACGCGGGAGGCTCCATCGAAAACGCCCCACCCACCGCTCTTCTCCGGGAAAGCACTCTCCCGGAGAGGGTCCGCCCGCCACTTCCCCCTCCGTCTCCCCCGCACAGTAGAGGAGGTGGGAGTGAAAGGAAAACGCGCAGTCAGGAAAAGGGGGTGAGGGAGGTTTGTTCGCCCTGCGGAGACCACGCGAATACTAAAGAGCCGCGGGGAATAGGGGAAGGTGGGAGGATGTGGAGAGGGTAGCCGAACACGCTGGATTCTAATCGGCATTGCATTCCTATTCGCGCATAACTCAGAGCTGCCCTATTCCAAAGAATCATTCTAAAAAAGTAAATAGATTCGTTTAATGGTAATCTATCATTGAATTAAATCAAGTATTTGCTAGCGGGTAGCGGTGGACTGCCTTAACTACACTTATGTTTACGTATCATGTGGGAATTTCTCTGGTTAGATAAAAATAATTTTCTTGTTCAATTCTTGACACCTCCTGTCAACTTCTTCAATGTTCCACCCACTTGTCACAAGATTCCTTCATAGAACATAAATTTTCGTTCTTGTTCTTACACTCTTTTCAAAGCAATAATCTCAATTTTCTCCATCAATAATGCTCTTTGTATAAAACTCCTCAATATTTGGGACTACATGTGCTTCATACTAAATCCATGTTAGACTTCTCCTTAAGTATGTAAAGAATAGGATTGGGCTGTTAGACGGAAGGAAGTAAGTATGTGGAGATGAAGAGGGACTGGTTGTAGAGTAGGATTTTGAGTTGTTTTTCTTCGGAGATTCAAATAATTATTTGGCAATTGTATTCATCCAAAACCTAGCTTAACCATTAAGTTACCAATAGTAATAGTAATCAATGCACACCTATACTTCAAACCGCAATCCACCACGAGGGTATGTGGCAGAGGGTGTTGGGGCACCAGCCACTAAAGTTAAAATATGACCATATAATATATTAATGGGAACTTGGTAGTATGTAAATTTTTTTAATACTATGTGTATATATGTGCATGTGTGTGTGTGTACTTACATAAATAATTGGTGACAATGACTAATTTAGCTTATCAGTATTCATAGCCTCCTGTGGGATTTCGAACACTGTGTTGCAGGTGTAATGGTATAATTTGTAAAGTATCCCTCTGTGCTTATAGTCCTCTATGTTTTAATACTGATTAATTTTGCTACATTATTCTTAGGATAATTAAGTTGCCCGCTGCCATTTAGGTTTGCTTTTGATTACTCTTATGTAGGTCCCTACAGAATTCTTTTGCCTCTGCCTGGAAGTGAAAAACGAATATTAGTATATAAAATTATATATTTTATATGCATATTAGCTGTAAAAAGTCACTCCGTAGTGTCAATATAAGTCTATTATTCCATCTTTATATTGGAAAAGGAACGTTTATGCAATTTAGAAGTACGTGTGACCCAAATCGAACCACGAATAATTCCGCCGTTTTAAGAACACAGTACCAACTTTTGGTAAAACAGTGGTACTATCTATTACAAGGATGCGACTTACAGGGTTTGAACATTTTGCAATATTTTTACTAACTGATTTTTATGGTCATGGAAAGGGGCCGTTCTGATTTCCACCTTTTATTCTGAAATACTTTGAATATACGGCTAGCGCAAATATTTATTATTCGCGACAAACGAGGAATGGCGCGCAGTTACTCAAACGATCAAGAATTATTTTTATCACTCTTGGTGAAAGTCGGAAGCTTGCAGCCTTCACGGCCATCAGGCCGCGAGAGCCTTTACGCCGTTTACTTAAATATAATAAAAACAAAAGGAGAATACACCACAGTGGAATTCTACGAATGGATGTAACTCATAATGGACAACATTGGGTTCCGAACACCACTTCATAAATATGCCGAAATTAACACAATTATATATCTTACATGAATTTAATACTCATCATATGATTTGTGGGCATGGTGAAAACGTTCATTTTGCCACTGTGTCTTATGTGTTCATAAATATGATAATTTTTCAAATTTTGAGGCAAGGTGATTCCAGTACTTTTTTCGTGGCATATTGTACTTATAAAATGTTTTTTAATGGAATACAAATTTTGCTCAATACCCAAAACTTGTGATTACTGTTAATTTTATCTGGCTGATCCAGACAGAAATGCACATTTTATTCATCATAGACGCGTATCTAAGCTTTATAATATGTGTATTTCACTGTTCAAGACCAGGCTCGACAGCATAACGATTGTTCAAGACTCGGCACATTCCATGAGGGTAAACTAGGATATAATGAATATCCACCATTTCTCGTGCAAAACATGCGCTCATTCAGGGAGAAGTCGACAGAGGCGAGGCAGCGACGACTCCGCTCCGCTTCAAGCAATCCTCCGCTTGCAAAGCGCCCATTATCGCTCGTCCTGCCCTCCGCCTTCCAACCCTCCCCTTCCATTCCTATCCCTAGCCGCGTGGAATGGTGGGAATCACGTACATCTCCTCCATCCCTTTTCCCCGCTTGAGGGCGGGGTTATAAGAGTCATCAGTCGAGGGCTATTCCGCCATCGCTGCTGCCAACTTGCAGCAACTTTGTCCTTCTGTAAAGCCTCAGAGAAGAACTGCGTCCTACGATGGGGAATCCGATTTTGTGTTTTTTATACAGATCATAGAGCCGATCTCATTTTCGACGTCGACATAAATACACCGCGATTCACAAAAAAGGTGTGTGACAGGGGGTGCAAGTACTAGGTGAGAAGGGTGAATGATGAGGCAGGATATGGGAAAGGAACGGAAAAGGGAAAGATATTCAGTAAAAAAATCATCAAATAACGTGCAAATTTGAATGCATGCTGAAGGAAAACTTAATTCAAAACAAGGTTAAATGCACCTAATAAATTAGGTGCCTTCAAAAAATCTTCCCCCAAGTTCTGTAATGTCACGCCGGTGAAACATTTCAGTGACCCGCTCGCCCGACCCAGCCTATTTGGTTTTGTTATTATCCCCCGCACCGAGGGGTATTTTCCTTTGATAGTTGCATTAATACATTGAAAAAGGTTTGTTTGTACTGAAAAGGGCTTTTTCATTCCTTTGGAGTTTACCTCGATCCTTCCCAACAGAAAAAATGCTAAAAGAATGTAAAGAGGAACTACATGATAAAAAATAACTGACAGTAGGGTTTGGATATTGGATGGGTAGATGGCGCTGATAAGAATATTTTATGATCAGTAATATTTGACTGCGACGCAGTAAATCCAATAAGGAAAATAAAATCGAAGAAGTCTGCGTGAAAAGATGGCATTCCTGAATAGTTAATAAAAACGGAGAAAGAGGAATTCTCATGGACCCATTTGGAACATCAACCCATTCTGAGTATGAGAATGGCGAGGAAGAAATTTCACCGATAGACCTGGAGGCACCAAAATTAATACTTATCCCGCAAAAGAAAAAAGCAGAAGGCTAGGGAGGACTATAGTAATAAAGATTCACATCATACGCGGAAAAGGTGACACAAAGGATATGAACAAATGATGTACAGGAAGGAAAAGACGTATGTAACTAAATATCAGTTTGGGATACACAGAGTAATGTAATGATTTTTCGTCATTTGCAAAAAGTAACATGGAGTAAAACCAAGACGCATTTGTATGTAAGGCGTTTTTAAAAAAAGGTGCTTGAGAAGAGTAATATAAGGGATTTTAAGAGGATAGGAATTGAATGCAGATATAGGTGTTTCACCCGGAACCTACACACATCTCAGACTGTATAGATACGGGTAGCGTCGGGATGGTGAGTGCAAGGCAGAGGAGTGAGAGATGGATTGCTAATTGTCACTTCTTATTTTCGGCACATTTGCGGAATTTCTCTCGTCTTCCGTTTCGTTCGCTTTTATTTGGCATATTCTTTACAGCATTCAAATCAAAGAGTGCCCTATTAGTATTCTCTCTTCTCCGCAGCTTTGATAACAAACGACGTACCCTCTGACCACTAGAGGACCATCGTGCTAGGTAGAGATCATGTCATACTCATCCCTCATGCAACTATGTAAACCCATACGTTAATAGCGTATAGTTTGAGGAGAGTTTCTTATTCCCTATGTATTCCTAAATGGTTTTCTAAGAAATTTTAATGCTTTTAGAATGGAACACCCTGTGAAACCCGAGCAAAAGCCAGGAAGCGTTCAGATTCACCACAAATCAAACCCAAGGTCATCGATTACTAGCTCGGCACACTCCATACTGAATTATTACATCAAAAATAAATAACATAAAAGTAATAATAATAATTTCAATCTTCATACAGCCAAAAGATAATAGAAGATGATAAAATTACCAATCTAATTTACGTAGGGTGTGGTCGACCAAAAGCGTAGATTGCAAGAGATTGCAGCGATAATAATAGAGAAAAAGTCAACGGCAATACGCACCTAAAAAACACTCCATATTCAAATATAGATGAGAGAAAGCCAGAAGCATAATAGAGTTCGTAAATTTTATGCTATGTAATTCGTTATGAAAATAAAAATATTTTTTGGGTAAATTCTGCTTAAATTGTGGAGGTTTAGGTCGCTTTGTTAATTCCCCTTTAGTTTATCGTCCTTACCGATATCTGGGCATTATCTAGGATGCCTATCGAGATCAATTGTTCGATTCAGGGTATTGTATGGTTCTAGTCGATAAACATACTAGGGTGAAACTGAAAAGTAGAGTTAATTACTCGCACATTTTGGTGAAAATAACCTGACGGTGGGGATTCAAATGACCACAGATAATCCTACGTAATTGCTCTTCTCGTAGACCAATTTATGTATTGTCACTCCGGAAAGAATGTACATACCTAACAAAAGAAAAGAGGCATGCGAGACGGCTAATAAAATGAAGAGAAAGGTAAATGCAGTTCAACAGAGGAGATAGGCGATAAGAGTGCACTGCATTCACACACATTCATCATCAAATTTTTCCTCCGTCAAAAACATTGGAGAGACGACGGTGCGTTTGCGAAGGCGAGGAATGTATAATACCTATTCAACTAGTAGTTAGGTTGGTTACTACGAGTAGTATTTTAAATATGCATTGATGCTACAAGGTATTTTAAACCGTGTTATATTGACCTGTATGTCAGATGAAATGTAATTTTTATGCACATAAAAGATTAAGGAAAATACAGTTACATATTCTTTTATTCCTCCAATATTTGCTCCCTTTTAAAAAAATCGACCCCTGTGAGCCTATTCTGACCGATTTAGCAGCATATTGACGATATCACACCCCTATTTCATAATACGAGGGTAATTAGAAAAGTTCACGGAGTGGAATTGAAATAAACGACTTATCTCAGTTCATTTTTTTCTTTTTCAATATTGTCTCTCTGTGCACTAATGCACTTGGTCCAGCGATACTCCAATGTCTTAATCCCATCTCGCGAATTAGATTCCATCTGGCCTGCAAAATACGTACCCATCTACTTCGGCTATTAGTTCTTTGTTTGAAGAGAATCTCTGTTCACCGACGAAAATTTTTAGTTTGGGGAAGAGATGGAAAATCGATGGAGCCAAATCAGGTGAATAAGACGGGTATGGCAACAATTCGTAACTTAGTTCACGTATTTTTGCCATGGTCGTGACACTTGCGTGTGGAAAGATGACGTTCTTCCTTGCCAAACATATCCTTTTTTCCTGTGGTTGGTCTATTTAGATAGCGTAGTATTTTTCAGCATTTTTTTGGCCAGTGGGAAGATAATCAATCAGCAAAATCTCTTTCGCATCCCAAAAAAAACTGAAGTCATCAACTTTCCGGTCGACCGTATTGCCTTTGCTTTCTTTGGTGGTAGTGAATCAACATGTTTCCACTGATTTAACTGCTTTTTTGTCTAAGGGGTGGAGTAGTTGACCCAAGTTTCACCTGTGGTCACAAACTGACGCAGAAAATATTTTGGGTTGCTCTTAAAACGGGTCAAACATTATTTGGAAATTTCCATTCTGATGCGTTTTTGCTCCTGCGTCAAGAGTCGCGGGACAAACCTAGCAGATAATTTTCACATATCCAATTCCACAGTTAAAATGTGATGCAACTATTCAGATGACAACCCTACAGATTCAGCGATTTCTCGCAATTTTAGCCGGGGATTCTCCATAATTGCTTAATGCACTCTTGCAATAATCTAGGGTAGTGGCCGACTAATATGTATCATCATTTAAGCATTCCCGAGCAAACCTAAACTCTTTTTTTCACTAGGCAATAATTGAATATGAAGAAGCAGAGTATCTCCGAGTGTTTTGAAAATTGGAACGAATTTCTTTTGTCTTCGTACCTTTCTTTACGAAGTATTAAACGCTGTTCGAGAATCAATTTTTCCCATCTTCACCCATCAGTAGACGGGAACAAAAGCAGAGAGGCGTCCGTACCACAGATCTCATTCTGAGAACTGCCACTTTACGTGCATATTCATTAAGGGTTATCTATTACTACGCGGGAAACTCGTTGCGCTAGCGCTGACATCTGGCGATGTTTCCAAGAACCTTTTTAATTTCTAGACTATCACTGAAGCACACAAAGAAAGTACAATTTCTGAGGCAACATCGATGCAAGAATTGCGAATTTATGAACCACGCTTCCAAAGAGACCATCGTTTGGAGACTCTCTGCGTATGATTCAGGAACGGTGCCCTCCTCACTTCTGCGAGGTACCCTCTGGTGAGTTGGGGCAGGGGTGGGCGTGCGAAGACAGCCAAGGGGGAACACATTCACCTTTTCTTCCACGCTGATGGGTGTGGGTGGGCTGCAGATTGATTGGCAGGCTTTTTAAGAAGGGGAAGGGTGGCCAGGGAAGAGGGGATGACTTTCTTTATCCTGAGGAAGGGAGTGGGACCTGGGAGGTGAGCGGGATTGGGCGGGAGAGGGAGTCCGCGAGCGATATGGATGGGGAGAGGGATTTCTCGGAGTGGAGGGGACATTGCGGAGGGCGGGGTGGAGTCGGGGGGAGGGGATTAGATCGAAGGAGGAGAGTCGATTGGGAAATATATTTGGGCGGAAATAAGAAGGTGGATGGGGACGAGAGAAAAAGAGGAAATTGGAGGAGTTTGGATAGAAAGGGAGACAGGAAGGATTTACGGTGTAAAAAAGGGATGGCTGGAAGAGTGTGCTTGGGGGCCGGGAGAGTAGAAGGGCAATCTGGGAGCCCATGGGAGGGGATGATAAGACTTATGTCTCCAGAGGGACTTCCTAAGGGGTGTGTGCTCACACCCCTCGGTGCTCGAAGGAGGGGGGCGGGACGTGGTTTTCATGGGCGGCACAGCTCACGGGGCCAATTGAAATCGTTAAGGAGGAACGGGCCACTTGCTACCCACTGACATTCGGCGCTTCCCCATCCGGTGTGGATTCTAGCATTGTACGTATTTTCATTACCGTGCAATCTCACCCGGGGTGGGCACGAATTGTGAATGCAGAGGTTTAAAATGACAGTGCTTCAGCATAATTTCTGTTACGCTCCTTCCTAGTATTTTTCTGTATTGCCTCGGAAAATGAAGAAGTACTTCTAGGTACCAGTAAGTGCAAACTGGTGCTGCTTTTTCTTCAGTCTATTCAAAGAAGATGCGTTGAAAATATTACAAATATCCGTGGTAATGAATTGGTAGTATGAACGCTGAATAAAAAAAATTATTGTATTTTTCTACGCATTCCTTCATTGCGAAATCACCGGTTTAGTTTCATAGATGAAACGTTGTTATAACAAATTTAGTGACGTATCAATGTTATTTTAGGATCTAGCTTGGAAATCACTCACGGAGCGAAGGTTAAATTGCATATTAAATCTCTTGCATAAATTGTAAGGATGTCTCTTTAGCAGTGATGTTGAAAATGTATTATTACCCTAATTATACTACGGTAGGAGAGATCGTGTCAATAAAATTAGAGAAATTAAGTGCAGAACAGATTGATTGAAGATGTCATTTCTTCCCACGAACGATAAGGAATCAGAATAAAATAACGTTTGTCCAATCGCGTCAGGAGGGAAAGGTGTTTTGGGTCTAGGGTAGTCTGGTGTGTAATCACCCCCCGCGACACACCCAAGTGGTGGCCCCCAGGGTAATGAACAAATATTTTTAATATTAAATATGTGACATTTGGAGTAAAAAAAATCCTTAACGTGGCCGGTAAATATATGTACTCTCTTGAGAGGGTTGGTGGATTATAGAGGGGAACTTGAGGCAGGAAGGGGGAAGAAGAGACAAGGGTCGGTTAGGAGGGAGGGGTGCGGCTTGCTACAATGTACACAGTGTGTGGGTACAGTGAAGTGGTTGACAGGGGACGGCAAAAGAAATAGGATAATGGAAGGGAGGGAGAATGAAATTGGATAATGGAAGGGAAGGAGGAAGGAAATGGATAATGGAAGGGGAGAATGACAGGGTAGCTTAGGAATGCACTTCGTTTTAGGAAAAGGGAACTTCCAGAAGGGGTGAGTATCTCTCAAAGACACTTTCGTTGGACAAATTTCCGGGAATACACTCTCTTCTTAGCTCTTAATTGTTCCAGAGTGTCCATTTTGTGTCCCTTTTCTTCGAATTGAAGTATGCCTGTAACAAAGCCACTGCTACGGCCCATCTCCCATAGGTGTGAGGGAAAATGAGAGATGCTTAGTTGGTAATTAGTACAAAACCTGGCCGACGATCAAGAAGATGGGCTATTGGAGAATACCAAGATGCATGGAGAAGAATGGAGAAAATAAGGTGGGCGGGAAGAGAAAGGCTGACGATGAAGTTTTAATTTTTGTATAGTGAGGAGAGGAGAGGTTACTGTGGACTAAATCTAGAAGCGGTGGAGTTTGGTCAACTGAAAGCCGGGGTAGGACGGGAAATATCAGAATTTCCAGAAAGAGGAAGGATGTAAATACTTTTTTGTAGCGGTCATGAAGGCAGGCACAAAACACGAAGAAATGAAAGATGGAATAATGAAAGGCAAACGAAAAGAAAGTTCGTGTGAAACGCACAACAATACAAAAGTTTTTAAAAGTCGCCCAATGCCTATCCTTATTAGGTAGTTTAACATTGATGATACGATATTGTTAGGGTTACTAACAATGCTTCATAAACAAGAAGCATTGTGGAGTAACTTACAGATTTAAAATATTTTTCGCTCATTGTGACTTTAAAATGCCCGATTGGATAAGATAAATGTGGGCGAGGTTGGAATAATTAATGTGTGGAAAGCTACAGTGCTCCCTGAAAATACCAAACACCCACGGTCGTGGTAATTCCACGCTAATATTTCTGAGGCGCGCTGGGGAGAGAGAGCCGACAGAGGGGTACGGGATCGTATCCGGGTAACGGACGCCTTTGATTACACGAACTTCATGAGTTATAGTTCAAGCACCAGATCTTCTTGGAAATCCACTGGTGGCAAGAAGAGGATTAGGAACCCTACCTTCTTGTTAATAACCTGTTGCAATATATTAATCCCCACATGATGCTAGGACAATCACTAGATAATTTCTCCACCTAGCTATCAACCTAGCTTTCAGAATGATTATTGCGGTTTACATTTATTAGTTTTTGCTATTTTGATACTCATTTCACTTCCGGAATTTCGTTTCGATGTGGCTGGCGCAATGGGTAGTGTATTTTCACCCAATGGAATATTGTTAGAATTAATCACTTTGGTATTTTGAAAATATTTAGCACGCCGACAAAAATAACCAGACATTAATATATTATCAAAATCAATATTATTATTATATGAATCTCGTTATACTTACGCAATTGCCCTGATGGCAACGGTCAAGTCTGTTAAAAGGTAACTCTTACAATTCACATACATGCATATATACGAAGAACGGATGTGAGACAAAATGTTGTTATACACAAACACACTTTCACATTACCAAGCGCACCTTTACCATCACGCAAAGGCTAGGTTCACACCATACCTAAAACGCTCCGTCCATCGCCGCAATCTTCAATTCCATATACCATTTAAAATTACGCACCGTTAACGCATCATTAATTTTGCTGTACAACTTCTAACGCCGTCTTCATCACATAAAAACAATATTTAGAAAAAATAGCATAATAATCACTGTTCAAAGAAGTTAATCACCCAGAGGCTGTTTTACACTTTTTCTTATAATTCGAAAAGTTGAATGGTAAGGGCTCAAACAAACCTCCAGGCAGCTGTTTCCATTCAACAATAGTTCTGTTTAATAATGAGTATTTTTTTCTTATTTTTTTTACATTCTTATTTTTATTTGAAAACGGTGGTCGTTTTTTCCCTCATTTTTTTTCCAAAGTTTAGTTTTTCTTTTTTCATACATCTTCCCACGCTTCATCATTTTTAACAATTCTATTCATCATGCCTAAACTACTTCTTTTTCTTCTATTTTTCAAACTCTCCCATTGCAGTACTACGCACACACACACACCTATATATATATATATATATATATATATATATATATATATATATATATATATATATATATATATATACAGCACGAGAACACATAAGAAGAACACTCACAATCTTCTTGATAATTTCGACGGACTCGAACTCCGTCTTCTTCGGAAGATAAGATATGACTTTTTATGTGTTCTCGTGCTGTGTGTTGCTATCTAAGTTTTTTATTCAACACTTCCGTGTTACTTCTAAGAAATCATATATATATATATATATATATATATATATACACACACACACATATATCTATGCATGTGTGTATGTGCGTGTTATCTGCTTTTTAATTTCCAAAATGGGATGGTCTGTGAACTATATTAAGATATTCTTCGAATGTGTTTTCCCCGACGCTAAATAATTAATTTCAAAATTTTGAAAATTGCAAATGATCATTGATATTAATTGATTCACCTTTACCGCAGGGTATATTCACTAAGCATTTACAAAATGTATGAGACGTTATTTTATATTTAAATAGTGGCAGTTGAAAATAAAATTATGTGCATGCAGCGCCTTCTTTTGATTGTTTTCAAAGCCAATGAAATTATTGTTTTGATTCAGTATTCCTTTTTCTGTTAATTAATGAAGATTTCATTGTCCGAGAAAATCGATGATCCCTCCAATTGCATTGTGCGTGCTGTGATTCAATTTTTGTGTGGGAAATGATCGTCAGCTCTCGAAATTCATCGGGAATTGTGCCTAGTTCATAAACTTACAGTATCAATTGGAGGAAAGGTTAGATAATTGAGTAAAAAATGGCCCCACAAACGTTCATGATGAAGAGTGTGGTGAAAGTCACATCCAGACCGATGAATTCATTCAACGAGTGAACCAAGAACTTTGATCTGAATAACTATTGACGATCAGTGCTCCGAGTGATTAATTAGTTCCCATTGGACTCAGCACTATTTACACGATTGTTACGGATAAGCTCGGATATAAAAAAATGTGCGCATGGTGGATACCGAAAGTTCTTACCGACCTACACAAACAGCAAAAACTGTTGAGTGGACGAGCATTTTTGGACCACTATCGACAAGACGTGGAAGAATATTGGCGACTTTATCCTCTTCTTTGAACTTGAAACAGTTGTTCGGTGGACAAAGGTCTGAAGACGATGAAGAGCTCAAAACCGCCCTTGTCAACTGGTACATTTCCCAAGGGAGGGAGGGCGAACTTCCATGCTGAGGGAGTTAAAGAAGATGGTGCAGAGTAACGAAAAGTGCTTGGAAGTGAACGGCGGTTACGTGGAAAAGTGAAATGTGTTGGTAAGGAGCTTTAACCGTCTACCAAAACATTTTATATCAAACATTTTTCAACAGATTCAGGCGAGATGTAATGGAAGTTCGTCAATATTAGAAAAACAAATTTGCACTTTTCCACATATTTATTTGTACCGTACAACGCATGAAAATAGAAAAGGAAAACCAGACCATATCTTAAGTAGATAAATGGAATAGCATAATAATCGTAAAAAAATCTTATTTTGTTGAAAAATGTGTCAATGTGTTGACAGATAACTCCTTTGTGATCCTTCCTCGTGACCTAACTGCTAGGTTCCAAAATTCTGTTCCTTTCGATCTGAAATTAGGTTCCAAAAGATTCCTGTGATATGTGCTACATAGGCCAGACAGGAAGAAGTTTCAAGACTAGAATAAAATAACGTGAAAGATGCTGGAGGACTTTTGATGAAACATCACTCCTACTTAAGCATTTACTGCAATCATCCCACTCATGTCAATTTAATCCTGAGATTCTACACTTCGAAAAAAGGGTAAAAGAATTGATATTTCAGAGCAATTTAAAATTGTAAAATTAAATTTGATTTTTTTAATGATAATATTTTCATTAACCACTCTTCTCTCCTAAGAATCCCATTTCCACAGCAAACAGTGAAACTCCCTCTCTCCTACTGATTCTACCCCTCGTGTATTTCCCATCTAACCACCCCATACCCTCTTTTTTCGATACGTGTCGAACAAACCTTCCCTGATAATGTCCTTCTTAGAATGACTTATACATCATCCCTCAACCTGCCTCTATCCCTTCCATGTTCCCCCTCTTCTTGATGCTTCCCTCCTCCCTACCACCAGGATACAAGCTACCTGCCACCGTCCTCTCAAATAATGACCACAAGTGCTTATCTTCCCCCCTCTTTTTAACTTTCCATTTTCGGTGATTCGCTTAAGTTTCTCTGTTTCTTTGGGTTTTACATATTTCCCCTTTTTTCCATGCCTATTTAACTCCTCAATTTTTTCTTCCCCCCTTCCTCAAACAGGTATAAATATGATGTGTCACAAGTTGAATCTCGTATTGTACCTGAAGATGGTTCGATGAACTGAAACGCGTTGTACGTTACAAATAAACAGATGGAAAAGTGCAATTTTGTTTTGTCATAAACATATTTTTAATGAACAAACGGATCAAGAGTAAAATATAACCGTCGTACTTCTGTTGTCTTTTGAAAACGGCAGAATCAATGAAGATCTTTCCCGGCGCAGGTCTCGCCCTGCTTCGGAGATAGTGGCTCTTTAAGGCGCTGCTTTGTGTGATTCGGAAAATGCTAGAGTGCGAAGCGTGACGATGCAAGAGAGCTCTGCCATTTTCTTGGCTTGAGTTTAGCCAATCATCGTATATGTAAAATACTTCTAATCCCTGACAAAGTCGCATATCAGAGATCAGAGGTATTTTGCATATCCTCTTCGTGAAGTTATTTGAGAAATTTTTTCAGCTGATCCATATTTCTTCTCGAATTCCATAAACTTGGCTACCAATTTTAGGTAACAGCTTTGTGTCCACCGCTAATTTTGAATGGAAATTGAATATTGAAGTTTCAAAACCGCAAGTATGTTTTTTGGGAGAATTATTGAGTGGGAGAGGATCCTAAGTACCTTTTAGTGAAAGCGAAACCTAAACATACCCCTAGTTGTTCATCCGAGTAAAATGCATGCATTTCAATTGGAATATCATATATTTTGAAATCATTATTAAGATTCATAGTCGGGAATTTATTGTTAGTTGATAATAATTTTCAATGTTTAGCCGATATGTCAGTCAAACACTCAGGAAAGAACCGCATACTTATTTTCCTGGTTCCAGCCTTCTATTCTTATTACCTTTTGGCGACCAATAGTTTCCCATTATTTTTGTTGAAATAACGATAAATATTTGTGAAACCGTGTAATTTTGTTTAAAACTGTGATATCACCGAAATTTCATGAGCATCCACGATTACTTCTTTATTTCACTATGCGTGATGATTGAGTGGCTAACTTATTTGTTAGTTTTTAGTATTAAATAACAAAATATTTATTATCTAACGTGCTAGTTCATTCCATGAATGTTTACTTCGGTGGAGCAACTATTCTGAGTACACAAATCTAATAGTAGTAGTAGTTTTAGGGGAGGTGACCGAGAGTTGAGGTCATTTGCACCGTTTGGGATGGATGGGAAAGGAGGATGTGTGGAGAGAAACCCAGGATCGCCATTAGCCCACTCTTAACGAAAGGCGCCGAGGGGTCCACAGTTTAATGTCCCATCCGACGAACGGCGTACTCGCTCAAAGTACTCTCCACAAAACACCTCGAGTAAGAATCGGGGTACCACTGAAAAAGTCTACCGTCTCCAGGAATCAAACCCGGGCCCTCTGCGAGGGAAGCCAGTCCGTTACATACCTCGCCATCCCGATCCTCACACAAATATAATCCACGAGTTTGACTGATAATCGGTAATCGTTTAAAAGTTTAAAATCGATAAAATTCCGCTTGATCGCATTTTCATTTTTCGAAATTTCCATTCATTTCTTACAGCTAAGTTACATTCACTTGCGATTTTGCATGGTAATATTTTATTTTACTCGAATTTTTTTATTAAAGTTGGAACTCAGTTTTTATTGGACATACTGGTGGATTCAATACTCATGAAAATAATTATTTGAGAACTAAACGAAAAAATACCCCCCATTCTAACGCCCTTCAACTTCAACTTTCGAAGTAATGTCACTCCGTGATATAGCAATTGCCAGTGGGGCTAGAAACTTCAGCTTGACTTCTCTCGAATTCTCTTGTTGGTGCCCTTTTTTAATGCATCTCGAAGGGAATACTTTGCACCAGGAAATGTTCCCGCACGGCCTCGTGGAAAGTTTCACCTTCGGGGTAGGGGGGATGACGGTGGGTCATGGGTAGGGCTGTATCGCCCCGCGGGGGTGCACATTCATCCCAAAGCAAAAGGGGTTGCACCTTTCGTTCACGTTTCCAGTTGTCTTCGTGATGACCTTCTCTTTTCTCTTTTTTGAGGCCGGGAAAGATCCACCTTCTACTGACGCAACATCGCAATGGATCAAGTACCGTTACCGTAGTATAACATATTTTCCGCATTATTTTAATATAATCTCATATTTAATGATCCTATTATTCAATATTATCGCATGTAATTGACTTCTTTCATCTGAATAACTTTGTTCGGGCGCAAGATCTGATATCTGTGTAATGATGTAATAATTAAGGATGCATGACTGGTGACCTGACACCCCCCCCACCATGCGCCCTTGAGATCTATTTTTACGCAAATATGGGTACATATAAGCATGTTTACGCAAAGTAGTTGAGGTTATATTTAACAACAAACATATCACTATTCCTGCGCGATTTAACAACAAATTGTGGTGGTACAATGAGTACTGCTCTTTTGAGTCCGTTAAGTGGTTATTAGTTTATTTTCAAGTCGCAATTTTTCTCTATAGTTGTGTCTCATGCATTTTCTCTTGACTCGATTTGACTTGATTTTCTCTTGCAAGTCTCATAACTTTTTCTGCTGATATGTTTTCCCTTTTCCTGACCCTTTAAACGCCCTTCCTCTCCTTTATCTCTTAACATATCTAAGATGATGCTTGCACTCCATATCATATTTTTGTGGTTTTCGAGGTAGTTTTTGATGCATGTATTTGAAGGATCTCAGTAACATTAAGGCACGTATGAATGCGGCAGAGACGAAAGAATTATTCAATGACACATGTGGAGTAAACTAGGAAAAGAAAGAAAACCCACCAAAGAAAAGTTTAGCTGGAGCTTGTTTTAATTGTTTGTGTCCTAAGAGGAAACAACGAGAAAAGTTTGTTCATGAAGGGACTTGAATTGCGTTTATCTTATGTTTGTATCGATTCACCTCATGTTTGAAAATCAAGAACTGAAATCTTCGGACAGAACGTTACCATTGATTTAATAGAGCCACTTGATCGCATTTAAAATGAAGATTTCCGAGAGTAATTCTTTTCTCTCCCCCTCAACGCGGTTCATTGCGGTTAATCCTCTTTGTCATGTGGGCACTACTGCCTTCGCGCGTGCTCTAGATAATAATGACCACTTATTTAACCTTTTCCCTCCAGCTCACCACTTGAGATTTTTTAATATTTTGAAAAGAGGACGTACTGAAGTCAAGGCAAATATTAATCGTATATCCAAAATGATTTTCTTATTTATTACATTACTAGCCTCTTTGTTTCGGAGCATTTATAAAGCGACAATCAATTTCTCTTCTCTTTCGCCAAATGAGAAATATGAAGCACCGGAAACATAGTTGTAGAAAAGAGTTTAAGAATCTTAGAACAGCAGTAGGCATATAAGTGCTATTTAATCACTTATTACTAATATATTCTAATAAGTGACGGATTATAAATTGGTCAAAGATGTGCTCCGGATCCGTAGAGTACAGATGGTATTTTCCAAATTGTAATCGTTTCCTCCCGGTTTAGTATTTTTGAAGATAGAGATGACAAACAATAACGATATTTTCATTGACGCGTTTTCATTCAAATGTGTCGGATCTTCCGTCAAGTTCGTGAAATTACAAAATGTCTATTCTTTTCCTCTCTTTACCTCGCTTACCCTTAATTCCCCATTCTTTAAGCCACGGTCCTCAGCATCCATTTGTCTTGCCTCCTTACACTATCCTGCAACCACCTTCCCCTTCATCGATTATTCCTTTTCCTATTCATTCCATTCCTCCATATGCTGCATTAAACACCACTAGCAATGATACCACTAATCAGAAGGTACAACGGGGAGGTAGGTAGACGCAATCCAAATAAAACATATGAGTGCGACCAATGTTCAATGTATTCTGTATCGATAAGACCTCATTGGTCTGAACAGAATGGCAATTTTTAGGTTCTTATATAAAAATTGTGACAGTGTTTTACATACACTGAATCTTTAAATGTAGCTTAATATCTGCACATTACCAAAATATGAAATGAAAGTTTTACATTACGTTTAGAAAGAATAAAATCTCTCTACTGTCGTTAAGGAATTTTTTTTAATTCTCTTTTTTGAGTTATGTTATATTCTTATTATTATTACATTATAGTGCATTTGATTATCAGTTTTCTAAACTACCAGTGGAAACATCAAATGAAATGTTTCTTTACATTTCCTTTTTAGATTTATTTAGTTGACTCTAGAGAGCTCGCCTGGGTAATCTAGACTTACTATGGTTGCTAGGGGACTTTTCCGCGTAATTATTTGGGAGCGCATATTCATATAACTAAGCGGAGCACCGCAGGCATCGTTATCATGAAGCCTCGAGGAAATTAAAAAAAAAGAATTAATGCATAACTCTGGGAAATATTAAAAAACTTAATTCAAAGCAACCTCAAAGAAAATGTGACACGTAACAAATAAAAAAAATCCATTTATAGAAAAAACAAGCGTCCTTGGAGATTATTTACTGAGTTAAACTGTCTTTCAATTCCAAAGTAAAATATTATCAGCATCTATTAAGGTCTATTCACGATTCTTTTTCGGAAAATGTATTAAATTCTAACATTTTAACAATGAAATAAAAATAATCCCCACTTAATACAGTTTAACCGTGTAAGCAGTGTACCGAATGAATTTTAATAAACAATCACCTTTCAAAACTCGGTATGAGAGTGTATTAGTTTTATTTGATCTGTGCCATATTTTTCTTTTCGTTAAATCTATTATTTAAAGTGTAGCAATTGATGCAGTAGACAAAATAATCCACCCAAAGAACTAAAAGACACATTCCCTTAAGAATTCGAGACAATTCAATCGAAAAAGTCCTAACGTATTATGTAACTAAAAGTTTTTCAAAAAACGCTAAAAAGCTACGCCAAGTCATCGACTACAAAAAGATTTGGACATAGAGATCACACAGTCAAAAAATTAAAGGTTCGAAAAAGCACACTTCCATCATAAAAAAGATAACAGTACTTCGATGTTTGTACATTGTGCATTTAGTTCTAAGGCGAAAATGCGATAGTCAAATAAAACGGTGACCTAAGTCCATCGAATGGTGATCGTAGTGCTTTTTGCCAAATGTCACCTATTTCGAATCGTTCTTTGTTATAAACACCTCGTGAGACATACTCCCCCACCAAATAATGCGACACTCATGCGAAACTCTTTTTAAAATGCACATACTGCGATACATCCCAGTGCTTCAGTCATTTTATTTGTCATTCATTGAATTCCCAGCGGTGGAGGCAGGTAGGGAGGGAGAGGGAGAGAGGCATGCGTCCGTGGTTTCCTTAAAATGGGTATCCGACGCAAGTATTTAACGAACGATCGAAATTCAGCGAATATTTTCAAATAAAGCTTTCAAATTCTAAAAGTCTCCGAGGAATTTCGAGAGGAAATGCTCTCTCGAGTGGAAAAATGTGAAAATCACCACTGAACAACAAAGCGGGCGTTTGGCACACTCGGGTCATGGGATTTAGGGGAGAGGGAGAATTTGGCGTCGGGGGCGTGGAAGGAGGTGGGGAACCGTAAAAGCGGGCGAAGGGGAGGACATTTTGTAGGGAACGGCAGTCGGAAAAAGTGGCTGATTTTCCCTTTGCCTGACTTTATATCTCGTTGCCCAAAACTAAAAAAAAAACAATCAAGCGTATAACTTGAAAGAGGGCTTTGTAATCCTTTTTCCATGTATCCCTGATACGGTGGATAAATTTGAATTTTTAATTTGGAACCTAAAAGATCGAATTCTAAATATTGATTTATTGAACTCGCGAATGAATCAGTCATTAAAGCATACTAAAAGTGGAAGGATCTTAAAATAAGGGAAAAAAATCCTGTAAAGAGATGATAAACAAAATATGAAAGCGATGGATTACAAGATGGACGGATAATGGAAGGGAATAGGAGTACTTGGAAAAGAATAAAAAATACTAGACTGGAAAGACAAAATTATTTAGCAGCTTTGGATACAAATTATTAGCAGGAAGAAAATTTGACAAAAACTTACCAAGGCACCTTATCAATTTCACAACCAAGGTAGTCCTCACTAAGAATTATCCAGTATGGGTAACAGGAAAAATTGTGTATGCGTGAGGCAAAATCAGGCGGATGAATATTACGAAAAAAAATAGCATTTTTGTCTGCCTCAAGTCATCCGTGGGGAAGGGGTTTAAAATTGAAGTTTGCCTGATAAAGTTTATAAAAGGATTGCCAAATATATGAGAAGATTTGATGCGATAAGTGACTTATACGTTTTTTCACGAATCTGGCTGAAAGGGTAGGGTCGAAGGGTTGGAGAACTCGTGTGTTTGTCGAGTATAGGCGGAAGGGAACCTGAGAGCCAAGGAAAAGGGGGTAAGTTTGAGTTTATGGTATGATTGAAGTAAGAATTATGTTATTGAAACAAACCATATTGGAGCTAAAGAATAGGATATCGAAAAGTAATAGCACAATAATGTGTGAATTCGGAGAGTATACATTATATTAGGCAATGCACTTTTCTTTTTGGATCACATCTCGATCGAAAGCGATCCTAAAAGTAAGTGATATTGTATTCTTAGAGAAATATTCCGAAAGCAAAGCAAATAAATGAGGTGACCTGAGTAATAGAGTAAGAATGGAATTGAAAAGACTATCGCATGAAAGCATCTGCAAAAGCAGTGCATTGCATGATCATCTTTTAATGTACACGATAAAGAGATATGAAGACTTAAATGAGTAGGCATAAAGAAGAATGAAGAAAAAACGATGAAGGTAAAGGAAGATAAGTGAAATAGTGCGAGGCATAATAATACAATGCGTACATTTTCTTAATGACGAAAGATAATTTGTTAAGGGGAAACAAAAAATGAATGGGAAAATGAATGCCAAAATTAAACCGAGAGTTTTAGTTAAGCAAAGGAGTTTTAATTTCTGACCATATGGATGTTAATTGCCAACGTTCGTTGGCAATTAACATCTATATGGTCAGAACTCTGTTTTAATTAAAAATTAGTTAAGTAACTGATAATTCAATAAATCAGTTGTCGACCTAATTTATTTCTATGTCCTTAATAGGCGTAAGAAATCAGCACGCACAGTAATAAAGCGACCAATTTATTTCCCTGTGAGATCTGCAGTTTCTCAGGCATATCTATTAGGCTCAAAAGATGGGGAGAAGCTTAGAGAAAGCCGGAGGTTAAAGACTGGTTGCCTGGAATAGAATCCGGGTCCTCTCATCATAGGCTAGCCCTGTACTCGTTGGACTACGTTGCTTTCTTAGTGTGTAATATTTTTCAATGATTATATTCTAGAGCCATAAAAATCATACGCTAAAATAGAGCTATCTATTTAAAAATTTGAATTTTTCATTGCTTTTAATAAGAATAAAGACAAAATGTTTGGCCCCCTATGCCCTTCAGACAGCCTCGAAGAAAAGGAAACATTCCGAAATCAACAAAACCAGTGTGACTTGTACCCCCGCCAACTGCAAATTCTGCCTTACTTTTCGGTAAACGATGTCTTTATCTACACATTCTCCTCATTCCAACTTGGCATACAACAGATAGGGAACAAAAAAATGCCATTTAACGGCGTTTCTCGGACTTCACCCAGGCATTCTGTGTAAGCAAACACCTCCTTCGAATGCTGAGAATCACCGACCGCTCTCTAGGCACATCAACTGCTATCATCATCCAACCGTTTCCCTGCATTATCCCTTGCAAGCTAACTCCTTCCGTCAAAATTACGATAAATGCTTTTTCCTCTCCATCAAATTAACCCTCCGTGGAAGAGGCTTCCAAATTCATAAAAAAAAGATGCATGGGAAATGTAATGATTGGGCTAAAAGCTTTGTTATTTTACGACAGTTAGGCCAAACCTAGAATACCCTGCGGGAGTATGGGATCCTCACGAAGTAGACTTAGTTTCGGAACCTCAACTGTCGACTTTACCCTAGAGAAGCTAGGCCTGTGAAAAGTTGCTATGAACAAGATAGTAGTGTCACGATACGATTGGAAGAATTAGGAAAATCTAGTTGACCGTACGTTGAATTAAAGGTTAAACTTACTGCGTAAATTTGAGGCATGTCACTTATCTGAGGATATTAAAGGCACCTTAAAGGCTCCGACTCACTATGGTAGCCATGGTAACCATATAGCCAAAATCAGGGAGCTCGTAGAAAGTAAAACGGATAGTTTTAAAACGTCGGTCTTTCCTCGAACCATTAGATATCTATCGTGTACTTAAATAGAGATGACTGAAGGCATGAAGAAGATAAATAGTATTGATAGTGTATATACAAGGTCAGTTGCAAAAAAAAGTTGAATATATGTGGGGAAAGAAATGCATTTCAGTTCAAAATTGCTAAAATTCTTCATAAGAGTACCCTTATATATTTCTCGTCACCAGTATCCACCAATTCTAAAATTTTGGGTCACTTTCCACGTGGTCCAAGAGGTCCAAGGTAAGATGGCCACACCCGCAGTCTTCCGACAGCACTTTGGGGACCGTCTTGGCTCACCTTTCTCATGGCTATTTTTCCTGTAAGAATGCAGTGCACGGTGGTTTTTCGAGCATTCAACTCTTCATCTAATAATCCTGACTCTTGGGGGTTAATCAGAATAATTGAGCATCTGTCTCACTTTTCGCACATTTCATCGCACTGAGTTTATGGATTTCCAGGGCATTCCTCATCATCAGCCTCTTGGTTCACCTCCTATGGAAGCAGAAAACCGTCACTTGGGGAATTGCTCTATCTCCATAAGCATCCTTAATCATAGTCATTTAACCGTCACGTATAATTCCCACAATCTTTCCTTCAGCCAGTGTTTCTCCCTAATCATCCTAAAATCCCTATCCGATTCAGCCGCCAATATATAGGTGAGAACTCGCGAACCCACGTATATATACCAGCTTTCCGATCTTTTCCCACCTTTTACCACCAAAATTCCCACCCTCAACTGTCATCTTTAATTCCTTTCCCAGCATGTCCTGTACCTTCCCTTCCCCAGACTCCATAGTTTCCCTCCGAGAACTTTCAGTCTAACCTGAAGAAGGTCTCAGAGACCGAAATCTCAATTTACAATGTAAGTGTCCTCTTACGAATTATCTATTTTATTTTGTGTTCTATTGTGCCGTCCAAATGTCGTATCGTAAAATACATATATTAATATACACACGTTTTTTTCCAAATAAGAAAGTGATATTATGTGTAACAAAAATATAGAAAAATACATTAAAAATATACACGTATTCCAAAATGGTAGCAAGACCGCCTTTCTCTGGAGAAATAAGGGACTATTTGGTCTTACCACCAAAAATATGGAATTCGTGAGAGTGTACTTTTTTACGTTTTTCTATATTTTTACTTGTTGGATAATCACATCTCGCTCTTTTGAACCGTTATTCACATTCTTGAGACTTTCGTACAAGATTATATGTGTATATATATATATATATATATATATATATATATTCACATTCAAACACGAAATCCCGCCATACGGCGAACAAATATTCATTCACATAGAAATAGAGATAAGGAAAATAGAAAAGGAACACACGTAAAGGACGAACACAAGAGAGGTGGGCAAGGCGGATTTAGGCAGATCACAAGTGTAAAAATATTTTCCTCGACCGGGACTTGAACACCGGATCTCTCCACTTGCCGGGCGGATGCTCTTGAGCTATCGAGAAATCTGCGATCTTATAAAGCGCCAAAGTGCTCCGATTCATTGCCCAGGAGATGGCGTTAGGGAGCTGTTACATTCACCAAAGGAGAAATAGACAAACACAAGAAGGAGAATGGACAGTATGTTAGCAAGCATACAACATCATAAAGGATAGGAACGGTGCGTTTCATGGCACTCATAGTCAGAAGAGACGAGCCACATTGGCCAAATACTATATAATACCTCTATATATGGAGAGAGATGTAAGGCAGGGTTGCCCATAGTTACCGGTGCTATTCAACGTATATGTGGAGGAAATGATTTAAGAGGCATGGGAAGAACTGGCGGTAGGAATGAAAGTCGGAGGGGAATTCGTAAAATCGGTTAGGTTTGCTGATGACCAAGCATTAGTTCCAAGGGGTTGCAAGAATTGCTGAGTGAATTGGAGGTTCAGGATATGGGATGAGAATCAATATTACTAAAACAAAGGTTATGCGATTTTCCAGAAAGAAAAAGGCTAAGCTACATATTAAAATAGGCGGGGAAAAAATAGATCAGGTAGAACAATTTACATATCTTGGAAGTGTTTTGGACCAATACGGTCAAAGTAGTAGGGACGAAAGGAGATGAATTGCGCTAGGCAAGGAGGCTTTCTCAAGGAGGAGGGAGTTGATGACGGGGAGTTGAGTAGAGATGTTAAGACAAGACTCGTAAAAACTCTGATATGGAGCGTAGATATGTACGGCGCGGAAACGTGGTCGCTGAAGCAGGAGGATAGACGTAGATTGGAGGCTTTTGAAATGTGGGTGTGGAGAAGAATGGAGAAAGTGAAATGGATCGAAAGGAAAACAAATGAGTACTGGAGATGATGAGTGAGGAGAGGGGTTTGCTGAGAGAAATCCTATGGAGGCAGGAAAAATGGATGAAAGGCGTATTGAGCGGTAGTGGAATGTTGAAGAAGGTAATAGAGGGGAGAATGTTGGGCAAGCGAGGAAAGGGCAGGAACAGAATAGGGATGTTGGACGGGATGAAGGGAGGAAAGAAGTACACAGAGAAGAGGGACCTGATGTAGATGTAGGTTGCTGGATTGGGTTTTGTTTGGAGTTACAAAATGTTTATTTGATAGTTTTGCCCATCCAAAAACCTACCTTAACCGGTAGATTACCTAATAATAATATATATTATCATATAATATACACACATAAAAATATATATAATTCGGTATTAAAAAATTTACAGAATTATATTGCAACATCAAGCATTTTGGAAAAGATTTATGTTTTCCTGTATGTGTGTGTGTGTACGCGCATATGCGTGCCTCTGTTACATTTGAGGCGATTGTCGTTGGAGGTGACGCAGCATTGTGACATTGACGGGGCATTGTTTTAGTCGATGACCAACCCCCGAGACCAAATCCAATGATTGGAGATCTCGGTCGAATGGGTAGAGGTCTCGTCGGCTGAACCTTGACCAACCCGCTTTCGAGGTTCCCGTCCCCGATAGTTGGGAGGCCAGGCGGAGGGATGAAATATGAAAGGTGGCGACGCATACCCGATATCACCCTTTACGTAGTTTCCTCAATAACAATGCAATAATGACACGAATCCATCTGTAGCGTTACGAATATAGCCCGTAGATCTCGCCATATTGGTTAGTAAAAAACACTTTTTATAGATCTATTTAGTGAGGATTTGCTTCACATTAAAAAAAAAGTTAGATGTTCAAATAAACTGCGGGAAATGCAGCTACAGTGACTTTTAATGGAGTCATCCGCGCATTGCAATGCAACAATCCCGGTCAATCCGAATGACTTTCACACATTAAAAATTGTTAAATTGCAATAGATTAGAGTGAGAGGATGTAATAATATTCATTTGTCGTATATTTCTGAACAGTATTAGTAAATAATGGCAGTAAGCAAGCAGTGAAAGTGATAGTGAACTGATATTAATATCTAAACTAAAATTAGAATTTTAAGAACCACGAAAAAGATTTGCATGAATGTGAATGCTTAAATAACGAGCTGAAAGCTTTCAAAGTCATTTCATATTGTTGTAAAAACCTTTTAAATATTTTTATTTTTGATGAGTGGAGGTGAGCAATGAATACATTGCATATGATTACCATTTTCCTCACTTTATTAAAAGTAATGATCACAGAGGAATAGATAAATGAAAGATTTGTTAGCTGCTCAAAAAATAGCAAATTAAGCATATATACTTTATTATTTATTTGAAATCATAGGCACAATTGAAACAACTCAATTTGAGAAATCATTTATCATATCCAAATCGGACAGTATATTAAAAAAAAAGAAGCTGACTTTCTAATATGAAAAAAGTGGTGTAGTTTCATACAGGTTATTTTATATGTATTACTATTTTTTCATAATCTATATTGGCCATCTGTCTATCTAGTTGTTGCCAATGACAACCGTGTTTGGCATGGTATTGATAATCACCGTCCTTTTTTAAATGGAAACATTGTACTTTTTAATTTAACGTCTCACTGATGAACCAAATCTGCAGGCTAATGATGTAGAATATGATGTTTTTTGCAATGATACAGGTAAACCATACCATAGATAATATTTTATTTGGTTATGCAAAACAAACATTTTATGTGTCGTTTACTATGCCAATTGTGAAACGTGTTTGTTTATTATGTACGTATTTCAAAAGCAGTCTATTTTCAAATAGCTCTAAGATGGAACTAGTTTTCTTCATAAATAATATTATGGTTTTCACTGCTAAGTTTTCACTTGTAATTTTATCATAATAAAACTGATTTTCACTTTCCAACATGTGATACAGGGAGGGGGGAGTATGTAATTTTTTAAAGAGATTAATTGATATTAAAGCAGCTAAAAAATGTAATGGGTGATAATTTAGTGCATACCTAATAATCTTGTTTGATATCATTCAACATTAACATGCCTATTGCTATATTTCAGGTATAATATATGATAGGAAACATTAAAATTAACTTCCTAAATCCACAATCAAATTAACTAGATTATCTATATAGCCCCTTCCCCCCATTGCACTATAATCTTGACCTTGTCGAAGCACTTTTTGCGTTCTGATGACCCTTAGAGCTGTGCTGGAGTAAGCCTTGATATTTGCTACTGGTAGGGTCACCAAAGTCAGAAAAGTCGAAGGTTAAGAGCCAGACGAATGGTTATCCGCGCAGCATCTGTTCCTCAGTTAGGCGGCTGCGAAGTCGGCTGAACCCAGTTGGGTGGTCATTTGAGCGATGGTGTCACGTTAAAAAGACTATTGAGCAAGGCAAAGGGAAACCATTAAATTTAATTATCTCAAGAATGAAATAATTGGCACTATAGGGATAATGAGTCCTGGCAACTACGGGACTCAACCTAATCGGTCGGGCTCGGTAGCTGGAGAGGCATAGCTTCCAAAGTCGTAATCTCATGAAATTTTTGTAAAGTGAAAGCAACAGTTAAGAACTCAACAAAGAGGATAAAAGTAGTTAGTATAAGAACTTGGACTGTGAGGACGATATTGAAAACAGAAAAATCAGAATATATAAAGCGAGCCATGGAGAGTAAAAATATAGATATTTTAGGTCTATGCGAGGTGAAATGGAAGGATAGCGGGGATTCCCGGAGTGATAATTATAGGATAACATACAGAGAAGGGAACAGGGTCAAGGTTGGACATTATAATAAACAAAAAGTAGGAAGAAATGTAGTAAACATAGAGAATTCGACTTAATATTCTTAGCAGACGTAAAAGCTGAACCAATGAACTTGGTCATTGTTCATAACATCTCATAATGATGTTATGAACAACAAAAACAGTGGAACGAAATTAGTTGGTAGTAAAAATTCAATTCTGAGGGAACAAAAAACTATTTTGGTACTTCCTTGTGCATTACAACCGAATTCCACAAAGTTTCAACATCAAATTTCTCTCATAAAAGTATTTTGTATGTTGTCAAATTTAGGCTAATGCTGCTCCAAAGCTCTGCGTATGGGCACTTGGACATTAAATCATGATATAATTTTTTTCCGTGTATTTTTTATCTTATATGGATTGTGAATGTATTATTCGTCGGTCAATAACACGCAGGGCAAGTAATTAAAAGAAAGCGGGAACGAACCTTCTGTTTCCACATCTTTTCATCGCTTTTCTTATTTTATAATGCTTTCTTATCCTTCAAATTCAATCCAATCAGAAGCATTAGCTCCTCCATGTGCTAATATTTGACCATTTCGTGGAATTGATTTTTACATACTTAGTGTCAACTTTGGAAATACCTTCGTGGCTATGGCTAAATTTCATTTCACCCATTTTTGGATGTCATTTAAAAATGGCTTTTGCCATACTTACACTGCTCCTTTTTTAAAGCTGACGTTTCCTTATGACTAGTTTGATTTTTCTTATTGAATGTGTTCTGTTGGTAACGTTCGCGTCAATTTGAACTTCACGTTAACCAATGATTGTATAATAACAGACTTTATAAAACGGCTGAATTAATTATATCAATTTTACTACCACGATTTTTATAATGACAGTTGATGTATAATATGAATATAATTAATGGATCAAAAGAAGTTCCTCGTAAAATTGATAAGTGTTTAAGTGTAATACAACATGCTTTGAGGAAATGTTGTTTATCTTCGGCTTTCCATATCTCTTTTTTGATATGTTCCCATTTTTTCTCTATGGTTCCCGTCTTTTGTGCACATTGGTTAATGTTTCTATAACTTGCTGGTAGTAGAAACTTTCTTTTGACCCCGGTCAATGCTTATAAAGCAAATTCTTTACCCCTCTTCCCTGTGTATCCTATTGAACCTGATGTGCCACTCCATTAGTATAACATTATTATTTAAATTCCCATTTGCTCCCGGTAAACTGTGCGAATTATAATGGCGCTAAGATATCATCATTATAATATGAGCGAACTCTTACCGTCCTGAGACCACGAATACTTATTGTCCACGCAGTATATTCATGTTTACTGTGGAGTTAAAACCATTTGTTCGCTATGATTAAATCATGTCTCCTGCAGAACTTAAATACTGTTTCCGAGAGGTTATTTGTTATTCTTAAACCCCATGGTCCTCATATTTCCCTTCCAGATAAACATAAATTGTTTTCTTTAAATGATGGCGTGTCTTCTCTCTGTCTTTCTCAATATGGTTGCTTCTTGGTGCGTAGATCTGAATAATGACCAATTTTGTTGACTCAGATTTTATTTTCAGTAGTAATATTCTATCACGTACCTTCTTGATGTTTTCTACGCTTCATGCTACTTTTTATTCATATACTAGTATTATAAATTATCATACAGCTAATTTATCGTTGATAAGCACGTTATTTGAGGTTTTAGAGACATTGAGATACATAAGCATTAAGTCTTTTTCATTTCTCGTATTATGAATGCTTATAAGTATTTATTTTTTCAACTCTTTACTAACTTCAAGATGGCAAGCTGAAATCACTAGAATATCTTCTTGTTAAAACTTAGTTTTAGCTATACGTGATAAAAATCCAATCCACAGTCAAAGCTATAGTGGACTCCCTTTTCTTAGGCAATTATCAGACACACTACGAATATTTTTTCAGCGAAATACCTACCTTAGTGGCATTCTGCAGTACGGAGTTTGGGATTACAGTGCAGAAAACCAAGAATATTGTGTCCATTAGACAAGAAAGGCAGTAAAATTCCAATTATATGAGGCATATTTTAGTACACACAAACACATTTTTAGTAGCGTTAACCATTTTACTTTGCAAATATACTCGTACATGTCAGGCATATTTTATGCATTTTAATAGAAATCTGATTTTCTGAATTTTAAGAATTCTAAAAATTTGGACTCTTTTACAAGCCATTCCTGGCATTCATATACTTGAATATACTTATAGTAAGAAAACTTTCCTGTCATTAAATGCGATAAATTTTAGTCTACTCTACTCTTGTCTACTAAGTGTCCAATTGTGTCCCACAGAAAACCACCGAACTTAAGCAACATTGAAAAATCAGAAAATCTCTTATTGAATTAGCGTTTTCAGGTGTAACTTTAAGATTATTTGAATGCCGAAAACCGGGTCGTATCTAAATGATTTAGTGTAAAAACAAAAAGTTATAGTTTTTCATTCAAAAACCCTCAATTCTCCAGCTCCCATGGTCATCACCTTGCATCGGTCAATATTGCAAGTGCCGCCTTGCCATCCGTTCAATGATCTTTCGCTGAATCCACATCCCATCATTTACTACACAAAAGGCATATTATAAAATGCTATTCGATATATTTCCTACCATTTCTTCTGCCTGACCGTGCACGAGGACGATTGCACCACCTCTACATATAATACTGGTATTAACGACCGTCGTCATTCCACCAAATCCCTTGCATTTTTCAATTATCCTATCCCGTCACAAACAGCCTCATGCCGCTAAAATTTTGATAGATAATTTTTCTTTTCAATAATGGAAGCCCTTGCGGAAAGTATGAGCAGCATTGTGGTGAAACTCCGAAAAATGGTGCACATCTGGCTCTATATGAAATTCCAGAGCTCAAATGAGCTCACTGACACACTTATCCCCATTTTTCTCGCCAATCTCCGTCAGCATGCATAACCGCTCCACTTATCTCCCCTTCCCCCAACCGTCTCCTTTCCACCCCCTTTCTCACCCAGCCTGAGGGTTTTCACTAATTACTCTTCTTAGGAAGATAACTCATACTATAAAAATGTTGTGCAATAAGTGCATTACTCTTTTGTGTTCTATTGATGATATCAGTATTTTGTACACGCCCTGATGGCCCCTATAGTTGTGTTAGCAAAAGCTTTTGCTAAGATTACCCATTTCAGAGAAGACGAAGGGTAGGTATTAGAGGAAAGGTAGTCCTCGCAGCATCTGTTCAGCGGTGAGATGACCGCAAAAAATGGCTGATACTAATAGCGCAATTACTTAAGCGTATTTGTCACATTAAAAACCTTTCAGCAGTAAACTCAATTATTTTTATTATTACTTCATCCTCCATGCATTTGCGAAGCACTATTTTGGACGAGCCAGGGCGTCACCAGCAAGGGGTCACAAAATACTTGATATCTTTGCGACGCGTTCGCCGACGATTATTACAAACATTGACATAATGATTGTCAACAGCAACCATAACATTATTCTCGTAAATATAAAGATTCAATTTGCCACAGAAAATAAGAAAGAGCGTAAAATATACTTTAAGGGACTTATATAATGTTTAAAAAACAAATTACCCGAATTCATGATACGATAAAAACCCCGACTGCCGACACAGAGAGTACTTTACAGAAATAATTTTTATATTTTGTGCGTGGATAAATGGAGACGTACGTTCCTTTCAAGCATACATGCGACTGTAAGGAAACGAGATGGTACAGCGCAGAAGTCAGAGTGGCGTTAAGAAAGCAAAAAAGGTGGCAGTCTAGTTTTTAAAAGTTTGAAGTGTTTTGACGAAGTATTTATGAATACATCAAAACAGAATAAAAACAAAAGGATGCAACTGTAAAAGATTCATGCGCAAAGCCCTCTTCAAAACTATAATGATATGTGAATAATCTTGAGAAAAATTCAAAGTCGTTCTAGTGATAGTTAAGAGAAATCAATGGTAAAAGTTCATCTGTAAATTCCTTAAAGGGAGAAAAAGGCAAACTTGTTACGTTCAGCATGAAAAAGGCAAATATTTCGATAAGTGTTTTCAGAGCACTTATAACGAACCAACGCACCAAACCTGCCTCCTCATCCACCCGTTGATCATAGGAGTGAAATAATAGTGTCCAAGAAAGGAATAGAATATAAGCTCAGTAGTATCCTAGCAAAAAAGCTCCAGGTCCAAAATAAATTGAATCTTGTATGAATGTGAATGAAAAAGCAATCAACCTAATATACGAGTATGACCTCATTTTCAGGAGGTATTTTCCCTAAGTGAAAGAAAGAAGGCCCAATACCTCCAGACTGGAAGACAGTTTATCTTAAAGGTAGCAATAGTGCGGATACCACTTATTAGAGGACCATATCTTCTAGCTACATTACATCTCAAGTATTAGACCACATTACTTTTAGATACGCTATGAAATTTCTCAATTCTAGTCTTAAGCCAATTCTAGTAAAGATTTAGGAAGATCAAATCTTTCGAAACCCAATTGGTTCCTTTTATTCACGATTTCCTTAGATAGGTGAATGGAGTATTTTTGGATTTCATGAAAACCTTCGATAATGTCCCGCGCAATGAGCATGATACACAAACTCGCAATAACTTCAACAAGAAAGTAATAGTTTGGATTAGAGACTTCTTGTCATCTCGAAAACAAAAAGTAGCAATCGATCGGTTGTTCTCAAAAGAGGTAGATGGTCCTTCGAGCGTCCCTCAGAGAAGTGTAATAAAACCGCCGCTATTATCAATATACATTACGGACTTAAGCTTAGGCATTAATAGCAACTTTATATTACTTGCTGACTTGGTGGCATACAGGGAAATAGGGACTTCAGCAGATTGCGGGCTACTCTCTAGAGTTTTAGAGAAAATATCGGATTGGCTGGAGGAATGAGATAAGTACTTAACATAGGCAAAACATGCATAATTTTTAAATTGTGGAGTAAAAGAAGTGTTGAGAAGGATACAAAAATTAAAGTAATGGGTTAAGTTATAACTGCGGCAGATCAAATTAAACATTTGTGGTTAGTCTAAATGCCACTTCTTCCATGGGGTGCAAATACGAGAAGAATATGCGGATCCTCCTTAAAGAAACTCGGCTTCGGTTGGTGAAGAAATGTTATGCGATTGTTAAAGAGATATGTTATTTTGTTTTATTTAGCCTACGTTTGGAATACGCCGCAAGTATTTTGGATCCTCGGGAGAACGTGTTGAGAAAAGAATTGCATACATTTCAGAGAAATCCCGACAGATTCGTTGAAAATGTTATGATAAGAAGACATTTGTGACAGACCTTTTAGAGGAATTAGGCTGGGAGCCGCTTGAGACAAGCGACATTTAAGACTTCAGACCACACGAGTTTAACCGTGACACGTAAAGAATTATTTTGGCCCACACTATTTAGGCATGTTGTACTACAGAGATAATATAAAGCATATAAGCTCCAGGACAGTTAGAAATAAATACCCGTATTCCAATCGGACAATGAGAGCCATAGTTGTAAAAATCCGAAGTCATAATGAAAATATCATTTGCCAGCGGAAGCCAAATGTAACGCACGGTAGATACCTAGTTCATTCGTAGATACAAATGCATATTAGGTGTCAGCATGTTTATTTGCATTTGTGCAAATAGAAATAAATTTTTCATTAACATTTTCGCCTGTTTGGGTGTAATTTGGCATGCTTTTTTTGTGTCTTGCCTGTAGCTGGAAAATTTCCCGGGTGGTGTTCTAAGAGCCCCCGCCAAAAGTCCTTGCAGCGGATTTCGGGGTATTGTTCAGATATAGATGTGAAGACCTTAAGCAAGAAATTTTGGATATAAAAGGGCATATGGCGTAGAAGAGGACAGTTTAATTCCAAGGTTATTTGATGGTGAGGTAGAAGAGTATTGTGGGAATTGAAATGAATAAAGGCCGTATGGGATGGAAACCATACCCGCAGAATTATTGAAAGGTTTAGGAAAAGGTGGAAGAGTTTTATGGACTTATTCATAGCTTTTACGAGGAAGGAAATTGGCCAGGAGACTTCGTAAAATCAATATTAGTTTCTTTCCCAAAAAAGGGAAAAGCAATCATAGGTTTGATTTCGCACAGAGCTATAATGGTTCTCAGGATCATCAATAAAAGGATGAAGAGCAGGGCAAATGAGTACTTGGGGGATGTAATTTAGTCTCCATATTTACTTTGTGGAAGCGGTCCATGTCCAAAAATTGCACATTGTATTTACACATAAATTATATATTTAGACTATCTGGATTTCAACGCGTACCGTCACCAGACGTGCAGCTACATCCAACCGTCCTACAGCCACTCCACGCAACGGGGTGCCTGAATCCCAAACGCCGTGGTTCCTCCTCCCCCACTTCCTCCCTCCTAAATGCCTTCCTTCCCCGCGTTCCCCTCCCCTTCCTAATACCCGCCAATAACCCTCGCCGTCCATACTTCCACCACATCCACCAAGGGTATACAGGGTGTACCTGTATATTAAACCCATTCCCTGTTTGTGTACCTGATGGTGACACTACGCGTTTAAACCTAGCTCGTCTAAATATATAATTTATTTGGAAATACAAAGCTATTTTTTGAGTACATAGGAAATGATCATTGTGGATGCCGGTATGGGAGCGACAGGCGTGGTGACATAGCAGTAATTAGGTCACTAATAGAAAGGATCAGAATGGTTTTGTCTGTTTCGTAGATTTCAAGAAAGCATTTGATGGAGTTAATTCAGTGGAACTATTAAATCTATTGCAGAAATTATGAGTCGAGTTGACGGATAGGAGATTTATCCGTAGAATGTACATATCTCAGACTGCTCAGGTGTGCGTGAAAGATGGAGTCGAGATCGGCACTGTTGAGGAGAATCGCAAAAGAGTTGTCTATTTTCACCCATGCTGTTCAACGTATATATGGAGGAGATAGTTAAAGAAGCATGGAAAGAATTGGAGATAGGAAGAAAAATCGGTGGGGATTATAAAGCCAGCCTATATTCAGCAAGTTAGGCTTGAAGATGATCACGTTTGATTTTTCAGTCACGCAGGGGATTGCAAGAATTGCTGTGTATATTGGAAAGTCATTGTGAGAATTGTGGATAAGAAAAAAGTGAATCAAACAAATGTTATGCGATTTTCCAGAAAGTTAAATGCTAGATTAAATATTAAAATAGAGTAAGTGGAACGGTTTACCTATTTTTTCAGGTTTTTTACCAAAATATCCAAAGTATTAAGGACATAAGGAAAAGAATTACGTTAGTCAAAGAAGCTTTCTCCATGAGGAGGCAATTGATGACAGGGACGCTGAGTAAAGATTTTATGAAAAGTGCCGTTAAAACTTTGATAGAGAGCGTGGTTTTATATGGCGCGAAAACGTAGTTATTGAAATAATTTGAAAGAGATTTAGGGAAGACAACTTTTCCCTTGTCTTTTCATCTACACGAGCCTAGTCAGAAGTCGTAATCTGAGACAACTGTCTCGTCTCGCCATCAGAATTTCCATGATAAAGTATTATACAGAAACTAATCGACTACCTGAAATATGTATTTGCATTTACAACTTCAATATTTTGGTTCACTGTTGGACGTGTTCTCAAAATGTTTCTTGATTACCTTAACTTTTAATGTATTAAGAACTGGAAGAGATATTGGTTTTATTTCATTTAATACTTCTGTGTAGTGATTAAGGCACATCGTAATTATTGTAGGAGCCATGCTTAACCTCGGCAATGAACCTTTTTGACAATGATAGCTATCATAATTATTCTTACTGCATGCATATTTTTTATCCTTAGATCTTTATATCACCAAAAAAAGGAAGTCTAATCTCCTAAGCATAAAATTAAACAATAGTAAGTGAGATGCTTTCTATTGTTTCAGGCTCAAATTTGTGGAAGTTCATGTTTATTAAATTACATTGTATTCTTAATTTAATGAAATATGACATATTAATAGAGAGACAAAATTATGGATTAAAATAGCATAATGTGAAAACATTATGGTAAAAAATATACGAAGATGTGTAGAAATCACAAATTCATCAGCAGGAGGAAATAATGCATAAGAAAATGTCAAATTTATGGGACATATAAAAGAAGAAATTATACCAGAAACTTGGCTCAAGATGATGAGACGCGACATTTTCTACAGATAATAAAGGCGAGCAAAGCAACTGCAGTACAGACTAACCCTATATCATACTTCTAAATAAGGTTTCATATTAACTGATTTTCGGCCATAGGGTCAGGATCTTACAGTGGAAACGAGATTATATGCAATATTATTTAGAAATAAAATGTATCCATGTGCATTAGTTCAGCCGATAATTCCAGAAAAGTGTTCAACTGAAGACAGCCATAAACTGAATGAAAGAACTGCCGCATATAGTGTTTACTGAAGCGGTAAGTTTTGCCTCATTGTAAATCTTGAATTGTTGTGGCAAATCGCAGTTCAAAATGTTGGACGCAGACAGGGAATGGGAAGAGAAAGGCCCACTCAAGATCACAATTTAGCCATTGGGTTATCTCATACTCAGCGTTCATCATTCTTTCTGCCCATCAATCATTCCTATAACTGGTTTAACTTGGCTTTCAACTCAATTTTTCCATCCTCTTGGAGATGGATATCAATACGAATGTATTACAGCTGCTAGACTCGACCCCGTTCTTCAAATGCATTTTATCGTAAGCGAAGAGGCAATTCACTCGGGGGGGGGGAGACTTTCGACTATTTTCATTACCTCTGACAGACAAAATGACTGTCAGAGCGGATGAAAATAGTCGGGAAGATAAATTAGTCACTGGAGCAAACTTATGAGAACGCTATAGTGGACCAGTTAGATAAAACTTTGTTCGCATTTCTAAAGGTTGTTTATATTCCATTTAAAGAGGATGGCATTCAGATGAATAAAAAAATCAAGCGATGTGATCACACATGAAAAAAGGCAATGAGTAAGAGTTTGTGATCAATGAAACACATCGCGGCTCGTAGCATTTCTGGGACGAAACTGATGAGTTCAACAAGAGAGATATTTTTGAAGAAATGCAAAAGTAAAATGTATATTCGTAACAGACAGCGAGATTGAAGAAAATTAATAAAGATACTGATTTGAAACATAGTTGTGGTTCGGATATTTCATTTTTGAGGAGAGATGATGATGAGCTTAGAGGAGATGACAGAGTGAAAGAAAAGAATGAAAGTATATTGAACCTTTGGAAAATCAAACGAAGAAATGCTATACGAGCTATCGTATATGGAAGGGGAAAAGAGGAAGCCGTTGAAGTTATCGGAAAAATACCGGGAGAGTGGATCGAGGAGATTATTGGGAGACGGCCTGCTGTTGACGGCTGTGATAGAAGGGGTAATGTTGGGTAAAAGGGAAGAGACAGGAAAAGAAGTGACGATTTGGCCAGCAATAAAATGGGGATTGAACAGTAGGTTTATATAATAAAGAAGAAACTGATTAAATGCAAAGTGATTTTATGTCTCAAAGATTTAGTATGCCAAAAGGATTGTTAACAGGTTTTGTGCCCAGATACATAAAAGAAATAGAAGATAAGTTAATGGTTTTCTTAGAAAATAGGTAGGCAGAGTCAAACGTTAAAATAGGATGGAACGTATCATTACCACGGTAAAATAAACGTATTTTTGCAATGTTTTGAATTAATATGGCCAGATTATTGAGCCGACTAAGAGAATGAAACATGCTAAACATATATTAGCCAAAGATTTATATAAAAATATCTGGCATAATGTAGTTCAGAATCATAGAAATTGAGGATAGAATACGAGAACCGGTTTTTGGAGCCTTAATTAGACATCATAAGATGATAAAACAACTCAAACACTTGAAAATATTTTAGCAAGGAAATTCTTTCAAATAATAAAATATATTAATAAAATTATTTAGTTATATTAATACTGAAAGAGTCTGTCTTTTATTCGCCTATTGAACTATTATGTATACTATATTTGGGCAAGTCATATATTACACCAACAGAACATCTTGCTTCCAAATATTATTACTCAATTGGTGGTGTGCCGCTACCTTAGTTGAAGGAAGACTATATCGTTCATGTATGCATCTTACTGGCCACACTTGGGTAGACCCTAGTACCGTAGGCCCGACTGAGGTCACTCTCTTGTTATTCTAGATATTCCTGGGGATAACCTTCCCTCACCTTCCTGGGTCCCTTTATCCCAAACCACAATGAGGATATTGCGTCATTCCATGTGTACAGGTTAAACCTGGAATTGCAATGCTTGCCCTAACTGGCCCTCTCGCAGCATCAAGCGATGGCATTCTATTTGGCGCATGGGTCGAACGAAGGTCGCACCTCCCGAGGAAATAACCCTCCGAATTCTGCCGCTGTCTCACCCCTCTCGTGCCCTCTTCTCCCTCAAGGACTCTTTATCGAGGGAGAGGAGTTGGGTCGTCAATAATTCGCTTTCAACCGTTTATTCGAAACCGTTTTCTCTCCTCGGCAATGTAACGGAAAGAACGTTCCGCCAATGAAAGGGCTATTTGGGCGCCGGAATATCACTCGACTCCTCTTCACCCCCCCCGCCCTTCAAGATGGAGTCGTCGTCCTCCCCCTCCCCCCAGACCCCTTATCCCTTCCGCCCCTCCCTCGGAAACAGCACCCTTTGTGTGAGGGGAAAGGAGGGTGGCTTCGAGTGAGGGATAATGTGCTAGTCGAAGGAATCAAGAGCATTCCTCCTCTCGACCTTTTCGCTTCCGCGCCACCTGAGGGAGCCATCCGTCGCCATGGGAATGGAGCGGAAGGCAATTGCCCCCACTCCTTCGGTCGCTGCTGAATGAAATGCATGTGTGACGGCGGTAAAATACAAAATTTGGCGCATGAAACGATTATCGGCACCAGTATCATACGAGCTTATGCATACACTCCCATTCGATGCTTCACATTACGAAAACGCTAGGACCAATTTCCAAATGAATCGTATCGTGCCTTTCCCTTGATATCTTCCACGTATTCATGTTTTCAAATTGAATTTATTTTCGCCAATTGAATATTACAATAGGAATCCAGAGAAGAACTTAAAAAAAACTTTTTTGACCCGTCTGACAGTGGTCGAAATTCCAAATCGAACTGGACAAAAGAATTTAGAATTTGAATGTGACTAAAAAGTCCTTTTTTTCATTTCATACATAAACGTTGATTGACAACATTTTTTGTTTTTATGAATTTATTTCCGAAATTGCTACAATGAATTTAGTAAATGAGCACAGCGCCTGCAACATTGAATTCTGCAATCTTAAGGTATTATGAAAATTTCAGGATATGAATAAAATTTCGGAGGATAGTAAACATTGTGAATCTACAAAACATCTGTGATTACAAAAACAGTATATTTATTATAAACATTTTAGGGACAAGTAGCTATTATGATTTTGGGAAACATAAAAATGACATTTAGTAGATATCTTTATTATAATTTATTTTCAAGTTCGGAGTTAATTTGAATCCGAGCTACTTTCTTCTTCCTTCGGGCACTCTCTCCTATCTTTACGGATACATGTGATTAGACTTTCCAAAATTTTATGAACTTTCTCTGAGATTTGTCAATTTCATGTTTTTTTGTTAACCATTAACTGGTTATTACTAGACACAATGCAATATGTAACATAAGGCGAAGCTCTGCTTTATGTTACATCTGTGTTCTTGCTTAAAACTCTTCTTTTTGCCATTGTAAAAATGTTTCTTCATTTAGTACTTGCTCGACTTCTTCAGATAATAATAATTCAGACAAAGTTTCACGTAAGTTAGCTGGCAAATAAAAGCATTATTAGAGATATGTGTATCTGAGCAGTGTTCATTAATTTACTTTCCAGATGCAATCAAATAAATTTCAAAAGTACTTCAAATTCTTTCAATAAAGATACCAATATTATGAGAAAAACAAAATTTGCACTTTTCCAAAGATTTATTAGTAACGGGTAACGCGTTTCAGGTCATCGAACCATATTCAACTTCCACTACATCTCGCCTGAATCTGTTGATATATACCAAAACCTAATCTATCCCTCTTCATCTATCCATTTGAATGAATAAGCTAAAAAAGGTTGGACAAATAACCGATGGGTGTATTTTCATCATTGACAATTCCATTACTGAATGTAGTATGCATACCAATAATCCAATCGCTTCAGAAGCTCTCATGAGTTAATCTTTTTCTTCGCTTGACTCAATTCATGCTTGCGAGAGTCTGTAAAATAATTCCTTCCCTTATTAACCTCCAAATAATAACCCTCGCTTGCAATTTGTGAAACCCTAATTTTCTCCTCAAATATCTGCTCATGTCGTCTCTAATCTCATGAAAAACCTCTCAATTTAATTCGATTCCTCTCATTTTGTCTTCATCCCCCCCCCTTCCACATGCGATTCCTTCAAAATCTGGAGTTGTGTCAAATCTGGCAACACACGAGATCGACCGCTGATGCTACCCAAAATATCTTAAATCCGATATTAAATGTTACAGTGTGTTATATGCTTTCGCCCATCCTAAGATCTATCCAAAACGCCTATTGATTTAATCTCTTTAAGCATTTTCCTTCTATATTTCAGGCCTTTAGCCACGCGTAACCTTACGGACCTTGCGGAATTCACGTACCTGGGAGCATTTAAGTGGTGTAAAAGGCGCTGGTTAAAGTGTTTTTACGCTCAAGGGATGTACCTTGAAGAATTTTGAGGCAGAGCAGCAATATCTGAAAGAAAAACTATTTTCCCAAACCTTTCCCGATACTTTTCATACAAATTATGTATATTCTCATTGCCTTTTTATTTAGCACGAGGACGTATTTTGCTATACCATACCATCCCCTTCCATTTTTCGAGCATTTTTTTCAGATCTTCCATACATTCCGAAAGCATAATCATTGTCATTATGATACCATCCGCAATCCACTATCCCTTCCACGCTCGACGCTCCTTTTCTCGCCAAACATCTCGAGATTTCTGCATATAAGTTTGGGTATTCTGTCAACAAGCAGCGTTCCTGTCTCACCCTTTGCCCATCGTCACACCACTCTGTTCTTTGATTTCCACTCTTCCTAATTTCCTCTAACGTCTGCAGTGCCTAATTTTTAATGAGTATAAATATTTTAAACTAATAGTTAAACTGTTCATTAGGCAGGATCATAGAATAATGCTTGGATCAGAACTTATCGTAGGCATATCAGGAGAAATATCGAATTTCATTAATAACAAAAAAATCTTGTAATCTTTGTGAATGCGAAATCGATTGTTGAAGGCTTTGTGAAAATTCATAATCACTGAATAAATAATCTTAGTATTTTTTCACCCAAAAAACTTATTGAACGACTACTGGTTTCAACATATCGGCGAAATCATCAGCTATCAATGACGTTATATTTGATGATATCACCTGTCATACGTTGAAACCAGTAGTAGTATTATAACATGGTTTTTGTGTGGAAAAATGCTAAGTTTATTTATTCTGTAATCTACGGGTACACGGAAAAACGAGAAGAGTGCGAGCTAGTGATTATGGTACACGAAATGCACAATTCCTGATGCAGATTGTATCCGAGTGCTAAAACACGATCCCAATCGTCCATTATCAGGAGCACACAAATATCCGAGTGATATTCACAGTCCTACTGCATTTACACGGGACCTTCGAATTCCTCCCCCCCACTCTCTCACTCCCCCCATCCGAGCGAGAAGCGAATTATCGATTCAGCTGTTAAGATATATCGAGAGATACAGTGTGCGTTTCAAAATTAATGCAATTACTTTTTTTAATTAATTTATTGAACAGATTGCCACAAACACAAGATTTTTCAAAGCACTGTCCGCAGGCCTCTACTCATTTTTTTCCAGCGACTCTGCTATGACCGGTACGCACCTTGGAACGCGTCTCTAGAGACCTCTCGCAAGGTCTTCGTCACGGCTGATAAGATATTTTCTGTGGACGAAAAGAGCGTTTCTTTCAGGGCTGACTTGATCCGAGGGTACAATAAGAAGTCTGCTCGGGCGACGTCAGGACTCTAGGGGGAGTGGGGCAGATTTTGCACCTGGTATTTGGCCGGGAACTCGCGGACTCGTAGCGCGTTGCAGCAAACACCTTGGGTACGAGCTTGGCTCACACTTTTCTCATTGCTAAATCTTCAGTAGCAATGCAAAACACAACAGTAGATGACAATATGTTCTTTGGCAACTATCTTGATACTTGATCGACCGTCAGAAATCCACTATTGTCGAACACAAGCCATATCCTTGTCGGTTTTCCTGGTTGACAGCCGCTCAGAGAGTTATTCGTCGTGAATCTCTACCCGGCCCTCCTTAAAGGCATTTAACCACCTTAAAACTTGTGAGTAGGACAGAGCAGAGTCCCCGTAAGCCTCACGAATCATTTTTTTAGTCTTCTCAAGAGATTTTTTCAGTTTTAGCCAAAACTTAGTAATCGCGTTACGTTTTTCGATCATCGATTCCATTTTTTCGTGACACAGCCGGCGCCCAAAGGTTTACAATAATTGACGCCCTGCTGCTTCAACAGCTTAGAGAACACTGAGACTGCCGATTTCGCGGCAAAGTTTAGCGTCCCCCCACCTATTTATTACAAGTAGTTCGATCCCACTCCGATCAATAGGACCGGCGAGGGAAATGTAATTGGATTACTTTCGGAACGCTCCCTGTATATCGTTAGACTGTCCAGTTGATACTTGTATTAATTACACATTAATGTAATATTTACAACTATGCACAAATTCGGACATGAGATGGAATCTTTTGTCAATATCAAATACGCCGGCGATCATAATGCAAACGTCTATTGCATTGACGTTGTTTTCCATAGTCCCTCTTCCTTTACTAGTCTATACGATATCTCTCCCAGCCAAACATTCACCACTCCACCCACTCCCGGAACCCATTTACGCAACCTCTCCAGGAAGGTACACCGCATCCGGCCGGGGGCGTCGGCCACCACACCGGTTGCAGCGAAACCACCCCGTGGGGTCCTTCCGACGCCTCTCTCCCCTTTACCGCTCCTCCACCCCTGGACACGCATCCTCTTGGCTTCCTTCCTTTTCCGGATTCCACGCCACTCCCCATAAACAATACACTCTGCCCCTTCTTGGACATGTCACCTTATGCCGAAACGGGTTGCGTCACCCGTTGGAGTGTGTCAGGCGTTTTAGTTCAATCCTGCACGTTTCATCTGCTATTTGTTACATTATTCCCACACTAATCAACGCCTAACCGGTACATCTTAATGTGAGACAAAGTGTGTAACCTCGGAGAAACCGTATCCGTGTCGATTAACGACGGATTGAGATATGTTTGGCAAGGGAACACAGCATAACAACTGTTGCATTCCTAAGCCTTACTAAATGCGACAAACTTGACGCCTTACTCAACAGTACACCCTCCTTCAAAATCACATTCTTCATGCCTCCCTTCCTTTCGTTTAATACCCCTATCATATCCCTGCCCTCTCCTTGTTTGCCCAACATTTTCTCATCTGTATCACAGTCTTCAATATTTCATTTCGCTAATCAAAATGATCCGAATCCACCTTTATCGCCTCCTTTGAATGTCTTCCAACAATCTGCTCTCCTAGTCCACCATACATACCACTCTTCATTTGTCTTCCTTTAACTTTACTTCTCCTTTTATTTTATTCCACACAGACACAACTCAAAATCCTCCAAATACAGGCCAGGTCCTGTATATTCGCCGCACGAAACCACGCTCCTTCTTTTTAATAAGCATTTATTTCAATATCCTTACTCAACGTCCCTGTCATATGTTTTCTCTCCTCCAATGGAAAGCTTCTTTGCCTAACCCAATTATTTTCTTTCTTTTCCCTTTTTGGCCATATTGGTCAAAACAATTCCAGCTTGGGTGAACTTTTCCTCCTGCTAAGGTTATAACGTGTAATAACTATATAGTTAAATTACTAGTTTTACTCTTTCTCAAAAAACCACTTTCTTTTGCTTTATTTTCAATGATTCTAATTCCATACCTACCAAAGTGAATCAGTAATTTGCCATGTAATGACTTCAAACCTTTTTGCTGGCTAACTAAGCTCGATAGTTACAGATGTAACGGAATTGTCCAAAAACTTGCTTCAAATCAATATCATTAGAGTATGTATTGGGAGTAATTGGAATCATTGGAGATTAAACACACGACCTAAACAAATAGATAAATAGGTAATATGCTTCCCACGCAAATTTGTATTTTTAGTTCCCTGCAAGCCACCACTAGGGTGAGTGGCAGAGGGTGAATACACCCAACACTATTTTTAACCCGTACCGTGGTCGGACAACGTTATTCTGTTCCCTTATCGTTCATGGGAAAAATGACATCTTAAATTTATCTGTCCTACACTTAATCTCTCTAATTTCATTGACATGTTCTCGCCTGCTGTATTAGAATGGGGTTAATAAATCAATTGCAACATCACTGCTAAAAAGACATCATTCACATTTATGGTAGAGATTTAATCTGTAATCCAACCTTCACTCCGTGAGTGATTCCCAGCCTAACTGATCTAATATTTGGGATTCGCTACTACGTTTATCACAACAACGTTTTACAAATCTAGCTCATCTACGCTGCACGCGATCCAATCAGGCAATTAATCCAACTTCGTGAGGATTCCATATGATACTAGCAGCATATTCTAAATAAGACCTAACCAGCCAGTGAAAGATGACAGTTCTATTTGATCTTTTTATAACATTTCCCCGATACTCTTCTTAAAAATCATAATTTTTTGTTAGCTTGTCCGCTTATTTCCCATACCTTATTCACTTAGGAGAGGTCGTGAATGAGGGTAATTCCTAAGTATTTAATCGAGTCCATACGTTCCATTTCGATGTTCCCGATGCAGTAGGGGTTTGAGATGGAATTGCTCTTTTCTTAAAATTGATAATTATACACTTTTTTAATTTTATTTATAATTGTCAAGTGTCCCTCCGGCATTGTATAGTATTAATATCAGCTGATAAAGTTGCTGTGTTTCTAGGATTACAGATGCCTCTCAAACCATTGCATTGTCGGAAAATAATTGTACCTTGTTAGTGACTACAGAGTCAATTTCGTGAACGTAAATAAGGAATAAAAGAGGTCCAGTGATAATTCCCTGGAAAACATCTGAGGTGACTTCTACTGCATTTGAACTAACTTCATCTACGACTACTTTGTACTGGACCATTCAAATTTGAGACCATATCAGTGTCGTGGAAAACATATGGTACGACAATTAGAAGTTTCAGGAAATATTATTGTACAAAATGCCATTAAACACCAGTCACTTCAATTAGTCTTGGCTGGCTACTAGACTCCGACGGATACCCTCACGATGTCTTTTGGGGTAGGTCGCAGTCGCAGCACCATCTCGACACCTCTATCACTCCTTAGCTGAACCCACCACAACACTCAACTGACTTCCGGTGAGAGCGACAGCGCACAGGCGGCCTTGCAAAGGTTTTCCCTCTCGCAAGGACGCCCACCCGACTAGGACAGCTCGAGGCCGAGATAAATAAATACACCAATGTCTCCCCCGTCGTCCACCGGAGGCGATGTCTCGCCCGCCGCGACGAAACATCTGCCTGCCCCAGATTCGGTGGTTGGCTGATGCGCCATTTCCTCCGTGGTCCAATATTGGAAGAGAGATTTCAACTCAAGATTAGGGGCAGTGCATGTTTCTCCTTAAGATAGCTGTCCTGACCTTCGCATCGAGCGACCGCGGAGAGTGAACAAAGCTCGCGCCCGAGAGAGACAAATATCCGCAATGGCCGCCGCAAAAGAAGAGGAGTGAAGAATACAACACAGGCGGAGAAGGGAATTTTTCAGTGGGAATTGAACGTGCGAGTGAGTTTCGATCGAGAGGTAATGATCACGATCGCGTCTTTTTATAAGATAAAAGTTTGGTTAATGGTAAGGACCCCTTTGGGAAGACTCTAAAAGCCTACGGTTATCTACGGAAGATAACAAAAAATCTTTTTCCAGGAAAAAGCAGTCTGGATATTCGAAACTCCTTAGGACTCTCGAAACTGTCCAGGAAAACAGGTCAATGAAAATATAGAGGGTCTCAACAAGGGCAAAGGGTAATCAATAGGTATAAAATCAATGAAATACCAAGAGAAAGCTATTTCTGATTCCTCTAATCATCTCCGCTCTTCCAAGAGACCGCCTTAGGAACTCCTGAATGGTTATATATTCAACAGAAAAATTAATAAAGTTGGTGGCACTAATGACGATCACACCATCTGAGGAAAGTTGTTAATTCCCAAGTGAATGTTAAAAACGTCTGATAGAAAAAATAAATTGCTATAATCTTTTTAAAATGTATCAGCTCCCTTTCACCCTACAAATACAATTGGAAACCTGTCGCAATTTATCACTATGCCTTCCCCTTGGACTAATCCTTGACGTAGTGGAAGGGTCGACGCATTCTGGGTAAGGGCTGTTCTGGCGGGAGCAATGGATTTATGTGCTGTGATACGTACATACAGGGTAAACTGCTAGCCACCGCTAGGGTGAGTGGCAAGGGGTGATTGCCGACCAGATTACTTTTGTTCCAAATGCTTTTCCCCACTAGCGCACTCCGATGACGCAATCGCAATTATTCTCATTCGTTATCATTCGTGGGAAAAATGTCATCTTGAACCCATTAGTTCTACACATAGTATCACTAATTTTATTGAAATTATCTCTCCAACCAGAATGCGATGGGGAAAATAATAATTCATTTCCAACATCATTCCAAAAGAGCTATCCTTCCAATTTATGCAAGAGATATAATCTGTAATTTAACATTCGCCCCTTGAGTTATTCCCAGCCTAACTGCTCTAATATTTTGAATACGCTACTCCTACTACTAAGTTCATCGTTACAACATTTTACAAATCTGCCCCCTCTACACTGCACGCGATCCATTTTGGTAATCACTCCAACTTCATGAGAATCCCATGTGCTACCAGCTTATTCTAAGTGAGGCCTAACTAACCAGCGAAAGATGACATATCTCTTAGACCTTTTGACCTTTTCATTACATTTCCCCGATACTCTTTTAAAAAACCCTAATTTTTTATTAGCTCATACATAATTTCTCGTAGAGCATGTTTCACCCAGGAGAGGTCGTGAGTGAAGGCAATGCCTAAGTATTTATTCAAGTCTACACTTTCTATTGCGATGTTCCTGATGCAGTAGACGTTCGGTAGGGACCTGCTCTTATTTTAAACATTCATATTCTAGGAAATTTTCATTTTTTTAAATTTAATGAATAATTTAAATAAGTCACATTGCTCTTAGTTTCACCTAATAAATGAGCAGGTATCAATTTAAAGAAATCATCAAACTTCCAAGGACTCATTACGCTTGGGAAACTCCTAATCATGATAGAGCCAAATTATTCTTTGGAAATGATCATGCCTTATTTATATGTAAAATTGTACCCAAGTAAACTATTCATTGGTTCACTACTCTGGAAAACCTTTGTATTTTTCAAAAAGATTCGGAAAGTGTTTGAACAGGAGAGGACTGAAAAACGGGTTTTTTTGATTTGAAAAAGGGAGGTTTCGTTGCGAATAAGGAATTAGTCACCCAAAGGGAAGTGCACTCTTCTTCACGGTGCGTCTAAGGATACCACCAATCGGTCGACTGCCTGTGTAGATATATTTATCTGGGCTCTTAGACGGAAAAGAGAGATGGTTTTCTGTTAAGCGTGTTGCAGGGAACATCATGGCAGAAGTTATTTTTGTATACGCATATTGAATGCCAATGAATTACAGCACGGGTTACTGGCCCCTTGGAAAACAGCTTGAGATGCATTATTCCATAAAAGCTCCTCTCCCCCGCCGGCTTTTTTTGTAGGAAGCATGATCCATTTAAATTACAGAAAATGTGTATGCTGTACAATGTTAACGTTTATCTTTAATCAAAAGGTGAAACAAAAAAAATGACTTTCTGAATGAAGAGTTTCAAGACCATGAACTTCGTATTAGATTTCACGGGGAAAATGATAGTTACCAGCAACCCCTAGCATTCAATTGCAGCCGTTATCTTAAAACCTTCTGCAAACCCTCTTCAAAAATGAAGCATCCCATCGGGTGGCGCCAGGGGAAAGGTGACAGCCCTTAACTCCCGTCAAGCCATCTCCTGCCTTCCATCCTACCCCACCGTCGGAGAGTCACGAGGCTTCCGTATCCCAGCATCCAACGCCTTCGGAAACCATCAAGATTGAGTAGGGCCCAGGAGCCGATCAATCTCCGTCAGCAAATGTCAATACTAACGACTTGTAAATGATCCCCAGCTCATTAGCTTTCCGGCACTTGACTGCTTCCTGGTAAAGCGTGGGGGAGCTACCCGAGAGTGCTTAACCGCTTTCGCTACAAAAGCAAGGCAGGGATCGCATTCATAGAGTCCTATCAAGGAATAACGATGAACGAATGATCGCCGCTCTCCTATGGGAAAGATTGGATTTCTATGAGATGCTCGATTCGTAAGGAAACTAATAATTAACTCGATGAGTAATTAAAACCTAAAGTACTTTTGTAAATACGTTTCCTCTGGGTCAGAGTTTCCATTCTTTCCGACGTTTTGATGCTTGACTTAGGCATCATCTTCAGGGCAAGACTGATGTGTCTTAAGTTTCATTTCTCAAGGTATTTTTGTTTCGTTATCATGATAGTTTCAGAAGAGTAACAGTAGAAATAATACAAACTATTTAATAACTATAAAGATCCAGAATCCCCGTTGTAAGAACAAGTTCCTCTTGAGACTATGAAATAAAGGCAGTTTTTTTATGCGCACAAAGAATGTAGCGATGGTGGAAAAACCAAATATTGCTTGTGAAATGAAAATAAATGCAATAAAATACAAAGATAATGTCAAATATCTTGGAGTACGCCTTGACACCTCATTTAAAATAGACAATCCGGTGACGAGTCATTGGCAAGGCAGCGTGGCCTCCTACTTAAATCCAAACACGCGACGAGGGAAGTTCAAGTCATGTTGTACAAATCGATAGTACGCCTAATTGTCCCATATTCTGTCATCTACAAATCCCATACTGTTTCATGGAGGCAAATCAGTACCTGCACGGGCAGGCTTACTGGCCTACTCACGTTTCGAAAAATGAGCACCAAGACCCATTCTGGCGGCAGTATGACCCCTAGGAAAGTCCATGTGTGCGAAAAATTAAAGATTACTCCGATAAGAGAAGAAGAAAAACCCCTCTCTGGAAATTAATACGCCTCCAAGAGGAATAACCCGCATAAGATAATACGCATATCTCTGATGACAAAGAGTCCAGCTGGGACAAATTTAGACGCCCTCAACAATCAGCGGAAGACCCCTTGTATCGATGTTAAATAATTTTTTTAATGATAAAACACGACAACCATCATCAAAGACCCTGTTTACGACCACTAGAGAGGCAAAAACTTAACATTCTAGTTTAATGGACAAAGGACCTCTTCGCCTCGGCATTCTAGCCCTGAAGACAGTGCCCGAGTTGAGCTCCGAGAGGTCACGTCGGCCGAACCTAATACGCCAGGAAAGCATCAGATCTTACTTGAACAGCGTGATGAAAAGTTTGCGTTGATATTTTAGTTTTGATATTTTAATTTTGATATTTTAGTGCCCTGCAAGCCACTGCTAGGCCAATGTGCAAAGCCTATCAACATCCGGGTCTCAATGTCGTTCACTAATTATGGAGGGCTGAAATGGATAGGTGTGGATTTGTTTCATGCGGGATAGTGGGACATTTTGTTCATCCGCATATATTTTGACATTCTTGGCCTGGGTTTGACTTGTCGAGCCCTGATGATGACTTTGTGAGTTGACACCTGGGTCGTAGATGTTGTAGTATCTGTAGATGAATTATAGTTTTCTGTGTCGCTTTCTGTCGAAATTATTTCCACATCCTCCCTCTCATTCCTATCCCATCTCCGCTCCCATCTGGCCTCCCTTCTCCCTTTCCCTCTCCATAACCCCTTCTTCAAACCTCCCCCACACCTGTTCTTCCCTCCCCCGTCCCCTACTCCCCCTCCACAACCCCTTCCTTAACCCTTCACCCACCACCTGTTCCCCCTCCCTCTTCCCCTTCTCTCTCTGCCCCACATACCTCTGACTAGTCAGACCTAACTAATCTTCCGAAGAAGACGAAGTTCGAGTCCGTCGAAATCATCAAGATATAACGTATGAGTGTTCCTTTTATGTGTTCTCATGTTGCATGTTGGTGTCTAAGTTTTATACATGTAAATATATTAATATGTATATATATATATATATATATACATATATATATTTATGTATATATAACTTGGTCCGCAACAAACAATATAAGAACGCATAAAAAGTTATTTTTTAATAATTTCGACGGAATGCAGCTCCGTCTTCCTTAGAAAATACAGTAGTAGTGCCTGCTGGCACAGCGGAGGTGAGGTATGCAAGAGAGAGAGAAAGGGACGGGGAAGGGGATAACGGGGGGCGAGGGATGGGTGAAAAAAGGGTTGGGGAATGGGAAAGGGACAAGGGAGACCAGAGGGGAGCGGAGATAGGATATGAGTGCGAGGTGGGATGTGGAATTAAGGCACGACTGGAAAAGAAAACAATTAGTTTACCTACACATACTACAACAGCCAAGACCCAGATGTCATCTTATAAAGTCGTCATCAGGGCTTTGTATTTTTTATTCAACACTTCCGTGTTACTTCGACGAAATCATCTATTTTTATATATATATATATATATATATATATATATATATATATATATATATATATATATATATATATATATATATATATATAACCATCTATCTATATATATATATATATACATATATATCATCTTCCTCATTTTTACCCACATGTTCGGAACTTGATTAGATACTCATTTTTTAATCAACCATGTCCGCCCTGCGAATGCCACCTGTACCTCCCGAGTCAGTCCAAATGTGAGATTTAGTTAAATCCAGGACCTGCGTACGATATGACTAAACACAAATAGGACACGCAAGACCTAGATAAATATCGTTCTAATCGGTAGCTCCCGACTCCCGCATTATATTCCCAATATTTTTTTAAACCGCTGTTTTCTCGAATTTTGAAAACTTTAGCATTTTCCAATATTTTAGGCGATTGGTTAAGCATTTAATATCTTATTTGACTTCTGGAATAGCTCTATCGGTGACTGGAGAATGATTGATGAGATTATGAAAATGAGGAAGGGATAAGCAGATAGGGAGGGCGACGAGAGGGGTACACATTATGCTCACAACGGCAAAACACGGTCAAGGACTTTGGTTTTGGTCCATTGGAGGGCCCCGGGTCTCCGCATTCCGCTTGACTCACATCATTCCACTCGGTCTTCTTCTCACCCCATTCCAATGCGGCGGTGGGCTCCTGTCCTCGCCAAAGTAAGAGCCCTGTCGCCGAATAAAACGAAGGATCGGGTGCGGGGCGTCATTAATCAATGACGCGGGAGCAACGTCACTGAAATTTGATCACCATTGGCGGATACAGAAGGTTCCCGGTGAGACGTCATCGGAGCTTATACCAACTGGCCCTCAGTCAATCGGCGTGCGGTGGTTTGACACCAATGGCTGAAGCCGGTGGGGCTTATTGAGGACGCGGAGACATGACCTCGCGTCCAGAGCGGTTCAATCCCGGGCACGCAGTTTCTCCAGCGAGATTACCAAAACGTGATCGATTGGTGAGTTAATTAACTGCCAACGCTTAGCATTTCAGCCAAATTTTCATAAATAAAAGAAGAGCGATTAAAAAGATTAGATGAGCAAAATCAATGACCATGGAGTGTGGAAATTAAAAATAAAATTATTTGTGGAATTTTTGTTTTCATTCGCCTGATCAAATAATATTCATTTGCCGGACGTTCACATATTAATGTTTTAATTATTATTTCAATTAAATTACCCTACTAATTAATTTCAATAATATTTAGGTGTTTTAAATTATATTCGAAGCAATGCAACCAAAGACTTCATGGCCAGGGAAAATTTTATTATGATGTTAAAATTAAGATGGGGAAATCGGGAATTGGATCTATACATATAATGACGAAACAATAAAGATAGGTTTAAAGTGTACTTCTGAAATTGTCATATTGCGATCATGACAATGACAACTAAAGCAAATTGCCCAATAGTGACGATTTTTGAAGACGATGGGCTACTCACGCCATCTTTGCACGCAATAACGTTGCGCTGTAAATACCGTTTGAAACCGTGCAAATTTTGCAGTAAAAGATAGTGAAGATATTAAACATAACCAATGGAAGATCCTCAGTAACCAATCCAATGATTGGCTTTGATAAGTGAAGACACAGCTCACCTAATACTTAGCCCTACAAGGCGTGAAATTCGTAAATCTGCGTAGGATGGTCAATTTTTTTTACCCCGATTTACCAGGGCGGTCTCGCACCTGAAAAATCAAAGAGCTCTGGTGAAGCTGAGGATGCCCAGAAATGTCACCCAGAATAGAACCCGGAAAGTAGCCGAGTGCTCTATCCAGTAGACTAACACACCCACATGGAAGATGCGGGAACGAATGAAGCAACTGAAAACAGACCTGTATTGAGGAGCAAATTGAGCATTCGTTCACCAAAAAGGGTGAAGTACATTTGATTAATATGCATCTAAGGCTTTTTTAAAAGGTTTATGCCTATGGCTTCCTATTTTAATGTGGACTCAATAACTTTTCAAAAACGACTCGTCAATAATGTATATTATAAAATAGTAAAATACTCTAGTTCATTTTTCCAAGGACCGCTCGTGTTATGACTCATGGGTAAACAACTCATTCATCCAATACGCTGGTATTTAAATTCAAGAGACTATATTGCGATCATCTACTAACTTTTGAATGCGATACTCTGATATATCAATTTTTAAGCTAACGTATGTCAGCAGATACACGTTTCTTACATCCGTTAGCTAAAAAAATTTGATTGAATTTTGTTTTTCCTCATCATCAACAACACCATCTGATACCACGTAATTTTACATTTACTCTTAGCACCTTTACATATTATGTACTGGAAAACTATAAAATATCAAGGCATTAAAAAGTCATCAAAAGCATCAAAGTTTTAAAATAGAATGCCTTCATCATCTTTAAAGTGGTTAAAAATCTAAAGTGCTGACTCGAATAGCCTTTTCTGTCTCATCTTTTCTTGAAATAATATCCATTAAAATAAGCTATGATATGCACAGTTTTTTGAGGCATGAAAATTACCAATTAAAAGGCATGATAATATGTTCTCCTTGATATTGCGTGCAACTGCAACTCAATTAAATCTGCCCAACGCGGGTGCTTTACGCTGATAACAAGATTAAAGTAATTTTTACACGAAACGTGTACTATTAACCAGTATACCTTAACATAAAACAAATATATTTCAAAAACCCCATTCAAATATTTATATTTTAACATAAAGTACCAAATTAAAAATAATCTGGTTTGTAGTATATTCTCAAAAAACTTATTTTTACCAGGTCAACGATACGAATTAATTGACTAGAAATGATTTTGAATATGTTTTCATGAATTGGACGGATAAACCTGATGGTATTTGCTGTGTCTTATTCATTAAAACACACTAAAGTTACCGTTCACCATAATATGCTTATTCTCATGTGTATCATTCTCAACGGTAATAGACGGTTACAGAACTAATGTCTTTCCTATTAAGCTAAATTTTACTAAAATAACACATTTTTTTGGTCATTATAAAAATTCTTGAGAACATAATGATAAGATATATTTTTCTTCATAAAATAAAAAGAGATAATCATTATAGGTTATTATAATATGGATACAGTTAATAAATAATCATAATATTTAGATAAATAGATACATAATTACTATTGCAACGGATACTATGCCGGTGCTTAGAGTAGTAAAAGTAGAAGAATTATACTCACACAAAGGTCCCAACTTTCCTTACTCAAAAACATATTTTTCGCAAATATTTTCAGGCAGTACGTGGAATATTTTTTTATTACCTGCTCATTATCATTCTCAACACATTGGCCGTACTTTTATTTTCTCTAGAAATAGAGTAATTGAAACCATGGGAACGTCCAAAGTCATTAAAATTCTGTCGACAGCATGTCCATCAACAAGTGTGGGCACTCGACCGCCGCGGAGAGGGGCGGTGGTTAACGGAGGGAGAGGCGGCGGGGGGCGAGGTGGAGCGACGGGGCTGGGGGGAAGGCGAGGCGTCAGGACGTGCCCGCGTGCTACAGTGGAGGGGACACACGTCTCTTCAAATGAGACGCCGAGAAACACTGTGGCGAGGGAGGCCAAGGTGCTCCCGAGGATCCACTCGCGCGTTTGCATTTTCCGACATTTAAACAAGTCACAAATTAATCTTCAATTTGAGTTTTCATGATTCCCCTGCAAACAGCATTCACGAAGATGTCTCGATTTCTCACTGAGAAGTGTTGGAGAGCGCTAAGATGGTTCAACGGTTCATTCCGCCATCGCTTTTATGATGAAGTGATTAAGATAAAAAAATTGGCTTGTACTAATGTCCTGTTTGGTGACGGTCAGGTGTGTCTCTGATAGGTCCAGTGAGTTATGATATTCCTTGACACTTTCCATTTGTGGAGATGAAAGGTCGTTTTGGCTGCAAGTAAACGGAGTCATGAGTGCCAATCCCCAATTCCCGATTTTGAAGTGCTATTGGTGAAGTTTGTTCCAGTTCTTTGCGATATCACACCTTTCTTTTGACATTTTGATGCATGATTCGCAGCTCATCATCTTCAGTGCTGAATTTTGCTTGTTTTCAATTCCATTATGTTTTTAGGTGCTGGTCAAAAGAGGTTGCTCTTTTTCATTTTGATGTGTACACATGTGACTGGCAAAGCTCGCAATAGGACCTAGTTTCTCGGTTTGGGAATGCAATTTTAGTTTCAGAAAGGTGCGTTCCGCTATTGCGCGTATGAACAACACCATCGTATTGCAGTCTATAGTGGCACAGATGGTTCTGATTGCATTCGTCTGAGGAGTGTTGAGATAACCACGCTTAGACGGTAAAGAAACAAATGTCCGTTATGCGATAAAAAAGGAGTGGAATATGCTTGACAGGAAATGAAGTATGGATCAGGGCGTGATGCGTGGCGTCAGCCTCGTTTTTTGAGTTCCTGGATTTCGGACATCTTTTCTTGCAAATAATTTTCCCATCTTCAAACTTTACAAGAAAATGACTTTGAGAAGTCAAAAGTCCCAGAAAATTATGGGTTTGCAGAAGGATGTCACAAAAGAATTGTCACCCTGCTGCTTCATATGACTGGATTCCGCACCGTCTCGTATAACAAAAGAAGAAAGAAGGAAAAAAATTCAGAATTTTAGTCTGAAATTACTGGATTTTTACCCGGGAATCCTGATCACGGGAATGATTTTTACTCTCTGAAAAATCTCCATTTTAATGAATATTAGCGAATGACTGCGTTAAAAATTACTGTCGCAGCATCTCCCGAACTTCTTTAAAGAAAGAGACACTTCAGATTTTGCCAGTCCTACAAACCTGTCGATTGTTGACCATTAATTTGCCCCTTGCACTTTCTCTTGTGTAAGATAGTGAAGCAAACAGAAGTACATGCAAGAGCGACGAGAGACCTCGTAAAAATAAAACAAATAAATACGTTTCTCACCGAAAAATTAGACAAATGGCCTCTGTCATTAAGAGATCATTGTTACTAAAAGAAAAAAGTGAATTTAAAAGGGAAAGATTAGCAGAGTATACGACACGTGTCATTTGAAAATGTTCTGGGTCGGACCAGGAGTCTGGTGTCGTCCGCTTCCTCCCACATTTTGCTTCCTAATCAGACGGGTTTACAGAAATTGCTGAGTAAGTATCCGGAGTCTCCTCAGGTCGAATATCAGTGGATTCCACTGCCAGTTCTTCCAAAAATGTATCCACGAGACAAAAGTAGTTTGCCTTGGTCAAGCTGATGACAAGTTCAAGGGCAATGCTGTGTCAAGCTTGCCAAGTCTGAAGTTTATCTAATATTCCTCGTACCTTGTGAAAATCGTCCTTCCTGCCAGCATATTTACATGGCCCTTTCTCCCTACATGTCTTCTTAGTCCGAGCTTTTCTTCGCTTGTTCACGGTCAAACGTGTACTATAATTCTAACTTATATTGCCACCAATGTGCGTGAAAGATTTCACCCTCTCAAGTTTTACTAATTGAGTTTTGATGTATGGCTTTTGTTTCTCCCTGTCATAGAAATATTTAGGCTTTCGTCTTGTTGATGCTAATAAATCTTATATTCCTGAAGTAATTGTTGATATCATTGAGTGTTTCTTTCAGGTCCTCTTGCGTTTTTAAAACTACTGCGATGGCATCTGCGAACCGGAGCATGTTTTTCTCCACCATTCACCTCGACTCTTTTGATGCTCCGATTCTGGTGCTTTTTCATTTCCTCGTCCACATTCACGTTGAAGACTGCTGGCGAGAGATTGCGTTCTTATCTTACTTGCTGCCACATCAATTCCCTAATTCCTTCATTAATTTAAGCTTCTGTTATCCCTCCGTTTTTGATTTACACGGTTGTCAACTGATTCTTATACAGATGGATTATTCTTTTGTCATTGTAGTGTATTTAAAGTGCATCTAGTATTTTGATCATATGTTCCAGTTTGGGATTGTATTATTTATTAGTTAGTTTACATTGATTTTTTTTCACCTGGTACCCTCAAATTTACTTTTTTTCACATAGTACCCCGAAAGCCACCGCCAGGGTGTATTACTTCTCTTGCTTCTCATTTTTTCCTTAATTCTAATTGTTTTATTGTGATACTGTATTTTATACCTCTTCTTTTATTTTTCGGCGAATTTTTTGAGCAATTATTCTCGATGAATGAGACATCACACTAAATATACTTAAATTCTTCGTATTTAACTCTTCTTGATCGAAGTGAAAGAAGTAAATTTGTGATTCCACACGAACACGAAGTCGTGTGAAATCACAAAGTTCTCAGCTTCACAAGCTCCACAAAATCAGCTTCTATTATTTCAAATTTTTGGGTAAATTTCATAAAGCCACTCTTGAGATAAAAGGCCTCTTCTGGGTGTCATTGTTATTGCAATCAATGCATTCCTATCAAGGTTTTCTGGTAATTGTTGATGGTCGTGAAATTCTTTAAATATTTCAAGGAGGCTATATTTCGCTTTGATCCCGAATGGCATTAATATTTCAACTACTGGAGCATTGTTGTTTTACAAACCTTTCACGGCGCTGCCAAATTAATTTCTCAGTATTTCCGGGTCCCGTCGGATGTCTTCTTTCGCGATGTCTTCTTCATTCAAGCCGATTTCAAGTGGTTTGAGTTATTGTTAATGTAACTCAATATATTTATTTGGTTTCTTCATCCAATCCAATATCTTTATCTTCTATTTGTATATTTTCGTTAGCCTCTTGAATGCTGCGCAGTTTTCATTTTCTTTCACCAAATCGACTCTTTCACCAGATCTCTTCGAATCGACTCACCTATTCAAACACCGCTCCATTCTGTCTATTCATTCCTTCCATTCTTCACCTTCCATTCATTGCTTTTTTAGACCCTTCACTTTCGATCTTGCGTCATTGCACGACGTAAGATCCAAATGAAGATCTTTATTGCCTTAATAAGGACTCATATCTTGAGCTGTGTTCCAGGTCCATTTAGATTTCGTCATTTTTGTCGTAAATTTTTTCCCTCTACTTTGGTATAGATATTCTTTGTGTTCTTTCACCATCCTCTTTTGCTGATTTTCTATGTATATTCTTTATATTTTTGCGTTGATGGTGAGATGATCATGCTTGTCTTTTCTCCCTTATCTTTGTGCTCTATATGGGTTCGTTTTCCTCAGTCTTCAACTTCTTGTATCACACTCGGCAGTTTATGACGAGCAGGTATCAATAAAAGAAACCGGGAGAGATACTCATGAAATGCTCAAGTAGACTTATGGTGATAACGCCATGGGCAGATTGAGTGTTTTTGATTGGCAAAATTTGTTTAGGGTGTGTAAAGAAGATGTTGAAGACGCCGAACGTCCAGAACGCCCTTCGATCGCAAAAAGTGAAAACCATATTGCAGAAATGGAGGCTTTATTGGACAAGAATGGCAAATTCAAGTGTCAGCATGGTTCTTATAAACTTGGAATCCTTAAAAGTCATGTGCATCAACTTGTGACCGAAAAAATGGGCATGAGAAAGGTGTGCGCGAAGTTACCGCGGCGAGGACTCTCTGACGTGCTAAAAGAAACTCCCACGCGTATCTCCCAAGAGCTTCTCGACCATACCTCAGCCACCCAACAGCCCTGATTTTGCCCCACTAGACCTCTTCCTCTTCCCCCGCCTCAAATCCATGCTGAAAGGACGTCACCACGGCCTGATGGATGCATTACTACGGTCCCCTTCCAGAAGATGTACGAGGCGTGGAAATACGCCGGCAGTGGTGTACGGACGCAAGAGGGTGGTACTTCGAAGACTTTTGAGTTCACGTATCAATTCTGTCAATATATTTTTTAATAGAATCAATCCTAATAGTTTTGTAAAAGACCTTCCGGAGCAACCAGGTAATCGGAGATCCAAGATTCAAGACATGAATTGTTTGGAAGCTTAGCACATCAGTGCCTTTGGCTCAAGAACGCCCTCACTGAAAATGAATCACGAAATAGTACGTTACCGCCGCAAGCATATAACGGCAAAGGGAGGATGAAGGAATGAGGCTTTGCTTGCTTGAAGGCGAAGGGGACGAGGGAGGGGTTTACATCAATTCGAGAGAGAGGACGATCATTATTCGAGGGGGGATGGGAAAGGTGGGCGCGGAGTAGGCTTGCCTCGGATTCATTTCGAGTGCGGACCAAAGAAACTGCCCCCTCGCGAAGCCCGATTGAACTCTCAGAGGCAACCCCGGGAACAACTTACCAGAGAAAGATGTCTTCGCCCGTGAAATGTCATGCGAAAGACGAGGTCATCATTTCCATAAACATCCGTACCCCCTTTTTCGCTCCAGCGACCCCTTCGCACGACTAAACCAACCCAAGTTCCCCTTCTGACCTGTGATTTGGCCCACCAATTGCTGAGCACTTTGGCTGGTTCCACCATTCTAACTACCTGTGTCACTGCGTCCCTCTCTAGTGCCGAATCCATTCTAAATCGACGACAGATGTGGTTCAGTCAATATATAGTAATTGTAAATCTCATAAAAGCACTTCATCACTTTTACTTTAACTTTGCTCCAACTTGTAGATGTAGAGTTTTACTAGATGAATGAAAACACTGAAGAATTCGCACACATTTATTTAAAGTACACTGACATAAACACCGACTACATACGAGGTTACTTTCAAAGTGAAAGAGTACTATACGCAATCCTATAGGGGAAGACTAATGTAGAGACATAAATGGCGAATGGGAGGGAGTTGGAAGGAAAGGGTGGCGGCAATAGAAACGCCCTTCGAGACCACACTGGTATCCGAGAGAAACTCTCTCAAAGATTCGAGAGAGAGAGCTCTGGTGGAAGAAAGGAAATTGGTGGGTGGGGACATTTCATGAGGCAGAGGTAAGAAAGTCCATAGGGCTAAGAGAAAGGAACCAAAGTGGAATGCATATTCATTCAAAAGATTATTATTTTTGTTTTTGATGAATAAAAGATTTTTGGCGGTTGAAAAAAAGTTAAATTTAAGACCTTTATATGTTTAAGAAGCACTTAGGGGCAAACTCAATGCGAATGGTTTTCAATTGTACCTTTTCTGAGCGCATGTGGCTAGCGATGATTTTTATTCTTACATTGAAAATAATTTCGTAAGCAGCTGAAACCTGGGTCGGCGGATAAAATTCTCAAATGGCACTTCGAATTGGTTGACCACTCACCGCATTCATCAGACATAGGCCCTCAGCGACTTTTTGCTCTTTTCTAGGCATAAAACATTGCTTAGACGACAGTGGTTTTCATCGAACGGGGAGATCATCCACTACTATTCGGAAGGATTAACAAAGTTAAGAGCATCACTGGAAAAAGTGAATTGACTGAAAATGAGACTATTTTGAAAAATAAAAATAAATTTGAAGAAAAAATATCTCGTTTATTTGTTGCGTCGGAAAATTTTTCAGACTATTCCCGCACTACACCCATACTACATTTCCACTACACCCACAATAATTCCAGAGAAGTTTTCCAGACTGATGAAAATTCATGCCGCTAGTTCTTTTAATTTCCTACTGCCCATTCACACCATTACAACAATCAATGAAGTTATAAATACGTATAACGTGAGTTAATTTATGCTGTATGAAAAACATGCCGCTTCTTATGTGGATGGATTGACAGTACTATTCATTCCACGGTTGCCATTCCTAAATAATCCGTGAATAAAATATCTGCCCGAGTTGTACATTGGGAGATTCTCATAAAAAAAATATAAAGGTTACATTTTCGGTATGAATGAGAAAAAGTGAAAGCATCATGCACTAACTTTAAAATGGAAAACGGCTTTTGGTCGTAGCAAATGCATTATTCGAGAATCGATCAAGCTTTTGAATTAGCCGACCTCCTGATATTTTCCACTAGTATTTCAGCTGTTGCATTTTCTCATGAATTCTGGGAATAATATCCTGGGAATTATGATTTTTTGAGTTCTTGTCGGTAATAACTTTCAGGTTCTTTCTAATATACCTATTCATTACATTCAAAAAATCACTTTCGGAAATTCCCGAAATGCTATTTCATGGATAAATCAGGGATCGGGATGGTGCGGTGGTACTGGCTTTTCACACAGAGGGTCCGGGTTCGATTCTTTGAGAGGGCAGATATTTTTATTGGTACCCCGATCCCAAGTTGAACTGCTTTGTGGAGAGCACTTTGAGTAAGTACGCCGTCCATCGGATGGGAGATTAAACTGCGAACTCCTTGGTGCCTTTTGGAAAGAGAAGGCTAATTAATGCCGATGCCGGGTTTCTCTCCACCATTCCTCCTTTTCCATCCATCCCAAATGGTGCAAATGACCTCAACTTTCGGTCACCTCTCCTAAATCTATTATTACTACTACTAATAAATTTAGATTCTGTTTTAAAATTTGGCTCTAAAAGATATTTCAAACTAAATGAATTCTGCGTAATAAGCGTTTGCCTTTAGTTTTTCATTTTATAAAGTGGTGTGATACTGAAATTCAATGGAGTTGTATTTGATCCTTTTTGGAGTATTACTACGTGAGAGAAGTCGAGATTTAATCGATTATATTTGCACAGTATTCATTGCAAACACTTGACAGTATTCTTATATTGACCTTACCGATATGCAACACTTATTATATATTTGGTCGTCGTAGGATACTTGGACACAACCGTTTTGTATTTACCGTATTGAGAATTGGGTGGCATATAGAGTTAAATTTAAAGCGATTGAAAGTTATTTTTCCTCTATCGTGCTCAAAAACACTTTAAATATCCAACTTCTTTTAGCTTTAAAATTGTTCCATAAAAGTTTCTCTACCGTCTTGCAATCCATATCTTCTAACCACAAGCTAATCACCCTTCTTTACTCAGAAAAACTGACAGTATCAAAACACTGACTTGTTTTGTTGGCACTCACTCTATTCTTGCTTTGTTAATCCATTTAGTCACAAAGAGAGAGAAGTTCGTCATTTCCTTTTTATATCAGTATATTTATTACAAGTACATTATTATTGCTCACTTTGTGATCGCGATTAAATTGTGATATATGTGACACTGGTTCGGCACTTAAACTGCTGAGTGATAGTATCTTTTGCTAAGGAACTGATCATTTTATTCTCTTCTCTTTTCTTCCAGGTAAGAGACCATGCCAAAATATGCGCCGGAAATTTCGGATTTAAATGCGTAAGTAGCATTGTCTTTATAAGCGATGAAACAATTTGTCTTCATCATACTGCTATCATCAATAATGGTATAGGGTATGATTTCAATCAATGGAGAGGTAACCTCGGGGAAGTGAGGCATATCCTTAAATGGCGCCTTGGGGGAAGCAAAAGCAGTCTGCCCACCTCACCCTTAACCTTCTCCTTGTCGCATATTATCGGCCCTCTTTCCCCATGGACGGATAAGAACCTAGCTCGGGGTCATTAGGGATAACAGTCGCTCGCTGCAAAGTAGCAACCGAAGCCGTTTATCTCAAAGGATGTTCGTCCAATAATCGACTTTTAAAGACTTTTATGTTAAGCAATTTCCTATCGCTGGTGACGATTCCTTGGCTAGATCTAAAACTCATGAATAATTATTTCCAAATCTCATCATTGTTACAACTTAATGACATTTTAAGATAACACTGCTTCAATTGGCTCTTAAAATATACCAGATAAAAATAATTGCTTGCTGTATGCTGAAGTTTTGGTAAAAAATGAATGGTTAAATTCTACCAAACAAGAAGTGACATTAACAGCTGAGTCAAATGGTTGTAATCTTTGATAAAACTATATCTTTTGCATATTTAACACTTTTACTTTGTAAATTAAATGTTAAAATATCCGTTTTGTTGCGATACTCTCTAAATAAAATCTAGTCTACAGTGACGTCGTTTGGGTCGTTTTGGGTGACGTTTCTGATGATTACGAAGATAATGTCTATTTCGAAGAGGTGGCTATAATCCCAGCTTTTCTTTTTTTAATTTTGATAGGATTGTATGAGAAACGTAAAGAAATTGAACTAAATTTAATTTCTACTTTATTAGAGTAATATAAAGAATGGAAAGTGGATATAAAATGATGCATGTATGTTCGCAATTATTGTTTATATCTCAATCTTGGAATTCTTTTAATTCCAATATTTTAAATTAAAAGGTATTCTTTGGAGAGAGTTCTTTAATATGTATACGAGAATTTTCTGCCAAGAAAAATGGATGAGGAATTTTTATTAAAACCGTTAATGAGAATTTAATAATTATGTTCACTCGCTATCGCTTAAAGAATCGTTCATTCACTCACTTGTTGTTCTTATACCTTCCTATAATTAATTGAACATTGCAGTAGTATATAATCATTACTTTTGCTCTGAAGTAAACAAGTTTTTAAAAATCTAAAACCAATTCCTTGATGTACTGTACGAAAACAGCAGAAGCCATGAATTTGAAATCCCTGGGCAAAATAAAACGAACAAAGATTAATGCGGCCTATTTACTAATGGTTCCTCCTGTTTACTTAGAGGTAAAATTTAATCAGTGCCATTCATACCATCAGAATTCTGTTTTTATTTAGAAGAGAAATTCCGTTAGATATTGCCCTGGTCCAAAGGAATCAGGGGAGTGAGGAAGAAAGATTTTTTAATTAATCAATCAACCCCCACGGTGTACTGTCGCACTCAAAATCTGGGCGAGAATGATTAAACGACAACGCCGTCAAGGTGAAGTAGTCGCCGGGAGGTCGATTCACTACAGATATTCACTCCATAGGCTACCGTTCCTCCTGAGAGGGTCGATTTAATTCACCCTGGAAGATTTTCCCGTTGTGATTTCCATGCTCGAGTTTTCTCATTCGACCTTATGTCATGAACACTTAATTCCCAATATATACGCACCATAACATGGCCTCATACTGACGGAGCTGCCTTACTCGGTAAAAAATTACCTAAGATATGAAGAAATATTGTTTGCTATAGGTGCTTTTTTTAATTTTGAAGAAGTCTAGGTTTTTGAATGAGTTAAATTACAACTGATTATGTTATTACCCTTTCAACTGTAAAATGCCTCTTTATGAAATTTGAAAAGAGCAAGTATTCCATTTTCTAATATTTTGCATTCTTTGTTTCCTGAATGGAAACATAATACTATGTATGAATGCCAGTTATTGTTTCATTTTTTAGTTTATCGTTAAAATTCTGAGTTATACGTATCTGCGTTGAAATTTAATTAAAATTACTGAATTACCTGGAAATGTTTCAACCGTACGCGGATTTTCGTGCATCCAATTTCTCTGTCACAACAATTCTCTCAGAGTAGATGAGAATCTTTTGACAAATTATCTATTTTATGTGTAAACATTTGCACCTAGATTAACAAGTGTAAATGATAACTTCATTAATTCATTAGGAAACAGCAACACCTGTCCGAAATGCTAATATTTAGAATACAAAGGATCACTGTGCTTCTTCGTAATTTGATTCGGCGGAAACTTTGAAAATGGCATCCATTGGAGCCATGAACCTGACATGTTTTAGCCTAGAAAAATACAAAGTAACAATTGAATTAATTGTAACAAACCTATGGCTTCATTTTCTCCGTTATATTTAACCAACTTCTGTACTTTCTGGTTGAAGAAAAATTTGGTCCTCTTAACAATTGAAGTTGGCGCAAGTAACTAAGAAGTTTTAAGAGTTGCAGTTATCATACCATATCGCCATCCCTAGTAGTCTGCTTTAATGAATTTTGCATCAATTATGATGAAGAAAAAAATTAATTTTCTCTGCTCTGCCTCGTTCTTCCTAATTCTCACTCAGCGCACACACCCACTGTGACCCCGTGAAGGGCATTCAAAGAAACATTCGGAGATGTTTTTGAAGGAGGGGAGAGTTGCGTGGGTGTGTTGGTAGGATATTGGGGTAGAGAAGCAGCCGAGGGAAGGGGTTTGACAGACCAAGACGGGCGGAGGGGAAGGGTGGGGGGGTGAAGGGCCAATTAATTACCCCGAGGGAAGGAGGTTCCTTGTCCCAGAGAAGAGCAGAAACGCACTCCCCACTTGACGACCCATCCTCACTTGTCTCTCCTCCCACGTCGCCACCGCCCTTCCTACAAGTCGGCAGTCCATTCCCTTGGCCATTGTTAGCAGCAAAAGCGGCTTGTATAAGGAGAGGAGTTTTAGCCTTTGTGAGGTGAAAAACATATTCAGAACGTTAGAAAGACTTTCTTTTCGCACATTTGAATTAAAGGAGCTCAGTAATAATTTTGACTTTATGTTTATTCGCAATACAGCTTAAGTCATGAGGTTCTTTGATGGTAAACTGATGTTGCTTAGCATTCATCTTGGAAGTATTAAACTGGAGAAGGTTTAGGAGTTAACATATTCTTCCAGAATATGGAATTAAATGAGTTTAATGGCGGTGAGATTATGAGTGAAACCTCTTCAGAGAAATGAAAATTCGCAAATGAAAAGGAATTTATGTTAGATGCTCTTATAAAAGTCAAAAAGAAAAGATTAATGAATATTTGGAGAATATGAAAGTATCTAATACTGAGAGTAGCACTGGATGCATCCGAAAGTTGGTCTTAAGGGAAACAATACGTATAATAGATTGTATAGCTTTGTGGAATTTGGTGAGGCGAGTAATTGGGAAAATAATTTTAGCAAAGATGAGGATGAATGTTTCAGTCTTAAATATGTTGGCAAAAGAGAGTAAGAATCTTCTGATGAATTCCGAAAATGGCAAAAGTGTTTGGGTGAGAGGATGTCTATGTCTGTGGTGGAGGGTAGATCTTTTGGTACGCGGGGTAAAAGAAAGAAGAAAATGATGTTCTTGGGCTGCCCGTACGCTGGTAAGAACTGAAGAGGGATTTCAAAACGGGCATTGAGAATTTCTGCACGATTCGAAGTGTATAGTGATTTATTGGGAACTCACCAAAGACGAACATATTTCCATTTGAAGAAAAGCACGGGATTTGGTTCGACCAACCATACACAGGCACATTTAGGTCTTTCAAACTATAGAATAAATGATAAAGGGCCGTAAATATCGTACGTAGATAGCCACGGTTCCAAAGACCTCGATTGGCAAGCTACGATGACGCTCCTTCCCTCATATTGTGTCCCTTGGCAACAAACAAAGGGTCTGAGACGGAGTTGTTGTGAAACGTAATTTTGACCCATTAGATACAATGCCAATCCTTTGGGATGTTCAACTGTCAACAATGGCGTTTGAGTCAAAAGACGAACTCCCAATTCCCCTTTATCTCTCACACCAAACCTGGCCACGCCCTCTAAACTCCTTCCCCTGGCCATCTTCTCCCCCTCCAAGGACCCTTTCTTTCATCCTCCCCTCTCTTTTTTCTCCCCCTTCCCTCGCCTCCTCTGACTTTTCATGACCACTGCCGCCTTCTCCTGCTTCTTCCTCCTAAATCACAATCATTGCCTACACTGTGAACTTGTCCTGAAAAAAGCTCTTCCTAATTTTTAGTGAATGGAAACCTTACAAGTAGCTCTGCTCAGCAAAAAATAACCGCATGTAAAATTTGCTTTCTACAAATATATCATTTTCTTTCTGCTCAGATTTATCCTATGAGTGTATTAATACGTAAGAGAGTGAACGTTAGAGATCCCCCCTTTTGCTTGATTCCTCCGAGACTACCATCCAAATCCCGTCACATCGGAGTCGGGAAACGTTACCCTTAATCAAATAAGGGACACTCCATCGCATCCCACTACACTGTCGCCCTGCCCTCTGTAGTACAGACCCCACTACCAACTCATTTCCTCGGGCACCCTATTCAAAGAATTCTTTTTCCGTTACACTGGAGATGATTGACTCTTTGTTTCCTCGGTGAACTGGATTCATACACTCCTCTGGTCGAAATTATCCCTGAAATTCTCATTTATCTCTCTTCTCAGCGCTAAACCTTGCATTCATTACCTTACAATCGTGTTTCTGGCACCCTTAGCAGTTGACACCCCAAATACTTTTTCATACATTGTTAAAGTTAAGTAGGTATGTTTTTAATTGCGCTGTAATTTACCATAATGCATTCTTTTATGTTTTTATGGACGATACATAGTTTTTATAAAAGGTATCGTGAAAGGTTTCGAAAATATAGATTTCATTCAGCTATTGCGTCGATACCTACCAAATTCTTCATAGTAAATCTCTTAAGCGTCGACTAATTTTTACGAACGGCGTTTGTACGACTCAAAGGTTCCCTGATAGGCAGATTCCGAAAGACCCTTAAGATTACGCGTGCAAGCTTCTTTGACGGTGCTTAGGTTCCTGTTGCGGTGTCTTTATAAGGGAGGATTTCACTTTTGGGATTAGTTAAATAGTCTGCTGGTACTAAGTCGGGACTGTAATGGGTTGGGGAATCATCGCGATGCTGCTCTGGTCAGTTAATTTGTTTCCGTGGGACCTCGAGCGCTCAAGATCTTCGGGACGAGTTTAGCGCAGATATTTCGCATCGCCAAAGGTTCAGTGATAATGGTGTGAACCGTCATCTTATCACTGCCAGTACGATCTGCGATCATGCGCACACTTAACCGACGGTCTGAGTTCAGCATTTCACGAAAACGCGTCAGGAAAAAATTGCTGCCAGTACTTTTTATACAAACCTTTTATATTCAAAGGATGATCAAGTATTAGTCAGCTAGTTAACCAAAGGGTCACAGCTATTGCTGAACGGATTGGAAAATCAGTTGCATCAATATGGGATAAAATCAATGTAAAGTAAACAAAATTTAGGAATAAAAGTTAACAATTCTTCGGAATAAAGAGGATGCCTCGATAGCTAAAGTACTCGGCCTAGCATTGAGGGATCAGGGTTCGAATCCTGGTCAATGTGAATGATCTTTACACTCTGAAATTGTTGAATTGAAATGAATATTAGCGGATGACTCTGTTAAAAGTTACTGTTGCGGCATCTGCCGCAGTTTTCTGGAATTTGTGAAAGGTAAAAACAACCTAAGTGTTTAAAAGTTGACTTTACCCCGTGAACTATGGGCGTCGCGCACGACTACGATTCCTGTGACATTGTATGCACGGTACTACTTCACAACATCTTGTTCCTTTGAATCCCCCATGTATTGGACTCATCGTGCATCGTGAGGATTTCACTTGGAAATGATGTACTGCATATATATATATATATATATATATATATATATATATATATATATATATATATATATATATATATATATATAATGTTATTTTGGAGCAGTTCCACTACACTACGCCTTAATCTTTAATTTATAATTCGTATTGTTTATAAGGAAGGAATTTGGCCAGAAGATTTCGCCTGATTATTGATTGTTCCTACCTTGCAAAAGGCAAAGGTGATGTATTGTAATGTGAGAACTATAGAATATAAGGTTTGCTTTCACACGCAGCACAATTGGTACCTAGGGTCATTAAAAAGATGATGGAGAAAAGGACAAATGATTACCAAGATGATGATCTGTTTTCAGAAAGCAGAGAAGTGGTAGGCGGCGGTATTCCTCTCCACAGTCCATGACACTTCCGTTGCCATATATGGAGGAAAACATGCAGAATATGAAACGAAATTAAAAGGAGAGAGGCGTACAAGGAAATGATTTTGTTTGAATGAAATAGTCGACTTTTGACCACATTAGTTTTCTGTATAGAATGAGCATAGTCGTGTGGTCAACACCCCACGTTGGATGACTAAAAAGATGTAAAATACTTAACATTTTAAAACACCTATACTTTCAAATTGAATGTGTTCACGCCAAATAAATCGATCGTCTAAAACCATTGCATGAAAATTCCGCCTTATTACTTTCCAGTTCTGCATTTCCTATCTTGGTATGGTGTTGATATGTCGTATAAATGGTTCTGGTTAATTTATATTTCCTTTATTTCATATAACAAAGAACTAATTTATTGGGTGAAATTAGCTCTTGTTTTGAATAAGTTTTTCCTCCAGCATGTATATAAATTTGCAAGTTACTTAAGGTTTATAACTGAATATTTTTTCCCTTTTTCATTCCTCTCCCATATCCTCCCTAATCCCCCACCCTTATTTCTGGTACTTGCACCCCCTGCATCACAACCTTTTGGTGGGTCGCAGGGTATTTATTTAAATGCAGATTCTACGGAAATGGATTATTTCCTCATTTGGAAAGCTCCATCGATCCAGAGGTAGTGCTAGTGGAAAAAAATGTTCACACCTGGTAACAATTCATACATTCCTTTTCCTTAGTGAAGGGAAGAAAGTCGTCGATTCCGGACAACAACACCAATCTAATCAATGTTACCTGGTTGTTCGCATTCCCGATTTTGGACGGCCGGCAAAAAATTGCTAGATCATCAACAACCAAGAATCGCAAAACCGGTGTTCGGATGCACTCCACCACATCATTGATAGCTATGGGGAACAATTTTACGTTAAAAACGGAGCCAGTTTTCTAAAACCCGCCCCCTCTGATCCATTATGGACGTTTCTCCTCCCCAAAGGGTTGTGGGCGTTGAACTCACCAAGAAAAACCATTGGCTTCGAGAGTTGTCGGGTGAGATCCTCATGATCATCCATTACAAAATGGCATCGACTCCGGGGCCACTACTGGGACCGCAAGTCCATGCAATGGTGTTTGAAGATCGACTCGGGAAGTACAAATGGTCACAGCAATACCTCCTCCTCTATACGTACGTCTGTTACGTCATACCATATACCTTACCGTCACTTTATATATATGAAAACCTTTTATGTTTATATTTTTAACTGTTTAGAATGAGTTTCTTGCAGAAAAAGTCAAGACAGTATTCAAGCCATTGATAAAAATATCCATCTCTCTCTTGTCTGTATAAAACCCGTGGACGTATAAGAATAAAACATAATAAAGGGGAAAAAAGTTACGCAGCATCCAGTGGTCAGAGGGATGGGAGTTCTTACCTCTTGATACCGTATTTGTTTTTGCTTTATACTTAGTGAGGCGTACTTGTGTCTCAATTAGGGACTCTTCCATTTTCTCCAGACAGGAAGAAATGCTTCGCCAAATGTTAACGGACTGGGTGATTTCGCGTCAGTTGTCATTATTTTTAGCCGGTGAAAATGTTTTAGGTATGTTAGTGCCGTCTTAGGAAAAGTATTACTTGTTGTTTCCTTGGAAACCTTCAGTGCAGTTTGATTGAACATCTTTCGAGATTCAAAGTTTTCAGTAGAGTTTATCGTTTCAGTACAGAGACCATCCGTCTAAATTGAGACTACAGCCTTCTTTGTAGGCTGAGAAGAGTAACAGTAGTGAAAGAGCGAGATAAAGTAGGCGCAATCACTTGCCTATCATTGATTCGTACTTCAAGATATAGAAGTTTACGAAGTCTTAATATTTTCATAAAGAGGAAGGATATACGGAGTGTACCCCCTCAAAATTCGCGTGGAGTTTCTTAAATGTGTCTTCCCGTCGTGTTCGTCTTTGTCGAAACGTGAAGAAGTGGATTTATCGTCAAATCATTGAGAAATGTGGCCTAAGGTTTGGCAAATGAAGCGTTGCATTGGGTTTGAAATAATAGGCTGTGGTGGGATGTGTACAAGCCATATGGACATCCTTTCAGAGGGCTATCCGAGGGCATTGTGAGGAGGATGGAAGGTGTTTTTTTTAGTCTCAACACATTTATTTGTTAACCGTCAGAAGCAGATGAAACTCTATTGGACCATTTCATGTTTAATTTCCTCCATGTCGACACGTAAAAGTTCGAAGTGATAAATTACTCTCAAACTCGTTTCGAGAATGTTGTGTTTCAAACTGAGCAGGAATGGTCGTACCAAGTAGATTTTCACTCTGATTTCATTTGCCGTTTCAATTAGAAGTGTTCCAATGGGTAGTTTTTATATGGATATAGGTTAACCAGCCACGGAACTAGACAACACTTTAAATAGTAGGAAATAGTATACCTTGGTAGTGGCCTATCCTCTCTGAGATCACCGCATTAGAGGATATTCTTGCGCTTTCTCCAATTCGTTCGTGACCAAACGGTATCTTAATGCAGGAGTAAATGTGGTTCTCCCATGGAAAAGTTTTCGTCCCTCCAGATCTAAACACCCTCTACGAAGCATATAATGGGATGCCGAATCACGAGCTGATAGAGTCGACAGGTCTAATGAAAGGGTTATAGCACCAATTACATTGCATAATGGATATACGTGCACTCCACCAACATCTCCAAGTCTGCACCCCTTGGACGTAACCTGCGATACCTGCACTTACCAACCGGAAGGTGTACGCATCGGAAGTCGATTGATCAACAGTGACTGACTGCAGACCTTCCGTTTTAAGTTAATCTATACCCAAAGGAAATTGCCGGGACCCGTCTTAGCCGGGTTTCCGATGCCCTTCGAATAACCGAGGTCCTAAAACGCCAGGATTCTTTACTTTCCCTAAGATTAACCGCGCGAGACAAACGCCCAGGGGGGCAATGCCAGATGTTCAGGTTCTTTTCAATATCAGTCGGTTTACTTGCTCATCTACTTGCAAATACTTTATATGTGGTTTTCTCCCCGTCCTTTTATTTGCCTAATGAGGGATATGCGTGAGGGAATACCGTAGGATGGGAGCGAATTAGTATGTTGGCAGAGCAGACAAGGAATGATGAAGATGGGAGATGTTTTACATTTACATACAGTAAATTGCAGGGTACTGGTGCTAATTTGTGGACAGCAGTCGTGACGGTATTCCCTCATGCACATCCAAAGTACAGATATAATGTACCAACTTAACTGCAAACTCCATCCCTTCTTCTACGCAGGGCAGTACACCACATCCCTCAACAGCCGCATCAACAATCACCGCGCCTCATTTCAGACCAACTTCCACATTAGCCTCTCTACCATTGCCTAAACGTGCATCCCTCCATAATTTTCATTCAAAGATTGTTTTAATGTGTCGATTATTTCCACCCTTCCCCTTTCAGACAAACAGCTATAACTCAAAACCCTCGATTCGACATATATCTGGCTCCTGGGAGCTTTCTCGGCCGTTGGTCTGGGCGATGCCCACTGGAGGTGAAGCCCTCTGCTTCCCATACAAATCCTACCCCTATCGATCACCCCCAAACCTTTCCGTCTCCCTTCCCACTCTCCTTCACCCGTCCTCCCTATGCCTGTCCTATTCATTACCCAAATCCTTGTTTTTTTTCTTTCGTTGAGAAAGGTAGTTGGACCACCTAAATATTCAAAAACCAAAACAAAGCTAAGATTGACCTTATTTTCTGTTTCTAGGTTTTACATAAGTCATCACCACATTTTGACTGATTTTATATATAAATAAATGGTTAAACAAATATGTATATATGAATATATGTACATATATATATTGTATATATATATATATATATATATATATATATATATATATATATATATATGTATTTATATATATATGCATATATATATATATGTATTTATTTACTTATAGTTGTTTTTAGAAACAATCTCAGCCTTCGTATTCTTAAGAAGGTGGCTGGGGCCACCGAAATATTAATCAAAAGAATTTTTATCAATAATTTTATGCATACATTATATATACGCAAAAACACACTCACACATACATATATGCAAGATTTGTATAAAAGGTATCCGTAATTACCTGACGTGTGCGTGAAGTGCTGAATTCAAACCGTCAGTTAAGTATGTGCATGATCGCAGATCGTATAGACAGTGATAAGATGACGGTTCACACAATTATCACTGAAAATTTGGTGATGTGAACTATCTGCGCAAAATTCGTCCCAAAGGTCTCGAGTTCTTGAGTTTTCAAGGAAACTAACTACCTGGCGATAAACGGCATCGTGACGATTCCCCAACCCCCTTACAGTCCCATCTTGGCACCAGTAGACTATTTTTTATCCCCAAAGTGAAATCCTCCCTGAAAGGGCTCCACCATAGGAGCCAAAGTCCCGTCAAGGAGCTTTTACGCGTACTCTTAAGGACCTTCCGGAATACGCCTAAATATAAATTCCGGAATGTACCAGGGAACCTTCGAATTGTTCGAAAGCAGAAGGGAAAATGTATGTCAACGCCCAAAGGGTTGTACTTTGAATAAGTTTAGGTATTTTCGCAATAAATTAAGTAAATCTATTATTCCGAAGCATATTTCGGACAACTTTTTTCCCTACCTTCCATACAAACCATGTACATAATTAGTTATACAACTACCATGGCAAACTTTGGTTGTCCGCTTTTGACCAAATTGAACGACCCATCATACTATCATATAAGATCTAATAAACGTGGCTCTCGGCGCGTTGATAATGGAAATGCTATTACCAATTGATTATTTTTAGGGACGACGTGCATCCCTTGAGAGCGTCGCCACTCTGGCGGAACGAAGAGAAAAGTGCGATGAAATGTTAGTCCTCCTGAAATGATGTTATCTCTTGATAAGTGGTCGCCACATTCTTATGGAGGCTAGGCCACAAAACATATATCTACCAAATATTTGAAAGCTTTCCAAGAACTCTTACTCTTGGGTTTGTTGGTAAACAGCCGAGCTCACCAATAAATTACAGACACGGTCTTGGATAGAGGACAGATTTATATTACCTGCGATTCAGCACCTATAATTTACGAGCTCACACACTCAAACGGCTACTTGCTTTTTTCGTGGAAAACAATGGACTAAATCTTCTTGTCCGGCGAAGCATTTCTGATTCCACACAACCGCTTTCCCTTTTTATCTTCTCACGACCAAACCTCCCCCGCAGTTAACCCCTTGCCGGGATGGACCCCTCTCCCCGTGGCACCTAAAGGCATCCTTCGCCCTCCGGTTTAACAAACAGCAGAAAGCAATTTTCATGGATGCCTCGTCAAAGCGGGATAGTGTGCCAAGTGACAGGTGGGAATAAAACAGTTTTATCATTTAAATAGGAAGTTAAGCGGTACATGTTTATCCATAAATTCTATTTTAGATCATCGTCGCACCATTAGAATCGTTGAACAGGTTATATCATTTTGATTATGGAACTTTCTTCATGCGCATTTTTAGCATCGTAGGAAAGGAAAAAGGAAGTCTTTGTGTACATTTTTTGTTAATTTAGAACAATTCATAAGTAGTGCATATTATACTGAGTACATAAACTTGGTATTTTTCTACACAAAAAATTTTATTACAATAATGCCGATCGACGGATAGACGGCATCATCAGGTTATGTCGATATGTTTATATATTTATTTTTTATACATATATACTTAAATATGTATAGTCTGGCCTGAAGAAGGCCTCGGAGTAGGCCGAAAGCTCAAATCATCTACAGTGTGAGTGTCCTTTTACGTGTTATCTGTTTTATTCTGTGTTCTATTGTGCCATCCAAAAGTTATATTGATCTCGTGAGTACTTCCGCATCATCGATATATATATATATATATATATATATATATATATATATATATATATATATATATATATATATATATATATATATATATAAACCATAAACACAGTAATCAACCCGAAGGTCGGTTTAGTAGGTGATGGTAGAGCTCACCCATGTACCAAGCCCTATACGGCGTGTGAATATTCACACATCAGGGTAGGGGGGCCAGTTCCTTTCCCTGTGCCGGTTATGGTTTCCCAGGAAGATCTGGTACCCGAAAAATCAACTAGCTTGGGTGGAGCTGCAGGTGCCCAAAGTGCCTTGCCCGGGAATCGAACCCGGGACCCTCCGGTCAGCAGTCCAACGCTCTACCCGCTAGACCACCGCGACCCATATATATATATATATATATATACATCGATATATACATATATATATATATACTAATACTATATATATATACTTAGTACTATATATATGTATATATAATGTAAATTCACTAATAGTCATAACAAACACAGAAACCAAAACACACAAAAGAGGGACTCACTGGTTCTCGAATTTTCGGTGGTCCAACCACCTTTCTCAAGAGGAATTAGGAACAGAACTGAGGCAGAGGAGGGCCCGAAAGCAGTGGTAGGAAGGAGAACCGAAGAACAAACAGAAAAAGTTTCTGTGTTTGTTATGACTATTAGTGAATTTACATTATTGTACACGTTCGTGGGTTTTCCAAGAAAGTGACTATATATATATATATATATATATATATATATATATATATATATATATATATATATATATATATATAAGACGAGTATATGTATGTACATTTTCGTCGAAGTAACACGGAAGAGTTGAATAAAAAACTTGGACAGCAACTAACAATATAAGAACACATAAAAAAAACACTCACACGGTATTCCTTAAAAATTTCGACGGCAATTTATGTTCGTTATGTACAGAAATAACGTATTACTAGCAAAAAGATTTTCTAGCTTTTTAGGATGACAATGTCTGAGGAAATGGTCGGTCATTACTGTGATTCTCTCTCTTGTCACCTTTGCTGAGGGGGGTTAATTGAACCAGGCTCCATTCGCGGGGCACTGATCCTTCCCCTGTCACAATATCTCCTTTTCTCCCTTTAATATATGTGCAGTCCGACGTTTCCCTTATATTTCTCTGAAGCAGGGTTTTCTCTTAATAACCGCTTTGCATTGTGCTTGTGACGGCACAAAAGGCTTTGCTCATGAACTCTTTTGCTTTTGCTCAACATGCAATGAGTTTTACTTTTAAGGTTTTCATTATATTTTAGTCATTAACTTTTAACTATTTTTTTTTAAATCAAGTGGAATTTTCGTGGCCTCTTTATCAACGCCCCGCGTTGATGAAGAGGCCAGGAAAAAGTCTATTTGGCTCGCCGTAGCCCAAATAATTAAGGATAAACTTTAAAATAGCTGTTATTTAATAAAATATGATCGTGTTGTATCATATTAAGTTCTAATTCAATTCATTTTTTTAAGTTCTATTTATTGTACTCTTTCAATCTTTAACAGGAATCTCCTCAATTGTGAACTATTTCGCAATATACGTACCACTTTATTTCTCATACTCTGTCACACTAATGATTGAGAATAGCATACATTAAACTCGTACAAAGGGAAGGTATGACGATGTGGGTATGAAGGCAGGTATGATGATGTGTCTGATAAAAAGCTCAGCAGCAAACACAATAGGATGAGAATGAAATGAGTTACATTTCAAAATGTTTTGTTTTTTTTCGACTAGATATACTAAAACTTTGATATGGTCCGACATTTCTTCTGAGTAGATCTATAATCTGTTTTTTATGATGAAAACATTTGGAAATATTTGCCATAACATGAGAAATAAACTTTAAACTAGATTCCGCAGTAGAACAGCGGTTTTGGATCGTGGCACGTGCAAGGATAATGCATTTTAAGTGATGCTGATTTCTAATATTAACATGGTTGCCAATATTTCGGAATATTTCGCCCAAAATATTATGAGTGATTCACTCCAGCTACACAACGAGAAACCTAAGCAAAAATTACGTATTTTGAGAGAAACTTCTCCATATGTCATTAGCCGATAAGAAAACTGAAGGCACGGTACTGTTGTCTGTTGCATGGATTTTGGAGTTCAAAACTATATTGGATGTAAAAAATAAATGAGAACAAGATTTTTGTGATTAAAGTCATCAGATGTTTTTGGACGGTTTGGACGGAAAAATCTGTTACGCGGTTTTGATACTAGCCCTTGAAAAAGACTCCAACTCTGTAAAACGATTCATGAAAAACTTCCAAATCATGGACTTACTAGTTACGAATGAAGTGAACAAAAATGAATCTTCTACGACCTACCCACTCCTGTATTGAATTCGAGGACTGAATGCTACACGTCAGCTACCCGACTGAAAGTACAATCAGGGAAAATGAATAAGGACAACAGACGCAATATTAAGGAGGGGGGGAGAGAGAGATAGCGAGTTAATTTAAAAAAAGTTTGGATTTGAGATGGATATCTTCTCATGTGGGTAAACAGACGCGGAAAACTTCGCCCATCTCGTACCCGAATAATCCACTTTGTTTTTGCTTATCACGAGAGGAAAGGAAGATATCATTTCTAGATTTGATTTCCAGTTTTGTATGCTGCCGCTGAAGACAAGTTTTGGATGAACAGCATACGCAAAAATATCTCTTAACCTAAAACACAACTTGATATCAGGCACTTCGCTAAGTCCCTCTTCAATCCCGCTTACTTATTTCCTCTCATAATTCCATCCAACGTGCCTATTCTATTCTTAAATATGTTTCCGTCTAATCCAATATTCCTTATGTATTGTTCAACCCTTCCATTTTTTTCTTTGCCGTAGAGTACACTAAGTGGTCCTTTTTTCTTCGACTGTTTTATGTGCTCCCTTTTTCCCTCAAGTTTTATGTCCATTTAATCATCACCATCCATGTTATCTCCAGCTACATTTTCCAAGTTTTCCTAATTTTCACTGGTTTACTCTTTCAATTTCCTGAATTCGAGTGTCATGAATTCTTTGGTAGTTTCAAATTACGTCTTTGGTCTCTAATACTCACTCCAATGGACTCCTAGGATCTATTTTCCTTTAATTTGATAGTGTACACAGTTCAATGTTTTAAGCATCTTCGTATCGAGTGCTATGAACCAGATATACACAAGAGAGCATAGATGACGTCACGGTCATGTTAACTGCTCTCCAAAGTAGCAACCGTCAATCCAAACTCTACTCCTTTCTGTAGAACATTTCAAGTGTCTTGTCCTTAAAAATAATATTTATTTCAAGACAGAAATTTAAATAATTAAAATTGTATATTTTTCAAATTCATAAATCGCACGGTAGCGACAATGTTTTTCAACAACACTTCAAATTTCCATGGGCGTAGAAATAAATGCCAAATGCGATGTTTTCCCTGATAAATGGGTTTACGGACATCGACACCTATTCTTAATGTGTCCGTGGATCATGTGTATTAAGTGACGGAATTTGGTGTACCAGTGACGCCACTAAGAGTGGCTCTCTGAAGCAAGGGTCGAACGGGTGCCATCTTTTCGTGCCTCTGATTCAAAAAACGTGACGGCAGTTCAACTGTATGATAATTCGAATAGTTTTATATAACGATTCCTTCTGATGTGAATGAGTAAACTATTAAATTAAAATCCATGTATTATTTCGGTTATAACGACTAACTGAAATTCTCGCTGCTGCCACACTTACCCATGCAATGTGCGGGAAGGATTATTCTCTCTCTGTATCGGCACTAAAGTTGAATGCTTTGAGTTCACCAATTTATGTCGTGTATCTGGCTGTAGTCATACTCCTAATTCTGGGGGTTCTCAAGTTTTGCATTCAATAATAATGTGATTATGCTTTCTGGTGTTCCATGAAGAGTCTGGATGGGAAATTATATTCATAATACAATAAAGTTAATAATAAAAGGGCAATCAATACTTGTGTATTTTTTAGTAAATTCTAAACTAAAAAATACACTCAAAAGAGCGAGGTTCTCGCATCAGATATATTCTGAAAAATGAGCGTAATGTTCGACGGTTCTATAAAATATCCACGCTACGAAGCAAGGGTTTCAGGGTGCAACAGTGCGTTCAAACAATGCAGGGAGGCGTTTTGCGTGACACGCGCCTTTGGCTTGCGTCACCTGGTTCCCTCTTCCTCCTTCCCTCCGCGAGATTCCACTTTCCACGCGCGCACACAAAGTCACTCCGACGGCGACGAAAGGCTGCACATGCCTTCCTCTACGCCACCTCACATTCCCTTTCTTTCGCCTCTGCTCCTTTGCTCTATTATCTCGGGGCTTCCGCCCATGCTCCGAAGGCATCTCGGGGTCATTAAGGTAAATCGCCTTCCCAGCATTCCCGGCGACAGGCGTCTCCAATCCCGAAGGATTAGTGAAAGCCTACGCTCCTCCTTTTCCACCCCCTTCCCTCCCTTTCCTCCCTCTTGCTCCCGGAACATGCTCATTGTGACCACAGCGGTTTAAATCAAAGAGGAAATATTTCCTTTGCTTTCTCTTCGTTCTGGGAAAATCAAAAGCGTATTTAAAAGGGATTGATAGTCCTCTCCTAATTTTTGACAGTGATAGAGGAGACATTTTAATAACCACCAATTTTACGAGAAAATTCTTTCGTCATAATACGTAACATGATGGATTTTTGGGTCACACGGTCCATGGTATTGTCGACTGCGTCGTTTGGGCAGATGAACCCAATGTCATTGCCGTAATTGGAGGAATTCCGATGGGAAGTTATCGACATCATCAAAAGCCCTGATTATATTGGCAGCACACCACGCGAGAAGCTCTAGCCCGAATGAAACTCTGTCCCATTTGCCGAGTAGGCCAGAGCTGAGAGGAGGAAACGTTCTGGCAGTTCGTCAAATCAAAAGAGGACATCAAAGGATGTTCTCAAAATACAGGTACATTAATGGGCGGTGTTGGTGGACCAAATTCGCCTAATTGAAACCGGCCCTCGATCGTGAGAACAATGCACTTTAAGAGAAACTTTTCCATCCGAATGCGTTCATGACGGCACCCGAAGAACAAGATACCCTACGATCCATTTACAAATGGACCCTGGAAAACGTGGCATCATACAAAAAAATGAATGTTTTCCATCTCTCGCCCAAGTGCAATACGTACAACGTCTAATTTGGCGTACCAGAAAAGGATCAATTTCGAGATTCCAGTGTTTTTTTAATTTCCCTTCATAAGTTATCAGAATTTTCTTGTTCATCACATATTACACGCCTGTGCCACCTGTCCTCGAGCGCCACTCGAAACCTGGATATCTATCATAGGAGGTATCCCGGCGAGAAACACAGACCTTGGTCCTTTTGTTGTGCAGAGGAGTCGTCCTTAAATCGATTTTGTTGCACGGATTACCGAGAATAAATGAGGAATCAGTGTGAATGATGCTTGTAGAGGAGTTAAGAGATATGAATTTAAATGCTTTAGGGTGGGGCAAAAAATAATAGAGTTATTTGTTTGGGAGAATTATGTTTCGTTCACAAAAAAATAGTAACTTTTTCTCTCATTGTGTGGTGTTAAGGAATGAATTTTAGATTATAAAATATCAAACAACATAACGTATGTGTTCGTTAGTCTCCCCTTTTGCATTCTCACTCTTATTCCGAATATTCTATGATATAAGGTAGATCTACATGGAACGTCCTATCGAAGAATTAAAAGAATTGAAAAGATAATTGTCAGAGGATTTAGTAACTGACTAAAGTGCATCCTTATATTATTACTTGATCTTACTGTTACGATATTCATAGTCTAATTCAATCGTCTCCACCGCATTATTTCGTTTTAAATAATCCTCTTTCAAACAGCAGAGATTCAATTACGGTATTACACATAAAGCTATCACTGACAAATTGTCGAAAATTAGAGGGAGCCTTGGAATTTCCATGGAGGTTCTTGTTCGACGGATGAGAGTGATAAAAGGGAAAATTTATGAAAGTAGCTCCAGAGTCGAAGATACATATAATATAATTTTAGATATAGTAATAAAAAAACGAAGATTTTCAATCAAGATAGATTTTTTCTCACTAATTAAAATTTAAAATAAATTAATTGCTGCTATGGAACGTAAAATATAGCAAACTATAGAAGTATTATGATTTATATGTTAATATTTAAGTGTAGCTTGTTCAAGAAATTGAAAAATTTCCTCTCCAACGTGAACGTTAAATTATTTCGTCGACAGTCATTGCAGTTGGTTTGAATCCCGGGCAAAGAGATTGATGTTTAGGATCTGTGAAATTTCTGTATTTTGCTAATGGTCATCAGTGCTTGACTCCGTCGAAGTACCTGCATATAAAAGGAAACCTTTGATTTTAAAATGTGGCTTAAACTCTGTGATCCGTGTAGACTGTGATGCGGACGTATACGATTGCTTAATTACATAATATGTAAGCACGATCATTCAAAAGGACATCTTGTTTCTTTAAAGCTCTTAGAAATGCATAAGAGGAGAAGCATTCAACTGAGGTGGAAGTGTCTCGTTTACCCAGTGTTCATTTTTACCCTACCATCAGAACCTCGATTGCCGGGAGCGAAAGGTGGCACTCCCCCAGGGGACTCTAGTTGGATGTTTTTTATTTCGTGGTGGCATTCTATCGGTCGCAATAAGATGCCCGATTGTGTCGTTTCAGCAAGAAGTGCTTAACGTTTCTCAGATAGTACTTTCTCTCTTGGAGGCGTCAGAGATTTCACTTTAGCCAGTGTGCTTGATCGATGTTTCATTCAAAAATATCGGAGAAGATAAATGCATCTATTATTCCATATTCGAACGTGTTTGTCCTTTTGTTTAATACTTTTTTCTAGTCTTCTATATGCCAACCACAAGAGCCAACCCTCTGATGTCACATACAGAAGAAAAGATGAAACCTTCGACTATGTCAGAAGTCCAACTCTTTGTGCAAGTGATGCCGATTCTCACAGCTGAAGACATTGAAATGATTCAGTTTGGATGCAGTAGACAAGCAGTCTTTATGAAGCTTTGCCAAAACTGAGTGGAGTTTTAAAGAAATTTTCTCAGTTATTATCTTTTCCAAATTTATGGATAAACCAAATAGCAGTCACTATGGACCAGACGTTAAGCAACCCAATAAATGTAAAGATCCTCGGTCATTCGATATTATTATTATTACTATTAACATTTTATTACAATTAAGCAAATTACCCTGTGGCAACGGTCTAGCGACGCACCCTTATAATGCACAAGAAGGACATGTGTGAAACAAAATACATTTAAAAACACGGACCCTTAAAAGTTCGCGAAAATCCCAACCGTACCTGTACCATTACACATGGCCCAGGTTTACATAATTCAAATCAAAGCAAATTCACACAACATCACACACTTTTCTACACCATACCCCTTCCAAAATCACGCACCGTGTTGACACTACACACTTTTACAATCCAACTTTTTACGCCGTCCAGATCACGTACAGAAAAATATTTTAATTAAATAAAGTTATATAATTCTCACCAACAAATAAATTTTGTGACCCATTCCTTTGTTCTGGGGCTGATTTACACCTATTCTTAAAACTCTTACAATTTTATGGAAAGGGCTCAAACAACCCACCAGATAGCTGGTTCCATTCAAAAATACATCTGTTTAAAAAGTAATATCTTTTCTTGTTTTCTGTGTTCATCTTTTTATATTTTTAACTGTGGTCTTTTTTTCCCTTAAAACTTAGTTTTTCTATCTCCTTCCATAAGCCTTCCTAAGCGTCGTCATTTTTAACTATCCTGTAAATCGTACCTAACCAACTCCTTTTTCTTTTTTTTTCCAAACTCTTCCATTTCAGAATACCCAAAATTTCCGTTACGCTATCTGATCTTTTTTACCTTTCTTGTTCGTATCTCTTTGACTTTTGTTGCACATTTTCTATATTTTTAATACGCCTCACCTCATATGGGTCCCATACTATGGACGAGTATTCCAGGATAGGGCTAACCAGGACTTTATATGCTTTTTCTTTTGTGGCTACGCTTCTTCCTTTTAAATTTCTCATTACCAAATGAAGTACTTTTAAACGCCTTCCGCCTTACAGTATTGACATTACAAAAGCACTTTAGCGACACGGCAAAACTGGTATACCGTTCTAGAAAAAATTGATGAGAATGCGAAAAACTATTACGCATAAAAACAGGGACGAAAAAGGTAAGGATTTTCGTGGAAAATAAAATTACTTACTTTACAGGGATAGGAGGAGGCAACTATCATCGTATTAAACAGACAGCGATGTGTTTGTTGCTAGGTGAAATCTTGAAGTCGCCTTGCGACCCGGAGTGACCTCGCTACACGGCCCCCAAAACCTACGCTGGGGCGATGACAAGAACACCTCCGCGTGTATAGGAGGTTGAGCAGGAAATGTCCGCGCAACACAGCACCCGAGCAGACAGACGCAGTGAAGGGCCACCGCCCCTGGCCCCCCTCTCTACGGAAGGGTCTCGCTTTCGTGGGGCCACTGTTGTGATGAGAGATGGCGGATTTCCGCGATTGTGTTCCGCAAAAAGTGGCCATCTAGTCCCTTCGACAGCCAACTACTTGTCAAACAGTGTCAACCTTTGGACGGCCCACTTTAGGAGGGCGCCGTTTAGGAAAATGCGTTGAACAGGCGCTTTTTCGGAGGGAAAAGTGGAGCAATCTGTTCTTCTCCCCTCCTTCCTTCTCGGCAGGCACCGGCCTCGTTCCAGCGGTTGAGCACCAAGCGGTTACCTTTGCAGCGCTGTCCCCATATTCCCGAGAGTCTCTGGGTATTTACGTTAGCTGACGCACTGCATTCCTTACGGTCGTATTTCCTTTTCACACTTTGCTATGAGTGTCATTGCTAAAAATATTGGAAGGAAACGAATATTTTGACAATAGAACTGTTGGAAAATGTTATTGCACTAAATATGGCTGATCTATGCCTTTTGCCAGAGCTGAAAGCAGATATCCTCTGAAAACGAAATATGCAATCGTAAAACTGCAGTATATACTCTAAGCGTCAGGTGCCTATCCGCCATTTGTGTGCGCCCATCGGAGAGAATATTAACCCTTACGTTTGATGACGTGTAAATCATGGATTTACAAACATTTTCCGGAGAGGGAAGGGAAAGAGAACGCCTGAGGGAGTGAATGAGTTCTTACGGACAAGAAACAAAGTGGAACATTTTTATGATGAATTTCGGGTCCTTGAACGAACAATTTAAAAAATGGACTTATTAAAATACGCTCCCGTAGGATAGCAGAGGACGACTGAGCTACCGGACGACTCAGCCCCAACAACCCTTTTGGAACTGGGATGGCTCATGAAATTATATAAATCCACGATCCGCGGCCGAAGGATAATGTGGAGGGAGGAAGGGAATTTAATGGCGAACGACGTCTGTTCTTCCTTCCGAGGTATTTTTCAAAGTGATGCTGCGTGGTCGGGGAATGATGCTCATCCACCCCTTGCCAACTCCCGACGCCCTCCTTGCGGTGAGATCGGGAATCGAATCGAGGCGTCGCGTCGACGCGGTCGGTCGCGGCGAAGGAGGGTGGACGTTTACATGGATACCCACGGACTCCTCGCCAAGTTTTTCATCACACACTGGAGGATTGTATAAAATATTATAGCACACGTACTAATCATATCATACTAACCCCGAAGAATACCACAGGCAAATGTGTACCGTTATAAGCTCTTCATTTAGAATAATTTTCTATTATATATAAATACAATTGATTATTAAAATGAAAAATATTACATTCTTTACAATTGCTTATTTAAACCTATGCACTTATATTTTTTACCTTGAGTGAAAATTAAATCGAAGATGTCTGACGCATTAAAAATAGGAAACTCAGTTCACTGAGGCTCTCTGTCTATCTAGGGTGCTTTGTGCAATTGACCCTGTCATGATCCACTCAATGGAAACCAATAGGGTATGTGGGTGCGCAGCAAACCGGGAGACGCCAGTCACGCTTGTGTAGTTTATGTCAATGATATTACATTTTTTTAAATAAATTCCGGGATCCCTTCTATTTAATGATTCTCTAATTACAATGCATTTCCCTTTGAATCATGTTAAATATACGGAAATGAAATCAGTGCATAGTTGCAGTTTATATTTATGCCTGGAAATATTGTATATCATTTCAGCGAAATATACAAGTACAGTGTCAAAGATAAATTAATAAAGTACTCGGTTAATTAACGATGTCCTAATTGGGCTTGAATCCAGCTCAAGGAGAATGATTTTGACGCAGCTTCCGACATTTTCAATACACATTAGCAACCACCTTGTTCGTTTCCTCGGAATTTCAAGCAATTCTCTGTAATTCTATTTCAAATTTCTAATTTCGAAGATTATCATAAACCCATTGATATAAAAAACTTGCTGATAGTATCGTATATATTGAAAGAAGAATAGCATCTAATATGTTTCGTGATTGATAAACTTATCTTAGGGAACTCGAACTAAAATGGTGTCCGTCACAGACTGAGTATATTTTTTAATAAATATATGGCTTGAAATGTTATAGTCGCTATTCAAAAGAGCAATTCATATGGAATCTTTATATACACTTTGCTGTGATAGTTTTGGTATCATGTATAATAGTACGATTTTCTGGACTAAGGTTACACGCGTGGTGCTGTAATGTCTCGATGAGTGGGATAAAATGCGTATGGAAGACAGTCAGACCCGGATGAACTGAGATTACGACACTTTCAATTTCCCCAGATTCCACGATGCGCCCTCCCTATTCTACATAGGAAGCACTGGGGGTGGGGAAAGAGTCCCTCTCCTCCCACGAATCATAGTTGTGGAAAACTATAGAAGTGAATAACAATTCCTTTCGAGGCGTTACTGGGAGTACGTGTATCATCATTCAACCCCGTGCCATTGATATCCCGCGTGTCCTTGTTCTTTTTTTTGATTTTGTTTTTCCCCCAGATTCGACTGATTCCCCGCTTCACTGAAGGTGATTCATTATTTCAGTATTATGATGCAGACTCCTCCAGTTCCGTTTTGATTATTGCGCGTTTTTTAATACTTCGATATTTACGTAAAGTGAGGGTGAGGTTTTCAGTAGAATGAGTTCTGCCAGTACCTACCAGTACATGTATAAGGTTCTCTGGTACTCGATTTAATATTATTTTAAATAATTTTTGACGAAATGTGGTATTTTCATTTTAAACGGGAACGTCTCTAATACTTACTGATATTTTATTTTAGACGACTGGTTATATACTGATAACTCTTAATCTTTACTATGATGCGTTTGCGGCAATCGCTCTTGCGCTAAGATCCAAACATTCAAAGCGTCTCGTCAGCGACCCTAGCTGATTGGGTATCTACAGGTATTTGGGAAAGCTCGCAAAAACGGAGCAGTGGTAGGAGAACATGAGCTGGGATTTGCATCGAAGCTCGTAGCCTCTTGGGCAACCCCTCTCGAGACGAAAATTTAATCTAGTCGTGTTTTGCAAACTGCCGTCGTCCTTGTATAGGTATATCGGGGACCGACCCTCAATTCTGAATTGAGGTGTCAAAAAGCCAAACGCCGTCTATCACTACCGCTTCCTCTGGGAGCGCCATCACCTGATGCCACCTTTAGATCTGGACTTCTCCGTCTGTCTACGTTTGAATTCCGAATCATGACGACGTCTCTCTCCAATCCAAGCAAAGGCGTGAACGCGCCAACCTCTGACACAAATGGGGAATGGGAGATGGGATGGAAGAGGATAAGAGATACGAAGGTAAACCTAATTCGCGTAGGCAAATCTCGGCTCTTGCGAGAGCACCAACGAGAAGGGGCCGTCAGTGGGGGAAGGGGAATTCTAGATATGGGTGGCGTGTGATGGCCTCATTGCGGGTAAGATCAGACCTTGAGAGTGTGAGCCAGAGCATTCCGAGTGGCGGCGTTTGCTAGGTGACGAAGGTGGTTGGAGCCGTGGTTGCGGGCATGGAGTGCTTCAAGCTGCGGATCGCGGATTATGATGGCGTCAACGATGCCGTGGATGGCGAAGTGATTGCGTCAGCATGGCTGAGATAATTTCAGATAACTGTGTGTACTGTTTAGCTTTCGAAAAGAAGTCCCCGGTTTTAAAGAGTTACATTTTACAGACCAGCTGATCACAAAGATGATTCAAATACAAGAACAAGACCAGCAAGACAAAAGTTTCTCAACTCAAAGCAGAAATCGTTCCATTGCTATTGATGGCGATTTCAATGTCCCATTGATTAATTGGAGTACATGTAGTTTTAAAACGGGGTGTAAAGGCAAAGATACCTTCTATTCATTATTGAATTATTTTACGTTGAAGTCCATACATCAACTATTCACTTCACAAACTAGAGAAAGCAACTAGATTTGTGATCTTCGTCCCTTATATGGGTTCAAAGATAAAAAGTTGAAAATAAAAATTTTCTTTTTTTAAAAAATGATAGGATAAAAGTTTAATGTTTATGTTACAAAGTTCATGAGCAATTTATTATGAAGATAGTTAACACCGAAATTCTAAGGATACGTGGAATCGCTTCCGTGACCTCACGCGCTCAGCAGTCAACAAGTCATTCCAAGTATATTTATACAAAAATAACGCGGAAACTAGATGGTCAAATGCGGAAGCAAGAAAATCGTTCTCACGTTAAAGGCCATGTCACGCCACGAATAAAATAAATGGAACGATATCTCTAGCGACAAAAGCAATGTGATCACTTATGATTGTAAGATATCTAGGGCGAATGTCAAGAAGGAATTTCGGAAAGCGTTAAGCGAAATCAGGAGAAAAATATCAGCCGCAAATTTGAACGAGAATCCAAACGCATTTTGGCCCTACGTCAGATGGGTTCAGGGAAATAAGAGAGTTGATTCACTCAAAAACGATAAAGGTAAATTAGTACACGATAGTCCAGTGAATGGTGAACTTAATGATTTCCTTCTATAAAAAAAATTTCGTCGGATTCTCACTGATTGTCTTTGATAGCTTACCAAATTATTTCCCCAACCGATCCCCGCAACTAGCATGCCACAGTCTAATGTACGGCTTGATACTGTACGGCTTGCTGAAGAACTTTGCTTAAACTCTTATATTTAAGTAATTCGGAAATTTCTACAAATATAGAAATCTTGGCAAATGAGTCTAAGAGGCTATGAGGTTCCCAATGACTGGAAAATAACTAATGTAACAGCCAAATTTAAAAGTGGCAACAGTGAAGTGCCGAATAGTTACTGATCTAACTCTCTCACATCCTTTTCATAGCTGGTCAGAAAGGATCTATAAGAGGCCGGAAAGGATCCAGCCACGCAACATTTGAGGAAAACAGCCTGCGTAGAACAATGAGGCATTATTCACCTTCGAATCACACTGCCCTTTGGACCCCACGCACTGATCCCAGCGTCTCTTCTATTCAACAAAACTATCGGCAAAGTGCTCCTTCGGAATGACCATCGTGAAAGGTCATGGAACTTGAAAATCCAAATCTTCATGGATTTCTTCCGCGGGGGCCCATTTTCGAGGACGAGGGTTTCACTGGCGTTGCAGTCGGCGTCTCCAGGTCAGAAGTGGTTAATGCCTATTCCCGTCCGTCTTATATATGGCTCCCAACTGATGAGGGGCGCTTTGAATGCGCAATTAAGAGGCGTCGCCTTGGGATCTCCTCATCACCAGTCATTGGCAATCGCGCCTTGAGGCGTTCGACCTCCCACAGCATGATCTGGTTGCTAGACGTTGATGCAACGCTTGGCAATTAGAAGTAAACTTAAAAAAGTGCTCAGTGATTCATTTTTGGGATATTAGTTCCTTCCCGAACGCCTACTGGATCAGTAACACCAAAAGAGTAAGTGTACACCCGATTAGGTACTTAGGTTACCCTCACTCACGATATCTGGGTGCAATAACCACGGAGAATAAGTTGATAGGATGAAAAAAGTAGGACTTATTAGAAAGGTAATGGATAAATGTGACGAAAAGGTCAAAGAGAAATGTTTTCTTTCTTTGAATGGGGCGAATTATAGTATTACAGTGAAAGGTGGGAATTGAGTAAAAATATTCAGGGCCATTTATCTATAAAGGTTTCCCGCAGCCCGTAATCTTTCCCACTTTATTTTGACGAAGTGTCGTCAACTGGTATTGTGCAAGTGGCTCCTGTTAGGAATGATTGGGCCATGGTCAGTTGACACCCGGACACCTTTTCTCGGTAAAGATCGGGAGCACCGACATGACGTCTGCGAAGTCTTCAAAATCACACGCATTGAGCACGCCTCAAACGCGAGCGCAGCTACCGAGCGACACTCTCGCTCTTTTAAATTCCATGGCTTCTTTCCCCACCACTCGCCACCGGGAAGGTGTGTGGCGGGGGGTGTATCCACACCAGGCATTCACAGCACAGGAATAGACAAAGTCACGAAATATGCGTGAGACACAATAAAAGAAATGCAATTGAACATGCAATGGATTAATGAAAACTTATCAGAAACAACAACAGTGCAAATTGTACCATTTCTATTACGGTAATGCGATAAGCGTGATATTTTTGTTGTTAAATATAGCCTCGACTACTTTCAATGTATGCAATAATGCATGCGTCATTCACAAGCACACAGAGATGCAAGCATGCATATTCATATGCTAAAATACGTATGCACATTGATACACATACCTACATATGTTTTTACACATAATGATTATTCTATTTATTCCCTATTTGGTGTGAGAAGCAGCTCTTACTGTTTCTAATTGTTTTCGAAAAAACGATATCTTAAATTTTTCCGTTCTTCGGTCACTTTCTCTAATCTTAAATGAATGATTATGCCTTCCATAATAATTTGGAATTTTTTAAATGTCATGGACGTCTTCGGAAAACATTATGTACGAGATATCGTCCGTATTATGTGACAAGTAATGGTAGTCATGCGTGTTGAGTTAGTCTGAGAAGTTATAGCCATCATTTAAACCCAAATTTGTTTTCTTTTTCCGAATGCAAAGAACTATGAGTGATGCCGCGGCAGTTGCATTCATTCTGTATTCCGCTGTGCATTTTCATAGTTCAAAGAGACCATTCGCTCTGAGCGGTTCCGGTCAAGGAAGAAGATTTTTACACAGAAATTTCTAAATTTATCAGGCCTATATACACTGAATGGAACATGCAAATTTCATTATTATAGTATTTGGTTTTAGAGACAGAAGAATGGGCACAGACTACAGGACTTATAGCTAGGGATGTGAAGGTTAATGTAAAATAAAAATAGAAGGAGAGGAACACAAACGGTGAAGTTCTGAGCATGGTGGGAGCATAGAAGCAGATGATTGGAGAAATTCGAAGGCAGTATAAGTGGATTGAAAAGACACTGAAACAATAAGACGATGAAGACAATAGATTATAAAATGGAACAACGAGGTAGCGGAAGAAAATAAATAAGAATTTTGAATGGAATGAAAAGAGATAAAAGTGTATTGAACTAAAACCTGAGTTATATTTGTATGGATTTTGCGGATATTTTTTCTCATGTAAGCTAAGACTTAGCAGTGTAGTAGTATGTCGGTCTAATGTTTTTTTTTTAAACCCACCCAGACCCGGTAGATAGGCAAAGTAACCAAAGCAATATTACTGCTGTAATAATTGTTACACAAGCAGGCTCTTAGGAAAAGCTTTGATACACTTCGGATGAATCTTAAATGATCTTCTCAGGGTCTTCAGCAGGAGTGCCAACCACTGGCAGATGGATTACTACTGTAATAATTATTCTTTTCCTTACATTAATAATAACCATCCTATTCTTCTCACACTTTTAAAAGGATTATTCAATAATTAAAGACACAAATGCTCTCATTTTGAAACCACTCAATAAATCTATACCATTTTTTCAAAGATGTTATTTGGCAAACTGGGAATGAGTCCTTATCGGCTATTCTTCTGTAGTTCTGATCGGCTGTTCTGATCTGATACACATCATGCTTCAAAAGGTAAAAATAACTCATTATTTTTTTAATTCCAGCGATAAATATTGCGTTTTCCACTCAAGAATCAGCTCGAAGATAAAATCCGAGAAATGGACTTCCGGTCATTTTTCAGCGTGCGAACAGATGTAAGAATGACTGTCAATTGAATCTCTAGCAAATTCATTTTCCAGACAGAGAATTCAGATATGGCGGTCTGTTTAGAAGCGAGTTACGTGTATATCATGCGGTGTAATCTCCTCTTCTTAAAGCACAACCATTAAACCCGACATGTTATGCTTAATAAGGAGCTATATTTAAAAATTCACACAGCATTTTTTCAATAAGTAATCTCGGTCAAAACTTAAAAATGATGGAATATAACATAAGAAACAACGTAAATAAACAGGATATACTGAAAAAATACGCATGACTTTTCAGACCATTAACACTCAGGAGCTTGTTATATAAAGTTGGATTGCACCAGCCAGTCGTCGAATCACCCCCTGACACGCACCCTAGCGGTGGCTTGCAGAGGTCACAATTTCCCGAAGGGGGGGATGCCGGAGACCTAAGGGGAGGGAGTTGCTCTGGAGGACCAGTCCTCGGATGTGGTGGGGGGTAGGGGAGAGTGAGAGGGCACGGACGCCATTGGGAGGGGGAGAGGAGCACTCGAGGGAAAATTGTAGCAAAGAGGACGACGGGATTGGAGGAGGGATTAGAATTTCAAAAACCTCTTCGGGAGAGAGGTCCACGGGAATAGGACAAGGAGGAAAGTTAAATATTGGTGAGGGAAGTAGGAGAGGGGACATCGAGGGGAAGGGTTTTGGGAGAGGTGGAGTAGTGGGGTGTCGTAGAGGAGAGTCCGAGAAAAAGTGATGCCGAGAGTAGGTGGCGGACTGGAATGGCGTGAATGTTAAGTGTTGGGGAGGGGGTCGCATCTTTTGGGGGCTAGACCACTCACCACGCAATTGGGGTAAAGTGAATGCCAAAAATAGGATGATATTGGCTAAGACTACACCGAAGGGTGCAAATTACTAGGTCTAGAATAAATCTCGTGTGCCATTCCCCTTTTTTCCTTTCTGGACCTTCCAAGTTCCCGGTACAAAATTGGCAAGTTCCAGTAGCAATCGCCTTCGAAAAAATGTCTGTACCAGGTCACAAAGCAGAAACGTCTCAGGAGCCATCAAATTTGCCATTTATCACCCGGACGCTGAATAGCAATTGTATAGAGTCACAATCGTAACGATGAGATATAAAACTTAGGAACACGTAAAAAAAGCACACTTTTCCTTTGGTAATACTTCGGTGGCAAAACCACCTATGTAAATATAAAATGATATATACCTACGGTTGCGAATCAATGAAAACGAGATAGCCGAGACCGTAAACTTGATTGGTTCTATGTTGTAAAGCGGGGGGAGGGAAGTTAAAACAAAGTTATAGGGTATGGGAAAATAGTAAACACACTAGGTCACTAGTGCGTGTTTGGGAAAGAGTAACCCAATTATACCTCAATCACACACAAAAGGCAAGATTAATAATGAAAAAAATAAAACAAACTTACAGCCACTCGATCAATAGAATGTGTTAAGGAATAACAGTCCCTATCGTAAACCGCATTCACACACACTCAGAGTTTACAAAGATTCCTTACATGCCTGTGACCCGTCAATCACACAGATGAATGTAAAATTATAAAACGGATGTCATGAAACAGAAAGGACTTACGTAAACACGTAATCTCTCAATAACTCTGGTTTGTTAGACCTTTGTTAATCGCACTCGTTCAGGATTTACAAGGATTCCTCCTATGCCAGTGAGCCGTCAATTACACAGGTGAATGCAAAACTATAGACGGATGTACGCACGCACTCCATCATTCACTCAATCACTCAGATGTGTTTGAAAACTTGCATCTTTGTGATTCACAAGTACTCACTCGTTAAGAGTTTACAAGGATTCCTCCTATGCCAGGGACCCTTCAATCACACAAACCAAGAAACAAGGAAATAAGTCTCGGGAGTAGGCAAATGAAAACCTGGCACCAGGTGTTTCGCCTGCCAAGCAGACCTCTTCAGAGAAGAATGAAAAATCAGTAAGGGAGGTTTGAAAGAATGGGTCATTGGGATAGGGAGGGGGGAGTGAGGAATCTCGTTATTGGACGACAACACCACATTTCTCAACGGAAGGGAGATAACTGAGGAAACGGGTGACGGCCGGGAGGGGTGGGTAGTTTCGGGATCAACAGAGGAAAGAGGAAGATTTTAGGGGGTGATGGGTAGGGGTGGGGGTTGAATCGACGGGAAGGAGAAGGGTAAGTACCCTAGTGGGTACTTACCCTTCTCCTACCCTAGTGGGAAAGGTTCAGGTCGGGGTCCGAGCAAGCTCTCAGGAGCCAATGCAGGCCGTCTGTAAGGTTTTCAGGCTTGGCAGTGTGTCTGAGGGGAGAGGGATAGCAATAATAGACACACTGGAATAATCATAGAAGGAAATGTTGGGTAGAAAAGGATGTTGAGGAAATGATAGAGAGGTTAATGGGGGAAAAGATTTTGCACGAGACGAAGTAATTGTTTGAGAAGATGTTGAGAAGTGTGGTCAACTGCCCAACGTAGAAGGAGAGATTACTAATTGGCGAATTGTTTAAAAGTGACAGATATTCAGGCAAAATGTTTACCGCTGTTTTGTGATTTATCGGAACGAGGAAGAGGTCTTGGAGTATATGTATTGGGGACTGGATTCTTGGGAAGTATGTTGTGGAAGTGGAGGAGGCAAGATGATATCTTGGCATGGGTTAGGCGAGTGGAAGTGTCGGAATAATACTTATTTGGAAATAACACAGGTATTTGCGGTGGAGGAGAGCGTTATGTAAATTGGTGAGATACAAATATATATCAAGGGAGCTTGGATCATTCGAAAATCGTTGACCACGGCTGGTGTGAAAGAACAGAAGAGAGCGTTTAGTGTACGATGGGCGAGAGCTGTTGTAATGGTGGTATTGCTGTTAATGGGTAGCTTTTATATAAATAGGGGTGTGGAATTATTGATTCGTGAGAAAAATATTAACGTCAAAGAATGTGATCGGTGGAGTGCGTGGATTTGATGGAGGTGAGGAGAATGCATTAAATGAGGAAATACATGTTTCATAGGAATGTATGATCCTACAAATACAATCTGACTCACCGGAGAAGGTACGGGAAAGGAGATTTTTCTCAAGGAGGTTTGCGTATGAAGGGGCTTAAAAAACATTTACCCAACTAATAGATTTTCCAGCAGGTAATTTTCATCATGAAAGGAGGAGGGATTGTGGGTTAGGATAAGATGAGAGAGATAGAGGAGAAACTCAGTGCCGGGCATTATATTGTGTGAAAGGGTTCGGATATATAATGGCGCGGAGATGAGAAATATTCAGAGTGAGAGCTTGAGATGTAAAGGGGTAGGACGTCTATTGTGGCCATTATGATTTGGATGTCCCGAGGGAAAGAGATTGAGTGGAGATGGTTGAGAAAATGGTAAGTTGCTTTAACATGAGATGGTAGAGAGTGGACCATAGGTTATAGACAGTGGTCGATAAAGGCGGAGATGCTCTCTGTCGATGACGTGCGGGAAGAAACAATCAGTCGGCCTGGGATGCCGGGTTTGTGACTTTTGGGGAGGATATAAAAGTGAGGAGTACGTGGGTGAGGCGGAGTAAGGATGGAAATATCGGTGTAGGTGAGGCCCACATTCATCCGCAAACCTAACTGATCTTACGAATTTTTCACCGATATACGTACATTCCTATCTCCAGTCCTCCCCATGCATCATTAGCCTTTTCCTCCACAAGCACCTCGAACGGCAAAGGCGACCATGGACAACCTTTCCTCACTCCTCTTCCTAACCCTGGCCAATTAGACTCTCCATCCCCCACTCGCACCTGAGCAGTATGAGGCTCGCATGAGTGGGGGATGGAGACGTACAGGTTGCGGTTAATTCTCCTATCCCTCCGATCTACTCCCATATTCAGGAAAACATTTATCAGTCTTTTCCAATTCACTCAATTAAGTGCCTTTTCGAAAACGATGACACAAAAAAATACGTCCTGATTATACTATCGTATAATGAGGACGTATTTCCTGTGAGCCTGTAGTCTATTTCCAGTTCCTGTATTCTATGCTCCTCTCTATTAGCAACCTCATTACTGCTATAGTAACATGCCTACTACTCCCCTTCCTGAACTCAAATCTAGCATCCCGTAAGTATTCAGTTGCCATGCACTCCGTTCTCTTATTATTGATGATCCCTAGATCCACCTTAGCCGAGTGCGAAATTAAACTTACTGCTATGTAGTCCTCATATAAGGATGCCTTTCCAGTTTTTGGAATAGGAATTTTTACACTGATCTGACGAAGTCTTTCGTCTTAATTCATCCCTCATTAATGCTACAAATAAGTCCGTAAAAACTCTTTCCCCCACTTTTGTCTGAACCTTTTAGTAGTTCCGCGGGAATCTTATACACCCCCACGGCTTTATTTGTTTCCCTTAATCCCCATTTTATCTTGCAATCGAGTAAGCCTGGAACTAAGATAACCTCATCTACGTCATATTCTCTCTAATATATATATAATCTCGCTAGGCGAATGTGTTTACCATACACTATCATCGGCATGTATTTCTTCCATATATTCTTTTTACATCAATTGGATCTTTTCTAGTTCAACTAAAATTTTTATGGCTGTTGTCTGATTGTTTGCAACGACTTTCTTTCTTACTTCCTGGCAGAGTTTGTAACTTGCCGTAGAACGTACCGATTTCACGCCTCCTCTGAAAACTTTCCTTGTCCTAGCACTGTTTCTTCCATCACGTTTATTTATTTTCTATTTTTTACTTGCCTTAATTTATTATTTAACATTATTTACTTCCTTTTACCTAAATCTGTATTTACATTATTCCATTTCCTTCTCTCGTCTATATTTATAATCATATCCGCCATTCATGGTTTTCTAGTGATTTTCCTATTAACTATTTCTATGGCTTCTTTTAAGTCTTTGGATACACCTTTTTTGATTCTTTTCCACTCTTTCTCTACAGTCTCTTACTCCCTGTTTTCACTCGTAGATTTCTCTAAAACCTTCTTATACTCCTTTTATGCCGTTCTTTTTAATACTTTAATATCCCCAGTATTAGCTTATTCCCTGCGTTCCATTTCCTATAACATTGTACCTATTTTATCATTTTGAATCGGACGCTACTCGTCATTATTACTAAATTATGGTCTCAGTTCGCATCCTCTACCGAAAATCTGTGCAAATTAATCACGCTGTCTCTAAATTTATGCCTTACCATATTATAGACTAACTGACATCTTCTTGAATTTCCTGGAATTTTGATGTGTACCTGCGTTTTTTGTGGCTTCTTAACCATGTATTCCTTATCATTAACCCCTGCCTCCTGCAGAACTCCATTGCTTTATCCCCGCGATCATTCCTTGTTCCTAATCTGTAGTCCCCTACTTCACTACCTTCCCTAGCTTCGCCTACAGTCGTGTTCTAATCCTCCATCATCCTCAAATGTTTTCCTGCAGGAGCATACGCGATTATATCCTCTAACTGATCGTATAACCTCTCGACCTCTCCCTCCCTATAATTGCTGAAGATATGTACGTGTTTACCTGAACAGTGACTAAGTTCATCGGTTCTGCTTTTACTTCTACGTGTAATAATATGCTATTCCTCTTTGCTCTCTGCTAATTGCAATTCTACCTACCTTTTCACTGAATATTATTACTTTTATTGTCTTTCTTCCCCTCCGCTGTACATCACGCTAAAAGCATTACTTAAGGTATCCCCACTATCTTTCCATCCCACCTTACACAACCCTGAATGATCAGAATTTCCTTCGTGCATCTCTCTCTTTGCATTTTCTAATCTTGCCATCATCAACATTATCCTAACATTACAAGTACCTATTCTGGCTGATTTGATCACATTCTGTGTCTTCTTTGCTGCTACTGTTGCATTGGCTCTACAATCGTTTCGATATGACGTCCGAATATATAGAATACACAGTAAAGAATTTATCTGAAGAATTCTTGTAGAATTTTCCTTAACACATTACGCTGCAATGAAGCATAGGTCGTAAATAAAACTATTTTCTGTGGAAAAGCCAAGTACCTTCTTTCATTACGTCAGTGAAATGAAGCTAACAAAATCGTTCTTCAACTTTATTAATGATATCCAATCACTTCGTTGGTGAAACCGGACCTCAGCGCATCTAAATATTATGTTTTCAAATTATTCCACTTTCAAACATTTGTTTCTTTGAGAATATTTCCCTGTTATGGTTTTTTTCTCATTAATTTTCTTCTGCTTTTTGCGCAGAGTGATGGCAGGCTGTTTTGGAAAAGAATTAGGTGATATTGGTTGGGCAACAGCACTCAAAGTAGTGTGCATGACATATTGATCCGGGTAATGAATGGTGGCTGTCGAACGAAAAGATGAATAATTACTCACGCTACGAGTGTTACGCGGACGAAGGGCATTTGAAATTTTATTTGCGGAGTCAAACTGACGACTACCAGGCAGAATCTTGTTTCTCCATAGCATTCCTCATGTTTACTTAGCAGCAATTCATTAACTCCTGGGAAATGATCAATATAAAACCCGATGTTCAACTTGAAGAGGCGAAATGGTATTTATACCTCAGTGTTTAATATTCGTAGAGACAAACTATACTTGGCCATATTTTATTTCATGCCGAGCATTTACAGCACATCTTGGACTCAATCTTTTGTTTATTTTGCAATAACTTGTACATATTTTCGGTCATAAAAGTAATAAATATTCTCATATTAATGAAATCGTTTCTATAATAATATATTAGAAAAATTTCCATGTCATTCGTAATTTACTCTTTAATTAAGCTGTTAGAAAAATTTGTACTTGTTTACTGTTATTTTCAATTGCTTAGAAAGAGAACGCTCTTCAGTGGCGATATAAATGTATAAAAACTTTGATTAAAATATTTATACAGAGATGCACTGAAAAAGGACACTCACATATCTGCCTGACGTTTCGAAGGAGCGGCGCCATATTCAGAATCCTTTAAATTAAGTTACTCGTTTTGTTGAAAAAATCCTTTACACAAAAAAACACAAAAAAGCACGAGAAAAGTCTAAATGAAACTTGAAAAATATATTTTTAAACTATAATACACGTTTACGGAAAAGTTGAAATTTATTAACGGTGCATAAAATTGTGGATAAGGATCAATGAATAATGAACTACTGAATCTACGTGTCCTGTATGGAATTTAAGGGCCCAACATGTCAGGGTGAGCTCCTAAATTCTTTTTTTATTAGAAACAACATTACTAACTTCATTGAAAAATCAGTGAGATAGGTATCGGATGGAAATAAATTTAAACCACATTAGTTTTAATAGGGCCTTGAGAAAGTGTAAGGCTAAGTTCAACGTTTAAATAGGTCAAATTCTTGGGCAGATAGTATATTTTTATCCGTTTTGAAAATATTATGGACCAAAGTGGCGAACGTAGTAGGGACATTGGAAGGAGAATAGCGTTAGGCTAAGAAATGTTCTTGATGAGAAAATTGACGACAGGGACGTTGAGAAAGAATGTTCAGGAAAAATTATCCATAATTTTGATTTGGAGAATGTTATTGTACGATGCGGAAACTTGACTTTGGATGTAAGAATTAAAAAATGAAAAATAAAATACACGGAATAGAAATCAAATGAAGAAGCATTATATACGGTAGGGGAAGAGAGAGGATTGTTCGCAGGGATCAAAAGGTGGATGCAGATAATTTTGATTATCAATGGGATGTTGATGATCATGATAGATGAAAGAACATTAAGCAGCTAGGAAAAGGATTGTAACGTTGGACAGGAGATGTATGTGGAATTACAGCTATTATGTTAAATCAAATGGTGGTACATAAAAATTTATTTTGGAGTAGTTTAAAGCATCATCATCAGTATTTCAGTTATCTATATCTACACAATACCCCGCAAGGGCGTGTGGCGGGGGTAATTAGGTCACCAGCCATACGTGCGCAATCGCAGTGATGTTATTGGTTTACTGCGGCCCTCCATTTTCCTCTATTCTATGTATATATTTCCATATAAGTCTTTATTTCCCCTATTTCTTATTTCCTCCAACCCCTGATAGCTTCTCTAATTTCATTCTTTAAAAGCAGCATAGCCTTTATGTTTAACAATATGTTATCACTCAATAATTTTTTAAGTCTTCTCACAATGAGAAACCAATAGGTATTTAACTGCCCATATCACGCTACACCCATGGATTTTATGGACTGAAAAAAATCACATTTATACCAAGTAGTCAATCCGCCATTTGCAATCCAAAACATTCCTCACAAAAAACAAATACGATGAGAACAAATGAAACAGTCTGGGAGGGGGGGACATGGAGAATTCCTGGAACGCTATCGCATTCCATGAGATTCAGGGGAGGGGACAGTCCAACTAGGCACGAGTCCACATTTGGCCACTCGGGCCACCCCCATCCCGTCTTTGGCCCCCCTACCCTGCCGCCCCCCTCAACCGCTAGCCGCACTCGCCACCGAGACTCCGCCCCCATCGACGTCGGAATGCGAACGGCGGCGCTCCGACCATACCAACTTCTTGCATTTGGAGCTCCGAGCATGTTGGAAGCATTTAAAGTAAAAACTAGAGCATTTTGACGGCACGAGGAGCCAACTCGCAAAGACGGGTTCCCTGGGTATCCGGGAGTAACTAAGGGCTCCTTGGTCAGCCACGACGACTTTATACAGTTGGACCGCATGCAATAAAACCCAATGTGTGAGAGTGCGCTCATAAAAGCCAATTTTAATTGTACTGGAACTTTTAAGGGTACATAAGTGTAACGGATTCGCCTAACAAAAAATGAAAAGGAGGAGGATATAACAATGGTATTCGTATTCCATTGTCTTTTTGGTGTTTGCATAAAACATATTTATTTAAGACGGCAGCCAAAAACAGCAGAAACGCTTTTGCAGTAGCTGACATCCAATGTATATCATATATATATATATATATATATATATATATATATATATATATATATATATAACTTTTGGACGGCACAATAGAACACAGAATAAAACAGGTAACAAGTAAAAGGACACTCACACTGTAGATGATTTAAGCTTTCGGCCTACTCCGAGGCCTTCTTCAGGTCAGACTGCCTAATATATATTAATAATTAGGTAATCTACCGGTTAAGGTAGGTTTTGGATGGACACAACTATCAAATAAACATTTTGTGACTCCCCACCTAGCAAACTAATCTATATCAGGTCCCGCTTCATCTCGGTGTACTTCTTTCCACCCTTCATGCCATCCAACATCCCTATCCTGTTCCTACCCTTTCCTCGCTTGCCCAACATTCTCCCCTCTATTACCCTCTTCAACATTCCACTACCGCTCAATACGCCTTTCATCCATTTTTCCTGCCTCCATAGGATTTCTCTCAACAAACCCCTCTCTTCCCCCACCATCTGTAGTACTTCCTCATTTGTTTTCCTTTCGGTCCATTTCACCTTCTCCATTCTTCTCCACACCCACATTTCAAAAGCCTCCAATCTACGTCTATCCTCCTGCTTCAGTGACCACGTTTCCGCGCCGTACATAGCTACACTCCATATCAGAGTTTTTACGAGTCTTGTCGTAACATCCCTACTCAACGTCCCCGTCATCAACTCCTTCCTCCTTGAGAAAGCCTCCTTGTCCAGCGCAATTCTTCTCCTTACGTCCCTACTACTTTGATCGTGCTGGTCCAAAACACTTCCGAGATACGTAAACTGTTCTATATATTTTCTGTGATATATATATATATATATATATATATATATATATATATATATATATATATATATATATATATATAATCACATAGAAGATTCACATCCCTCCCTATATATTACAACCTTGGCGTGGTGGAAGAGCTTGTGTGTTCCGATGCCCCCTGGAACTAAGCTTGCGGGAGTAATGATAGTTGCTCAGTAGAATCACCCATGCCAGATGAAGGTTAGGAGCCAGACGAAAGGTAGTCTACCCAACATCTGTTCCTCAGGGAGGCAGCTGCAAAGACGTCTGACCTAAGTGGGGTCACCATTGAGTGGTGCTGTCACGTTTAAAACACTATTAAGGAAGGCAAGTGGAAATCATCTCAATTATCATTCCAAAGAATATAATGATAGACACAATAGAGAATGTGAATCCTGGCAACTATGGGACTCGACCCAATCGGCCGTGTGTCGTGCCCAGCAGCGGGTGAGGCATCGTCTGACGTCATTCCACGAGGCCGTTGCATAGAAAAACCGACAGCATCAGGACATAAGAGGCAGAGAAGAAGACCAAATTAGTTAGAATAAGAATTGGGAATGTTAGGAAAACGTTGAGGACAGAAAAAATAGAGAATATTAAGCAAGAGGTGGTAAGAGGAAATATGGATATTTTAGGTTTATGCGAGGTGAGATGGAAGGATAGCGGGAATTACTGGAGTGACAATTACAGAAAAATATACAATGGCCTGGATGAGAGCCAACGAAGGGTGATCATTATAATCAATAAACAGGTAGAAAGAAGCATAGTCAACATATAAGAACGTATAGAATACTACTAGTAGTGATAAAACCAGAACTGACGAATTTGCTCATTGTCATTGTTCAAGTATATATGCCACCGAGCAATCATAAGGAGGAAGAAGTGGATAGGATATGCGAACAGTTAGAGGGCATAATGGCGAGTTTTCTTGCAAAGAAGCATTTGATCCTGACGGTTGATCGTAATGCGACGGTAGGCGAAGGAAGTGATGGTTATGAAGTGGGGGCCAACGGTTTAGGTACGAGGAATGACCGCTGGGAGAAAGCAATTGAGTTCTGTAGAAGACATGGGCTAATCATCACCAACACTTAATTTAGGCATCACAAAAGGCGTAGGTATACATTAAAGTGCCTGGTGACTCAAAAAGGCATCAGATTATATTCTGGTTAGGCACAGGTTTAGGAATAGTGCGATCAATTCGCACAGTTTCCCATGAGCGGATGCGAACTCTAACCACAATTTGGATGTACGAGGTCTCGTAATGAAATGTAGGGTCTGTTTCAAAAAGATAAGGCAGTGGCGGCAGTTATAAAATGGAATGAAGAAGTATAAAATGGATTGACAAGAAAGGAGTATCTGCAGGCTGTAGAGAAAATAATGAATGACAGTAAATGGATGAGTACTATCGAAGAAAAATGGGAATACATTAATACAAAAAGGAGATACTGAATGGTTAGAGAATTAAATGTAGAGGAGAGTCGATGAAATAAGGAACGTTGGGAGACTGAGATACGGAATTTCAGAATATGTCTGAATCAGACTCAATTTACGTGTTGGTCGAGGGGGAACACGAATTGCGAATAGAAAAAGGTCGTTTGTCGTACAGTTCCATGGAAGATGCTATGTAAGAATTGCATGAAATAAATTGAATCATTTAAATTAAGTTAAAATATTTACAAATTATCTAAATATCCATTTAAGACAGCGAAATATGAGTGTATTCTGAAGGAATACATACAAAAAACAGTGAAAAAACAAAACATTTTGCGAAACGCATCTATAGAATGAGCACAGTCGTCTAGTCCTCAGCACTACAGGCTATCAAATACGAGAGTCATGGAAAAGGGTGACTTATCTAGCACATCCAATCCGAAATGAAAAAGTACTAAGAGATCGAATGAAAGTATTTTACAACGGCAATTAAAATTAACCCCATATTTTGTTAACATATAATGGAATGGGTAAAAATGTTTCTGATGATCAATTGTATAGAAATCAATGTCACAGCGTGCAAAGCCACTAAAAGACCAAATAGTAGCACTTCTCCACTAGATAAGAACTAATTACCGACATGGTTTCAATCTTCCACGATATCTTCAGTTCACGATGATGTGTAGTGCATCGAAACCGGGTCAACGATAGTTTTTAACGAGTGTAGAAGTGCTACTATTTGGTCGTTACCCTCCTTCCAATTCCACTTTATTACGCCGGAAACTATGTATCCGTGAGCAGTGAAGCCCACGTCGCCCGATGAGCCCTGCACGATGGCCATTCTTATGAGATCACGGATGAATGGAGGGCAATCGCAGACAAACAGGGGCGCATTTATGTTACTTCTCGTTAATGTTTCGCTGCATCCATACGAAATCGTGAGACGTAAAACGCGCAAAGTGAACCGACTCAAGATGAGCAGTACGTGAAACATCTGGGTCAAAAAGATTCCCATTACGCTCGTTCGTAGGTTTAAGCTTCGTGGATTCGATGGGCCCTGCAATTTTATCGGGTTTTCACCGCTCTTCTTGGCTCATAAAGTCGGTTTCGCCAGCATTCCAGCTGGCCTCTTCGGACCAAAGGACCACTCGACCCTCAGGAGTCCTATCGCAGCTCACAGCGCGCGACGGAATGTGAGAATTAGGGGCCACCCACCCCACTGCAACGCAAAACGGTGGAGGAAGGGGGTGATCTCCTTAAGACATTCGCCTTCCAAAGTTAAACGTGAGATCACCGTATCACGAGACTGAAAATTTTCATCAAGAAGAAAGAGAGAAATGCTGCCGTTGCTAACTTCAATGAAGAGCTAATCACTGTTTTTTTTCATGGTTAAGATGTGTACCTTCATCTGAAAGCATTTAAACGACAGCACCACCTGATGTGTGCATGTCTACATTTCTGCGAGAATCTCTCCCAAAGCGTGTCAGAAGAGATCTGTATTCAAAAGAGGCATCCCCCCTTGGTACCCCTTGAAAAGAGTAAGTTCAAAATGCATTCTTTGTACATCCTTATATATAACACAACAATGGTTTTGAAAGTAGAAAACTATGGGCCCTGCTTTTAGGAGACTAATATCCTACAGACTTTTGTTATGCACGTATTCGTTACTGTTCAAAAAAAAGTTTCCCCGCGTATGTCAGAGGATTTTAGTTTTTTAATGTAAAAATAATGTCGAATTTCCCTCCACGAAGGAGACAATGACTCAAATTTCTTTGGCAAATAAAGCATAATGCAATGCTTAAATGCATTTTATATTTTAAATTTAATGAAATCCAGGCACAATTATCTGCCAAAAGACCACACTGTACTTGACTGAACTTAGGTGGGTTACGCAACGATTGGAACTGCAGCAGATAACTGCTTTTCCGTTGCGCTGGGTTTTAAAAGTTAAAGAATCACTTGAACTTCTGTTAGAGGTATCAATTTTGCACAGTAATTTATTTCATTTTCTTTTAGGTATCTAAGTTAAACGGAGTGTCATTTGCAATACAATATTTAGACTAGCACAACATGCATTCACTACTATCATCTAAGGGAAGTGTTTGTATTGAAGGGAAAAGTTCACCTAGTAATTATTCAAAAATTATAATATATATTACAAAGGGTATCAAGGGATAAATATTGCTTGAAACTGATAATTACGTCGGAATTAAGGTACTTTCAACAGAATTACGAAGATAATGGTTCGCCGCCAGAGAGATAGATAAATTATTATAATGGTAGTCTTTCGACAAGACAAAAATATGCATTGATAAAAAAAATGGAAAAAATCGTTAACCCGGATATTTGTTTTAGAACGACCCCAAAAAGAATAATATTTGACCAAATTCGTAGCACATTCATGACGGTTCGTTATTCCAAGAATCTTGTTGTAGCAGCTCTCTCAGTCATCTGTCCAATTTGTCCAAATCTGTCCTCTTAATGTTTCTCATATTACTTGACCCTCATAGTTCATCCTTAGTCCCTCTCTCCAATCTATATCCTCTTTGATCCTTCTTCCTTCTTTAAATATGTAGGAATATTTTTCTTCGTCACTTCAACTTTTATAATTTTTCGACGGTAAGTTAAGTTAAGGCACTATGGGATAAAGCTCAGTCAGATCTGATCACCAAGAATATTAATCAGAGAATTGGAACACCTCCGAGAAAAACGGGAAGAATGGAAGATAGTATTCCACAATTGATACGATCACTTTCGCCTCCTAGCTCTACCGTGTTATAAAAAAATCGTAGCCATAGAAACGGCAGACTCTAAAGTACGCTGTACCATTGCCAGCCTCCGGCACCATCGATGTATTTTTTTACTATCAATGGCATTAAGTAATCACCGGTTAGTAAAAGGCGATGAAATTTAGAAACGAGCAGAACCGACAACATATAAACAGTCAAACCCTTCAGCAGGTCAATCCGAAATGTATTCGACGGAAAAAATTCAACAATTTCCGAGTAACTCGTAAAATTAGATGTAGCGTTTTCTGGCTTACGGCAGGATCTTACTACAAGGTATTTTTACTGCGTTTCAAACTAACTTTTAATTCAACCTTTTACGATCGCGCGGTTGATTGCCCACTCAGTTTTTATCTAGGCATCTCGCTACGTGTATTTATTGCTCAGCTAAGAGTTTGAAGTCTTCATGTTCTCCATTTTTACTTTATTTTGAGCCTGTGTAGATTAAAAAAAACAAATATTTCATTTATTCTGAGGGCTTCCGCGGTGGGCAAGTTATTGAAGATCCAAGTCTTCTGGAATTTATTCCACGTCGGTCCACATTGCTGCTCCCATCAATATGGGCCGACGCGGGGTAAATCCCGAAGGACTTGGATCTTCGAATATTCCATTTAATACGGTTGAGTATATCTGAGAGTAATGCTATCATTATTGAAATTTAGACTTTTTTCAGTAATATTTAATGAATAATTTTATTGTTATTAAAAATCACTGAATTGTGTGAAAAACAGAGGACATTCTGTGGATTAATATTGACTAGAGGAGATTTTTTATCCGCCTCTTCACCTCAAGATTATTTATTTTTGCCAGATGTGACGTTTTTGAAGCTTATACAGGGAGACGTGAGTTGATGAAGAGGACGCTTAGCAAGAATATTAAGAAAATATTACTGAAGACAAATCGTTTGGTCGTTTAAGCGAGATGATGGTCGTAAATTGAAGGAGGGGTAGGAGTAGTAATCTTTTAATGTGGTTATAGATATGGATAGAAAAGATTGAATAGACAGAAATTAAAACAAATAAAGAAGTACTAGAAATACTTGGAGGAACAGCTGAGGAATACTGGGAGAAATCCAATAGAGGCAAAAGAGTAGGATACAGATAATTTTTATGGGGTATGGAATGTTGAAGATGGTAATAGAGAGAATTAGATATAGGATACGCATGATGGACGGAGAGGAGAGAGGAATGAACTATGGGGCATTGAAGAGATATTTAACGTGACCTAGGATATCAGGTTGCGCCTTGGTAGGCGAGGCTAAGAAATATAGCAATGATTAATCCGTGTCCATCCAAAACAAAATTCAAACGATGGCCTACGAATTAACAAGGAAGATGTTTCTCACTTGACCTTGAGATAGAATCATTGAAAATAAGAAATGAAAATCAACAAATATATTTTCTGAATGTGGAAAACTGCAAAAATTACATTCAATACGCATGGTATATTGTGCTAGATGAAGTAAATGACCTGTAGAATATATGCTAATAAATATACTTTGGAGTTAATTAAAAAATATATGAAATTTACGTATTCTTAAAATTAGCAAATTAGCTTTTTCAAAACGAGAAACTCCATACACTTTTAAGCTTACGGAACCAAGTTTTAAAATGTCGAATATTCACATTTTTTAGTGCGTTTAGGAAAGATTAGTTAAAAAATTTTTAACAGCTTTGCATATGTGACCCATAACCAGTAGAGAGTAAAACTTTGAAAGAGCTGATTCTTTAAGAGCGCGAGTACTCGTGTCACTTGCCACCAGCGCTAGATTTTTGACACTTTCATTTCGTTAGAGCAAATGATATCTCGTCTGTCCACTTCGCAGTGCCTTCCCTCACCGCCCGTAATGCCTCCGCGCCAAAGGTAACGGGTGGCGACTTGTCCCCTCCCCTTCTCCCTTCCTTCATCATTTCAATTTGGAATCCCCCGCGACAAAACCAATTTCCGCCGCTACCTCTCATCCCCCTTCAGGCACTCTCCACCTCCCTCTCCTCCTTTCATCCTACGCCCCCATCACTCCACCCTCGCCCACCTTCACGAGGGATGAGCCAGTCATATCGATTGCCGATTCTCCAAATCCGCATTTAACATAAGCCAAAATTGACCACGGAAAGGGTATTCTTCATTTATGCCGAAATATTGTGGCGCAATGAACGAGGTTGAAGAACGCCGTAGGTACTAATGACTATTTCCATGTAACATAATTCTTAGGAAATAGAATATTCTAATATCTCATTTAATATTTAAGCTAGATGTGAACGCAGGAAAATGAAAACTTTCAAATGGTATACGTCAGAGGTTAATCGTTACTCTAACCAGAACGCGGCTAATGTAAACATTTTCGTGAATTGCCATGGAATGATGATTATACATGAACGTAGTCAGACGCAACTGCATAAGCGAAGTCTTTAATCCCAAATGCATCTCTAATAATAAATTATTGCCTGTACGTTAAATACATGCTTGACATCAACCAGTACCAGCATAACCACTAACAAGTGTTTAAGAACTACTCAAACACCAGGTAAATAAAATTTTATGAAACGAGAAATTAAAATATTAGTGAAAAGTACAATGTTTTTTCTGTTGCTATTTCATTATGAAACGTTTTTACGGTATTCAGCATGAGAATTGGCAAATTATTAAAATTGAAATTGAAAAATAAACAACTTGGCTTTTCCTCATAGAAATGTTTTATTCACTACCTAGGTTTCGTTATGGTATAACATCTTCAGGTCTTCAGGTTGACCTGAAGATGTTATACAATAACGAAACCTAGGTAGTGAATAAAAATCTTCAGGTAAACCTGAAGACCTGAAGATGTTATACAATAACGAAACCTAGGTAGTGAATAAAAAAAATTTCTATGTGGAAAAGCCAAGCTGTTTTCAATTTCAATATGAAGATTTTCCATCAAGTCACGCCAGAAACTGTTTTATTATAAACTATTAAAACTTGAAATAAAATAAAATACTACTACAAACCGTATGCTACGAGTATGGATGAAATATTTACTTTCCAGTAGCGTAGCCAACTAGCACTCCACACCAAATCAACCGTAATTGATAAAAATTACTTTTACATTTTTATTTCACATAACCTTCATTTGAAATCCATTTAATCCCAAAATTGAGCAAAGTTAAGAATCAATTAAAGATTTTTACATTAAGATATCATCATATTCATTCTGTATGAACTACAACCTTGACGTTGTAAAAGAATTTGTGCTTTCCGATGACCCCTAGAGTTGTGCTGGCGGGAGCAATGATATCTGCTCCTGAAAGGATCATCCATTCCAGATAGGTCGAAGGTTAAGTCCACGCAGAGTCCCTTCGTCAGTAAGGTGGCTGCAAAGGCGTCTGACCCCGATTAGGGTGGCTTTTAAGTTACGATAGTGTAGGAAACAACCTCCCACGAACTGATGATGAACTCGGGCGATTCGACCATTTGTCGTGCCCGGCAGTGGAGAAGGCAAGAATTCCGTGGTAGTTATCTCACGAAATCCTTAAAAATATAAACGACTGGAGCAGTACAGAAGACACAGAAGGGAATCGAATTAGTCAGAATAGAGACATTGAATATTAACACGTTAAGAGCAGGAATTGAAAATATATAGTACGAGAGATGGAGAGAGGGAATATAGATATTTTAGGTCTATGTGTGGTGAAGGATAGCGGAGATTACTGGGGAGAGAGTTACAGAGTACTATACAGCGAAAGAAAAGAGAGCCAACTAGGGGTTGGCATAATATTGTATAACAAAGTAGGAAAAAGCGTTGTCAACATAGAGCAAGCAACGGAAAAAATATTACTAGTAGAGAAAATATCAGAACGGACGAATTTGGTTTTGCATGTGTTCCCGCGGAGAAATATTTGATAAATATGCGGGAAAAGAACGAGACAGAAGGCGAAGGAAGAGAAGGCAATGAGGTGGGAGGCTATGGTTTATGGACGAGAAATGACAATGGGTAAAAGCAATAGAGTTTTGTAGCAGACAGGTTTTGATCAAAATGAGTTCTTGGCTTAGAAACCACAAAAGACGTAGGTACACATGAAAAATGGTCGGCGATTCAGGAAAATGTCAGTGGGATTATATTAAGTATAGGCACAGATTTAGGGACAGCGTGATCGATTCACACAACTTTCCGGGAGTGGATGCGGACACAGACCATAGTTTTATAAATAATATAGTGTAGCGTCGAATTCAAAAATATTAAACAGGGAAGATGTTATAGGAAATTAAATTCGAAAGAATAAACAGGAACGGCAATAAAGGAGAAACAGAAGGCTTTAGAGAAAATTATTTGTGAAAACAGGGAGCAGGGTAATATTGAGGGAAAGGTAGCATATTAAAAAAGGAATATCTATAGTCGAAATGAAACACGTAGGAAATTTAGAAAGAACCCATTGACTATGGACGAAATAATTAGAGAGGTAGACGAGAGAAAGAAATGTAAGAATATAAATACCGAGTCAGAAAATATAAATAATAAGGGAATAAGGAGTAGAATAATACACAGGCGAGTAGCAAATAGCGCAAAAGAAGCGTGGGTAAAGACTCGATGTGAGGTTAAGGATAATAAAGTTAGAGTGATATTCAAGTCCTTTACACGGATGCAAAAGCATTTTCAGGATGTAAGAAGGAAAAACGTTTGACATCAGCAAATCATGGAGTAAACGAGACTTTATTTTGGTATTCGCATAGCATGCATACCGATTCCTCTTTTGATATGATCTCCTTATTGCTCTCGCAAAAGTACATTGTCAAAAACATAAAGCACTGATTTTAATTTACATTACAATTTTTCACCATTTTTCCGTCTTTATGAGGAAATAAACAGACCTTACAGAAAGACAATAGTATGTAGAATATCAATTCACTCAATCTGCGTATCGCGATACTATTTGCCACTTTATATGAAAATCATATACAAACTCCCTAATGACTCATGTGAGAAAGCCCTCTGGGATAAGATCCAGTCAAGGAAATGAATGAAACTTGCAAACTTTACGAAAGTTAATTCACATGCTTAAGTAAATAACATGAATAAATTGTTATATAATGAGATGCGCAGGTTATGATGGATCTCAGTTTGAGAAACTAGTCTTCTATAAGGCGAATTCTCCACTTAACAAGTTCATATTTGGAGGAAGAACTGGACTTTCTACTGCTAGATATACCCATTGTGCAAATCACCACGTACATTATTGTTAAAAAGTATTGAAAATTAAACACAGGCGTTAGAACCATGTGCAAGAATTTAAGGTTGGATGAAAACAGAATGACACTGCCCCATTTCTAATCCTCGCCTCTCGCGACACAACTTATCAGACCAAAGTTAAAAAAACATTCTTTAATTTTCCACTTTTTCCATCTCCCTTTATTCTGCCCATCATGTCCATTTTTTGTCCTTATCTTTCCTGCCTAACGTTTTCCCTTCCATCAACCTTCAAAATCCCATCAGCTAGAAAAATATTGTGGTTCCACTTTTTTCCTCCTTTGGACTCCTCCCAAAAACTCTCCCCTCCCTCATCATGCCTATTATTTTTATTAGTTTTCCATTCCCTGTAAAACGTTTTTCTTTCATTTTTCTATCGTCCTTTAAACACACATCTGAAAAAACTACAATCTACGTCGATTGTTTTCCATTTAGATCCAAGTTTCCGCACCGCACGAAGTCACACTCCATATCATAGTTTTCCCAGCCTTACTCAATTACCATGTCATCAGCTCCCTCTTTTTTGTGAAAGCTTCTTTTCCTAACGCAATTTTCCGTCATAGGTCCCTGCTACTTTGGCCTTCTCGGTCCAAAATACCTTAAACATACGTAAGCTTTCCACCTGATATGGTTTCTTTCATCCAATTTCAACGTATAATTTCACATTTATTTTATCCAAAACTTCATAAACATTGCTTTGTTCGCATTGTTTCTCATCCAATACCTACTGATCTCTCACTAACCTCAGCAACTGTTGCAATACCTTAGCTGACTTAATTTTGATAATCAACAAAACGACTTATCATACAAATTTCCTTCCGATTGTCATTAAATGAGTTTATTTTATGCCGCATTAAACATTTCCCTCACGTACATCTTGAATAACAAGGGTAATAATGGAACTCAACCCCGTAACTGACGTTATAGAATTTTAAGGTTTTTAAATCCTTCCACAACTCCCGTATTACACTGTTTCCATTACCTTACGTTACATCATCTTCCCCTCTTCTCTCAGCAACCAATCGTTCCCTACATATGCCCCTCTGTTTAACCTTTCCCCTCCCCCAAAATTCCCCCTTTTCTAATATCCCCGCCAGTTCCTCCTCGTAATCCGATGAAGGTGGCTGGGACCACCCATATAAAAGTTATTTTATGCTAGCATACATACGCGCACGCACACACTTATTTATATATACACACACATATATATGACATATACATACATTTGTATTTACAAACATACACATATTATGTGTATGTTTGTAAATACAAATGTATTTATATATGTGTGTACTTCTTTCATCCCTTCATCGCGTCTAATATCCCTATCCTGTTCCTGCCCTTTCCTCGTTTGCCTAACATTCTTCCCTCTATTACCGTCTTCAACATTCTACTGGCGCTCAATTCGCCTTTCATCCATTTTTCCTACCTCCATAGGATTTCTCTCAACAAACCCATCTCCTAGCCCACCATACCTAGTACTTCCTCTTTGTTTCTCTTTCGGCCTCCAATATACGTCTATCCTCCTGCTAGAGTGACTGCGTCTGCGTACTGCGTCTCCGTGCCGTACTGCGTGCTACGCTCCATATCAAAGTTTGTATGAGTCTTTTCTTAACATACATACACAACGTCCCTATCATCAGCTCCCTCCACCTTGTGAAAGCCCCTTTGCCTAGCGCAATTCTTCTTCTTACTCCCCTACTACTTTGACCGCATTGGACCAAAATATTTCCGAGAAACGTAAACTGTTCTACCTCATCTATTTTTCCCCTCCTACTTTACTTTTTAGCTTAGCAGTTTTCTTTCTGGAAAATCACACAACCTTTGTTTTATTAATATTGAGTCTCATCCCATATCTATCGCACTGAACCTCCAATTCACTCAGCAATGCTTGCAACACCTTGGCTGACTGAGCAACTAATGCTTGGTCATCAGCAAACCTAACCGATTTTACTCCGACTTTCATTCCCACCTCCAGTTCTTCCCATGCCTCTTTAATCATTTCCTTCACATATACGTTGAACAGCACCGGTGACAATGGACAACCCTGCCTTACACCTCTTCCTAACACTGCGCATCCGGACTCTCCGTTCCCCACTCGCACCTGAGCAGTCTGAGACATGTACAGGTTGCAGATCAGTCTCCTGTCCCTCCAATCCATTCCTATTTACTGCAATACACGCATTATTTTTTCCCAAGTCACTCTATCAAACGCTTTTGCGAAATCTAAAAAACAGGAAAATACGCCCTGATGGTATTATATATTCCTCTCGATTAGTGATCTCATTACTGCAAATGGCATCGCGCCTACCTCTCCCTTTCCTAAACCCAAACTGACCATCCCCTAGGTAATCATTTGTCTTATTCTCTATCCTTTTGTTGATGATCCTGAGAATAACTTTAGTTATACTCAGGATCTTATTATGGGATATCAAGCTTATTGTTATGTAATCCTCATATGATGTTGCCTTTACCTTGTTCGGAATAGAAACTAACACGGATCTAACAAAATCTTCCGGCCAGGTACCTTCCTCATAGATACTACGAATCAGTCCATAGAGAGTCTTCTTTACACATGTTCCTAAACATTTAAACTGTTCCACAGGAATGTTGTCTACCCCCACGGCCTTATTTGCTTCCATCTCCTTTAATGCCCTTTCTATTTCATCGTCGGGTATGCCTGGACCTAAGCTATCTTCTTCTACGTCATGTTCCTTTTCCATGTCTAACCTTGTCGGCCTAAGTTCTCTACCATACAGTGTTTCTATATATTCCTTCCATCTCTCCTGGATTTTTTCTAGTTCAACTATTATCTTACCTCACTTATCTTTAACTGTTAGCACAGATCTTGCCTTCTTACTTCCCGATAATAACTTAACGTTGCTGTATAGAGCACCAATTTCACCCTTCCTTGATAAACTTTCCATATCCTCGCGTGCGTTTTACACCATTCTTTTTTTGCTTTATTTGTGGCCCTTCTCAATTTATTGTTTAACTCTTTGTACTTCAATTTGCCTAATCCTGTGTTTACATTCTTCCATCTTCTTCTCTCATCCATTTTTGCAATCATCTCATCCGTTACCCATGGTTTCCTTATCCTTTTCCCGTTAACGGTTCGTATAGCGTCTTTTGCGGCTTTCTATATCACTTTCTTGTTACATTCCTATTTTTCTTCGACAGTACTCAGCTCTTTACCGTCCTCCATGATTTTCCCTACAGCCTGCTGATACTCCTTTCTTGTTAATCCATTTGATTCTTCTACATTCCATTTCCTAACCCGCCGCCCTTGCCTTATCTTCTTAAAACGAATGTTACATTTCATAACAACTAAATTGTGGTCAGAGTCCGCATCCGCTCCTGGGAAACTGTGCGAATTTATCACACTGTTCCTAAAGCTTTGCCTAACCATAATAAAATCAATCAGATACTTTTCTGAATCACCTGGTATTTTCCATGTATACCTACGCCTTTTGTGGTGTCCAAACCATGTGTTGGTGATGACTAGCCCCTGTCTCCTGCAGAATTCAATTGCTTTCTCCCTGCGTTCATTCCTCGTGCCTAACCCATAGTCCCCCACCTCACCACCCTCTCTTCCTTCGCCTACCGTCGCATTCCAATCCCACATCACTATCAAATGTTTCCCTGCAGGAACACACGCGATTATATCCTCTTACTCATCGTTCATGCTATCGACTTCTTCCTCCTTGTGGTTGCTCGGATATACTTTATACCTGAACAATGACTAAGTTCATCGGTTTCGCTTTAATCTCTACGAGTAATATTCTATCCGTTGCTTGCTCTATGTTGACTACGCTTCTTCCTACCTCTTTATTTAGTATTACGGCAAACCCTCGTTAATAGAATGGAAAATTGGTTTCGGTAGCTACTGTGTATAGCAATATTTAACAAGCATATGTTTTCAGTTTTCTTCTTACTTTATCATTACCAGATTCGATATTATGACAATAAATATTCATACGGCCGTAGTTACCGTTCGATTCATACACTAGATTCGATTTATGAATCTTTGTATTAAAAAAACATATTTTCGGGTTTTTACGGATCACACGAAAATATTAAATCCAATCAATATTTTATATGAAAGAATTATGAATTTGAAAATCATTAAATAAATTAAATCTGGCTTCAATAAAAATTATTATAAAATTCAAAGTCGTTTAATGTGTTTTTGGAATATTGCCATAAATGGATCGGAGATTAGATTAACGAAATTTCGGCATTCCAGTTAGAGATAGATTTATAATCATGTCCGATATTATTATTCACATACACCCCCTCTTCTCCCTCACATTTCCCTTCCCAGAAACTCAAACATTACTGTAGATCCTGCCGAAAGACTTCCAAGACGTAAACAATGTATTTCCCCCTGTAATTATTGTCACTCCGTTGTTAATACTATATAAATTACATTTTGTTACCAATCCTTTCATCAGTAATAATGTTTTTGCGTAGGGCATAACAGACAGCGTCTATACGAAGCTGACAAAATTTCAATTCGATTTATGGATTCTTGTTATTATAGTTCATCCGCAGCAGATAGATAGGGATGCGAGAAGAATGGAGAGAAAAGTTGCAAACAGTAAGTAAGGCAATCCTCTGCCAAGTAGGGCCACTTTGACCTCAGCCAACGTTGCGAGGAACATAAAAATCCTCTCGCTTATTATATTAAGGCTAATAGCATACTCCGACCAACGGAAAAATAACCAGGTGAAAGATATTCCCTGATGCACCATCCCTATGAGTGAAAGTTAAGACCCTAAATTATAATCTGCGTACAGGATGAACTCACGTTTATTTCAATAGGGCATTAATTAAAATATGCTGAAATAATGAAAGGAAAACCGTAAAATTTTCGATTAAGACCAGTGAATTGACACGTAAAAGTTTAAACCATTAATACTTGATGCTTTTATTGAAATAAAAGTTTATACGACAACGATTCGCATGTTTGTAGGTACTTTGAAGCGACAGGCCTTGGGATATGAGGACGAGAGAAGATAGGATAAGCATGAGGAAAAAAATACCCTGAGGATGTGTCCGACGTCTCCGGACGTCGCCAATATACTATTCGAGAGAGTGATAGAGCTCGAAGACCAAGTGTCCACATACCAAAGCCGTGATGATATTGGCAGCACACCACGCGAGAAGCTCTAGCCCAAATGAAACTCTGTCCCATTTGCACGAGTAGACAAGAGCTGAGAGGAGGAAACGTTCTGGCAGTTCGTCAAATCAAAAGAGGACATCAAAGGATGTTCTCAAAATACATAAATGAGCGTTGTTGGTGGAACCAAATTCCCCTAATTGAAACCGGCTCTCGATCGTCAAAACAATGCATTTTTAGAGAAACTTTTCCATCCGAACGCGTTCATGATGGAACCCGAAGAACAAGATATCGTACGATCCATTAACAAATGGCCCCTGGAAAAAGTGGCGTCATACAAAAAGCTGAACGTTTTGCAACTCTTGGCCAGGTGCAAAATATCGCCTAATTTGGCGTACCAGAAAGAATCAATTTCGAGATTCCAGTGTAAGAGCAAATTTTGAATTTCCCTTGATAGGTTTCAGAATTTCCTCATTCATCACAGATCACACTGTGCTGCCTGTCCTCGAGCGCCACTCAAATTCTGGACATCTATCATAGGAGGTATCCTGGCGAGAAACCCTTTTTTTATTCTTTGGTCCTTCTATTTGGCAGAGGAGTCGTCCTGAGATCGATTTTGTGGCTCGGGTTACCAAGTATGAATGAAAAATCGGTGCGGATGACGTTTGTAAAGGATTTAAGAGGAACCAAATCATTTACGGTGCGACAAACATGACAGAGTTTTTTGATAGTGTTCTATGATTTGTTCACAAGAAACTAATGAGACAAATAATACTACTTCTCTCGATTTTTGGTACTACGGAACGTATGTTAAAGATAAAAGCATTAAACAGCTTACGAGTTTCATGCGAAAACGTTATCTGCTCCTATGGAGCCCACGATTTTATATCGATCAGAAAATTTTGTGTCAAAGTATTGTCAGAAAACGATAAGATTGACTTGAAAATCACCTAATACACTGAGATGCATTTAATCTAACGTATCAAGCAACTATTTAATCACCTATTTCATTTAAGATTGATTTATGAAATAATACCTCGCTCACTTGCTAAGATCTTCCATCATTTTATTGATAATGATGTTATTTCATGAAGATTATCATATAATATTACATTCGTGAACATGTGCACACGGTTTTTATACACACTATTTATTATTTTATGTGTTCGGTTAAGTTATTAAATGTCAGTCTTTAAGTTCTACCTTCGGTCGCTACGGTTCGATTTTGGCATGATTTGTTATTGAGTGAGGGGAGAATAAATAATTATTCATCCCGCAGTTTGCAAAAAAACGAAGCTATCCTTTGAATGTCTAAAATGATGAAGTTTCTGTTTTTTACAAACAAAGAGGTTGCAACATAATTCCTACAACATCCCCGTCATGGTAAATCTTTTCTCGTTGCAATCTGTAACAAATCTGGTGAATTTTCTCTGAACCTTTGGCAAATTCTTAATTAACGTTTTCTCCCATGAAGCATAAATGCCTTCTACGAATTTTAAATGCGGCCTATAAGGAAACCAGAGAAACACCTTTCTGTTACTTATTTCCTTTATTTGCCCAAAGCTCGACTAAAAAAACGGAGGTTTTTTTGATTGGCTCGAATATTCTTCTGTAGTGTTCGTCCCATAAAAAGTTTGAGGTCAGTGAGTATACCCAAGCATTTGACCTGTATTAAAATGCTTGGATGAATCACAATCAATCATATAACATACGACTATTTCCTATTCTCTTTTTCCCCAAAGCTTCAGTGCTGTACATTTTAGAATACTATATGTCGGGAAATTTTGGAGGTTCTTTTGATAAGTGGCCCTATAACTCCTCCCTTCGACACTCTTGTATGCCTGTAATGAATTCGACGACTAGTTTTTCCGGTGAAATAAAAAGGAATTTAATACGAGTTTGTCCCTTTCTCAATATTAGACAAAGATAATATTTTTTGTTTAAATCACCCTTGACGAGCATTGCAAGAGGATTTTTTAATATCTAAAATTAGAACATTTCCTTTTCGTATATCTGTCATTGATTTTATAATGTCATAGATACAAATAGACAGTTTTGTTTTTTTGCATGATCTGCATTTTCCATACCTGTGGTGGTTACGGCAGAGTAAATAGAGTTATACTGTCAAGAAAGGGCAATTTATGACTAAGCATGATATATTCTAAGATTTTGCTAGACGCCAATATCAAATAAATTGGTTCGTTTTTACTGGGATTCTTCATATGGCCATTTTTGTCGCAAAAATTATTCAAATTAGCTTCCAGTCTCCAAGTACTGAGAAACTACTTTTAAAACAATGTTTTTACATTTTTTCGATGTGTTGCATAAGTTCCTTCACTAAGATCATATATGCCGGTACTGGAGCTTTGGGTTCTTTTTTGTTTTGGAGATATTTTTCTATTCCTTGTATAGAAATTAATACGCCGCTCATTTGATCTCCAGCAGTTCCTGTGGCACATTGTTTTGTGTAGTGATATTTTTTATCTGTACGTATAAATTTTTTAGTATCTTTTCCTTGTTTTATTCCTGTACATTGTCATTATTTTCTTCCTTTGAACAACATACACCTGTACTACATTCTTATTTATTTTCTATTATACGAGTTTTTGAATCTTTATTGTTTAAGTTTTCATTTTTTTAATTATTTCTGAAAATTTGAGTGAATTTTCACCGCCTTATCACCGCTCGGGTTTCTTTCCGTACCAAGTTGTTTCCTTATGATCCCTTGGGTATTTCTCTAGAATAAACCTATTTATTACGTTACTTTCAAAAATTTTAAATATTTCCAAAAATTATTGGTAAGATGTCTTAAATGATTGAATTGGGGAAAAACATTCTTAGGTTTTCCCGGAAAATTGCGGCGTATCTAGTTGCGCGGAAGAAGGGTCTTAAGGAATATCAATCAATCAAAGCCGTAAGGGTAAATTAGATTCCACAGAATTACGCAAGGAAAACGTAGAAGAATGAGTTTTTATTTTCTAAGTTGGAGATCTTATAATACAGAAATATAACTGGGAAATTCAGTATAGTCAGTGATTATTTTTTTCCAAAAAAAGAGAAATGGGAACATATGCGGGTTCTATAGAACAAAATGTTATATATTGCACACAGCAAAATTGTTAGTCAGGATTTTCAATAAAAGGATTGAGAGAAAGATGTTAACATGTTAGATAGATTTTGAGACGACATTCTAATGAGTAAAATAGTTATAAATAATAAACGCATTTTAGAAAATCGAAGACGAATGTAGTAATAGCCGACATAAATGACACAGGTACACGTTTAGGACTGCTCAATGTTAGTGGCGAATAGGTAGTCAGGTTGGGCAGTGGTAGGAAGAGGGATAAATAGGGGAGTTATTTATCACCCGTGATTTGCAACTAATATGTTGAGGATTAAGTGGAAGAAGCATACAATGATCTGGGGATAGGGTTGGAATTCGGAAGGGAATCCATAAAATCAGTTGAGGTATGAGAATCATCAAGTTGTAGTTACCCCCTCAATCAATGGATTTCAAAATTTACTAAGCTAATAAAAATATCAGTAAGATAAGCATGTGAAGTAGTTCAATTCAATGGAAATAATAGGCTATGTAGAGTTATATGTTAAGTTAAGCAGGTACTCGTAAAAAATATATAAAAATACACATATATATATATATATATATACTTACTTGTAGCAAAAGACAATCGAAATCCACCAATACAATAAGCCCCTCCTCAGTGAGCCTCCGATACCTCCTCCTTTTCGACCAATGTACGATTTCAATTTCTTGTATTTAAATCCTTTTCTTCCTCCTACCTCGCTTAGTTAGTATTCTCCTCTCTTTCACAGCTTGCAACATCCCATTACCAAAAAATTACTCTGCATCAATCCATCGTTTATGCCTCCTTTGGATTTCTCCCAGTAATCCATTCTCTTCCCCACCAAGTCTAGCTTTTCTAAGTTTGTTTTCCTTTCTGCCCATTTAATTTTTTTCTTCCTTTTGGACCATACACCTTCACATTTCTAAAGTATCCAATCAACGCCTATCATCTTCCTTCAATGAGCATATTTCCGCATCGTACAAATTCGCTCTCCATATCACAGTTTTAACGAGTCTTTTCTTGGCATTTTAACTGAATGGTCTATGATGTCAATTCTCTGCTTCTTCCTCAATACCCTTTGCCTGACGCAACTCTTATTAATTCATCCTTCTACTTTGACAATCTCGTTCCAATGCATTTAGGAGAGACAAACAGCTAAATCTGCTCTAGTTTTTGCCATTATTTTTCGATGCTTCAATTAGCCCTTCCTCTCCTAGAAAACCTCATTACACATATTTTGTTTACGTTGATCCTCATCCCATCTTCATACAATTTTTTACTACGCTCACCAATGGTTGCAACCCCTTGGGTGACTGGTTTGCTAACGCTTGATAATTCCCAATTCGAAATGATTTGAAGAATTTCCCACTGACTGTCACTCCTATCTCCGATTCATCCAATATATATTTTATTATTCCCTCTTCATATGTTATAAAAAGCAGAGGTCAAAGCAAACGCCCCTCTCATACCGATCTTTCTAAGTCTACCAATCACAGCTTTCCATTCGTCACTTACACATTAGCTTTCAGAGATATTTAAAAGCTATGTAAGAACCGCATATCTATCAAATGTACTTCTTTTTCTGCACTATATTCATTAGTTCTACCCAATTCACTCTTTCGTACGGCTTCTCGAAACCTACAAAACATGCAAGTACATCCTCATTGTATTCTATGATCTCCTCTATTAGTAATCTCTTTACTGCTATGGGATTACTCTGGCCTTTCCCCTCTTCGAAACCAGACTGATCATCCCCTAAGTAATCATTTGCTCTGCTCTCCATCCCCTTTTGAGGGCCCTGAGAACAATTATTGCTGCATGCAAAATGAAATTTATTTTTCTTTGTTCCTCAAATTTTTTCCACACACATTTAACCAATTATGTTATATGAACTATTCCTCCCACGTTTTCCCAAATCTTTGTATTGTTCTGCAGGGATTTAGTCTACCCTGACAGTCTTATTTGTTTTCAATTCCATTAATTCCGTTTCGTCATTTAGTAATTAATTGCATCTTTCCATTGAGTAATCCTACACCTAAGATATCTTCATCTACATCATATTCTCTTTCTATGCCTAAGCTGGCTGACCTTTTGTCTTTACCAATATGTTTTTCCATATATTCTTTTTATCTCTCTCTTGAATCTTCCGTGGTTCAGTTTATAATTTACTTGACGCATCTTTGGGTGTTTGCACAGATTTACCCTTCTTATTTCTTAAGAGTGCTTCACCTTCCCTTATAACGAACCAAATTCACTCTTCCTTTGTAAACAGTCCATATCTTTACACTGTATCTCCCAGCAAATTTATTTTGCTCTATTTACTTTCCCGCATCAGTTTTTTACCTAACTCTGAATGCCTCCTTCTACCAAACTCTTTTCTTGATTTATTTCATTCCCTTCTCACGTCTATCCATCTTATCTTCCTTAATCCATGGCTAGCTTGTTCTTTTTTCTATGTTCTGTTCCCATTGCTTCGTTTGCGGTTTTGCGGCATCATTTTTAATATATTCTCTATTTCCTCTAGAGTGTCCAACTTCTTTTCCACGTCCAGGATGTTCTCTAAAACCTGCTGACACTCTTTTCTGGTTGTTCAAATCAATGCTTTTACATATTTCCTAAACCGTCTTCTCTGTTTTATCTTTTTGAATCGGACGCTTCATTTCATCATTACTAATTTATGGTGTGATTCCGCATCCTCTCCCGGGAAACTGCGAAAAATTCATAATGTTTGTAAATCTGTGCTTAACCATAATAGGCGTATGTGCAGGGTTCGTCCGGAAAATAAGTGTACTGAGCTCAGGAAAAAAAATTTATCACACTTTTACATATCTTAAGCTAATATTCCTCAAAATAGGACCCTTGTGAGTCGATACACTTGTTCCAGCGGCGTTTCCATTCCTGGAAAGCTCCCGCGAAGGCATCATCGGGAACCTCTCGAAGATACGTCGTCACGGCCTCTTTGACGGCGTCCAAAGTCCCGTATCGCGTTCCTTTCAAACTCCTCTTTATCTTCGGGAACAGAAAGAACTCCGGTGGTGCCAAGTCCGGGCTGTAGGGCGGGTGCGGCAGCGTTGCCACGCCGTGATTGGCCAAGAAGTCCGACACGACAAGCGAGGTGTGAGACGGCGCATTGTCGCTCAGCTTGTCAGTCAAACGGTTGATCGCTGGCCGGACGTGGGCGACTCGCTTTCGAAGCCTGTCGAGCACTTGGACGTAAAATGCAGCATTTATAGTTTGTCGTTCAGGTACAAATTCGTAGTGGACGACTCCCCTTTTGTCAAAAAAGACAATGAGCATCATAAACTTATTTTCCGGACGAACCCTGTATGATATCTACCTAAATCCCCGGGAATTTAGCATGCACATCTACGCTAATTGTTGTGTTTAAACCAAGTGTCTGTTGTGATTAACCATCGTCTCCTGCAGGATTACTTTGTTTTTTATTGCAGTAATTTCTAACTCCTCAACCGTAGTTTCGTGCCTTGCTAACATCTCTCACTTTGCCTCTCATTATGTTCTAAATCCCCGTCACCATCATATATTTTCCTCTTGAATTACCCTCAATTATGTCTTGAATGTCTTATAAACAATTACCAAGTTCATCGGGTTGGATTTTACTTCTTCTTATTATATTCCATCCATCGCTTTCTCTGTTTTTTACTCTGCTAACTAATTTTTTATTCATTATTAAGGCATCCCTCGCTGGCTCTCTTCCCCTTTATGTATAAATCTTCATCTTTTTATTTTGTTTCAGGCAGGTCACTTATCCGAGGATGTTAAAGACATATTACAGGCCCATCTCACCATACTTCCTATGTATCAGATCAAGTGCGTAAAATAAGGGAGATATTGGAACAGATATATTAAACATGTCATATTGTTTTTCGAACGATTTGAGATCGAAATGAATATTACCGCAGGTACAAAGGAGATAATAAGTATTGGTATTGTATATATTGTGTCGATTTCCCGAATGAATTTTAAATAGATGAATTTTTATAACACTGTTCCTACCTAATTTCAATATTGTTCTATCAGTGAATATGTTTGTATTTAAGCTGCTTCTTTCGTGCTGACTAACGTTTGAACTTATATCTGTAGATATGTAGATGTATTGATTGCGCATATATGGATAGAGACCTAATCCACCGAATAGACACTCTTGCGGCGGTCTGGGGTGTATTATGTAGATGTAGATATATAAGAGATTAGTATTTTGAGGTGCACAATATTTTTAAAAGCATAAATTCTAGGAACACAACCTTAGAGATTTTTTATTCCCAAGGAGGGTTATAGTAGTCGTATGCAGCGAACAATATCTAATGGAAATGACAATATCTTTATTCAACTATACTATATTATTCCAGTCAGTCACTCAGCATTCTAATATACATTTCAAATTAAAGGCTTAGAAAATAATTATTTGTTATAAACTTCGCTGTTAAATTTTTATCCAAGTTAACTCAAATAAAATGTGTTGTCTAGCGATTTTTCATTTCTTTAGTATGGGATGCAACTTCATTGAATGTGTGGAGTAATTATTCAGTATTGTAGAAAGTGGAGCTGTCAACGACTGTTGATTCGGACAGGTTTACCATAAACTAAAATCAAAAAATGTAATTAATTAACGGCAGGCCCCTCAAAAAATTTGTCATCTAATGGGCGTTGAAATGAATTTATTGAATAAAAATTAAGGAATAATTCTTGAATAAAAATCCTAGTTTCCTTGTTTTGCCTGCAAAACGCGTAAAGGGCAGTTAATTTAAAGAAAATATAGAAAAGCAATATATTCTAAAGAAAAATAATTTTGGCAGAAGAAAATTAATGGAAAAAACTGAGAGTAAAATAATAATTATTCTACTGTTATAAAAGGAAAGAAACGGTCTCATGTTTGGTGGAAATTAATTAACGGAATTAAGCACCTCAAATTACTTAAAATAAGGCTATCGATTTTGCCTAACCCGAAAGTTACCAGCGTGTGATTCGGGATCGAATGTTTTTGAACAAATGTTCCATCAATTGCTAAAACGTAAAAAATATAGGAAGAAAACGCTTTGGGGGTAGATCTAACTATAAGAATGCTCATTTCTCATGATATTTACGTGCAGTGGTCGAAGAAGCATCCGGAAAAAAATGTTTGCATAGTTCACCTCATTTTGCTATTGCTAACAAATAAAGTTAATACAACCAAACATATTTAAAAAAAAGAAGGATCAAAAACCAATTGAGGATGCAGCGGGATGGCCAATTTGGATTTTTATGGTTGTGGTTACTGACATTTGATGAAAGTTCTTTTGGCCGTATTTTTTGAGGCAGGAGTTTATTTCGAAGTCGACTGGTTTTGTTCCCATAGAAGTCTCTAACGAGTGGTTCATCTCCCTGCGTCGTCTCCCTGTATCCCCTCCCTCGCTGGACCCCTGAATCCATTCACCCCACAGGGTGGATCATCGAACCCACCGCCTCCTCCAACGGGAGTCGCTATGCGGGAGGGCTGGCTGGGAGAGGACTGGAGGTGAAGGGGCGGGGTGGAGGGGCGGGTGCCACGAAGCCGATATCCGTCCGCTATGCGACACTCCTGAAATCATTTCCGATTTCGCCAGCCCTTTGCCGCCACGCCAATTCCCCTCTTCTTTCCTCACATGAAATATAGCTTTTGCACAAGAGAATATTCAATACTTTTATTCCTCGAATCCGATGTCGTCTGGAGACCGGAAGAGGTATAGGAGCTTTAAGGAGCCATGATATTCCTCTCCCACCAATTTGATTTGTTGTTTTTGAAAAATAGCTATGCAGCCATTAAAAAACACATGAAATAGGCGAAAGAAATGCTGAATGTTCCATACTGCTGCCGGGATTGCAAGCGGCCAGATTGCAACCTTCGTTGCAATTTGGCCGCCATATACATAAAAGAGTCGCTGGCTGGTCCGGAGCGCTCTGATTGGCTGCTCCTAGGTGGTAAGATGCACAATTAAATTCGAACAAGCAAAAGTGCTGGCAAGGGAGAAACACTAACCCCAGAGACTCATGCGAGAGAGGAGCGTTAAAAATAGTGAAAAATCCAAATGATTTCAACCGTGAGGACGGCTTCACCCTAAATGCCACGTAGAAAAGGGTAAATCCACCTTACCGCCAAGGAAAAGCCAAACAGAGCTCCGGGCCAGCCAGCGACTCACTTACGTGTATAACGGCCAAATTACAACGAAGGTCACTCCGACCTGAAGACGCTTCCAGGACTGGGGGCGGAACTGTTGTCCAACCTACGTGGCGGTAATTTGAAGAAGCAGTGAGGGACATTCATTAGATAGACGCCGCGGAATCCTTAAAATTAGATTAAATAAATATTAAATGATGCATGAGCGAAATTAATTTATGAACAAATGATAAAAGCATGAAGGATTGTTTGTCTTTTAAACCATAGATTACAGTTAAATAATGCCTTTGATTAGAAACAAGTATTTTATATGTAAAAAAAAAGGCGTGGCAAGAATCAATAACGGAAGAGAGCATATCAAAATAACTGTGCATGCAAAATGGTTATGCAAATACAGGCAAAAGAGCGGAAAATTAACAGGGTTAAAAATGAGTATGGTGGAGATTTGTATAAAATATTACCAATAACGGAATTGAAAAAATATGTAGGGTGAAATAAAAATGCATGCAAAAAGATTGAAAAAGGTAATAAATAGTGACGACATAAAGAGACGAATAAACGTATGTTTAAAGGACATAACTCGACGACGCATAGAGAGATCAGAGGGTGATATTGAAGGAAGGAAGGGGAAGCAATGCCTTCGGAAAAGAATAATTTACGCCGTTAAAGAGACCAGCGTCGGTCGTTACCGTTGTATGTTTTCAACTTGAAGGTTGGCGGGGGATGATGTGGTTAGGATCCGACCCCGACACCGGCGGGTTGCAGGGAGAAACGATATTGAATGCATGGCTAAAAAACGGAAGAACTCTTAAGGAAAATTAATGTAAGTAAAATGAAAAACAAAATAAACAATAATTCAATTAAAACCTAATCAATTAAAAAAAGGAAGTAATGCGAATGTATGCATGGGAATAAACGAGGAAGGATGACGCAAGGAAAAGGTTGGTCTCCACAAATTGGCTGATTGCCTACTGACGTCTTTCCGAGAACCCCACCAATCGATCAATTAAGGTGATCTGTGTACGCATACCGAAAGCCTTCATACGATCGTATGAAGGCTTTCGGCCGTCCTTCACAATTAGTATGCACTAAGTTTAGAGAGTACTTCCTCGTTTGCACATCAACATTTCATTATTTGTTTTTCATACTTCCTACTTACCTCCCAAAAAGTCTTTTCCCTTCCATCCTATTACCAGCCCCCTCTATATTCTTCCTTTTCGTAGCATGACCTCTTCAGCATTTTCCTACATATTTCAAAGTTTTCACAACCTTTTTCTCTTACAAGCCCTGGATCCACGTAGCCTCTCCTCCTCCTTCTAACGTTTTTATAGCTTCGTTTGTAGTTTCCCTATCAAGCAAATTTCTGGTTTCAATGCCTCTTCATTTTATAATCTTAAAAGCATCCAATCTTCGCTCATCTATTCATCTAAAAGACTCGGACACATCCATAGACCGCTACGCTCTCCGCTTTAACAAACATTTTTCACCAAGCGTCAATGCACTCTCTGCCGTTCTATGGGAAAGACACTCACCATCTATTCAACCGTCTTCATCCTATCTCTGTCTCCCAGGAGGACAATCAGATTCCCATGGCTACGAGTACAATATACGTCGTGTCACTAATCCTCATTCTGATCTACTCGCTTCTTTCCGCCATCATCTACCCAAATGCCCCTCTACCTACACTCCCAGCACTGGATTTCATTTTGATCCCTCCCACCTAAGTATTACTCACAATGTCTTTTCGTGATGGATACTATCTCTAAACCAATGGCTGTGCAATTGGAAGTAGGAATAGCACTTTGTTCGTATGCCAAACCTCTATTATGTCTTGTCCTTTTCCGTTATTCACAGCAAAGCTTACTTTGTGGAAAACATGTGGCCGAACAATATTTTTTCGAGTTCAAATCAGATAATTTATACTTAAACACATTTATTTAATTCTCCAATGTCTCATCCACTGACTCCTTAACCTCTACTGCCGACTCCGCTCCTCCATTTGTCAATGAATCACACTCCTTGAGCTTAGCATCAGCAATCATCTTTCCTCTGACAACCCTTCCTCCCTATCAGTCTGTATCCCAGTTCCCAAACATGCATCTTACATAATTTTTCTCTCAATGGCTGATTCAGAAGTCCAATTATCGCCTCCCCTCCCAAATACACCCCAGTTCTTTCCATCTAATACACCTTCCCTTTCCTCTTGCCCAGACGCGGTTCCTAGCTCATTACGCTAACAGTGAAGAAGGTGGCTGTGCGAACGAGATATTTATTTGCTTAAATCTTAAATGTCTTCGGTTTTCATATTGCGTTTCTCCATCATACCTGTGCCTATATTTGTTTATGATATCATGCGCGTGCGGAAAGGCGTATCTCCGCATGAAGGCGGGCGTGCGATGAATTCTACAGGAATGCAAGGGCTCCCCATCACTTCATCGGCCAACGACGTGGAGGAATTTCAAGACCTCCCCCGTGGCATTATTTCCATTCCGTCGCATTACGCTCTTCAACTTTTCAATTCAACGCCCGCTCTCACCATGTGCAGATTCGCCGATTTGCTTTGTGTTGTCACTATGGTAATGCCGTCTCCGAAAACCCTAAGTACGGACAATGAAACATCAAACAAAGTATCAGTCAAAGCTTCACGAACATGAAGAATCACAGCGACCGCGCTTTTAGTTGTGAAGTACGGTAGCCTAAAAAACTGAAGTCAATTATTTTTGTGTGGTAGTATATAGCTTTGTTTGCATGTAATATATAGTTTTTGCGCGAAGAATTTAGCATATAGAAGTAATTCAGCATTGACTTAAAGGATCTTTATTTTTCCCCACCCGTTGCAATTCTCACCTTTGTAAGAAATACGATACAAATGCCTCATGAGTTTTGTATATTCTGTGGAATTAATTTTTGCTTTTAAGGTAATTGCATCCGCATTGTACGATGCCATGGCATTTTCTGAGGGAAAGGGAAATTGAGTGATTTCCACATTCCCAAAAAAGTCGAAGAGTTCTTAAATTAGAACCTCTCGTCTAGAGTTACGGGAAAAAGTATGCTTAATGAGAGGTTTTTATAGAGTTTAAGGGTAAACATTAGAGTACCCGTGAAATGTTTTACCGTCGGATATTCCTCAAGTTAACACACGGCTTTAAAGTTTATTTAACCAACCAAATTCTTTTTCAATTTTTCATTCCTTCTTCCTTTTTAGTCTTAGAGAAATCTCATTTTTATTCCTTCATCTTCTCGGCCTAACATGCATCCTTCATTCTTTTATAATTATCAAACATACGAATTACTTCTAACACACCTATTGTCACTCGTTGTATTACTCCCATTTGGACTTAATTCCAACCATTTCTATGCCAAGTATTGGACAAGGTGTCTGATATGAACCTTTCTTACTCTTGCAAAGATAGAAGTATATTTCATTGATTTTTACTTCCCACAACGGTTTTGTGATAGTGAAATATACGAATTTTCTTCTTTTAAATTTTAATTTGATTGCGAATGATGACTTTGGGCTAATAGAGTATCGAAAATCGTCCGAGCTTTCATACGCTGGAAGAAAGAGACTGTATTTTGTCAATATTTTAGTTTATTACCTAAGGAGTGATTCTTTGTCATGCGCAAGATGCCACGAAAATATGTATGTATCATTTAACAGTAAATATGTACTATAAATCAAAGTAACCTAGTGCACACCTCTTTATTGACTACTGCCCACTTCAAGGATGAAATGGCGCCCTCACCCTTGCAATAGGAAGGGTCGCTCATTTCACAACTCCATTCATCTTACTTATCACTTGAAGTCCATCATGCATTGCATAGAATGATTTCTTCTGGGTACACGAAATCTTTTCCTTTATGCTATCATAAGAAAGGGGTGGAAATAACGCCATCCTGGTCCCTCCCATTGATTGCTCCATCGTGGGCTCCCTACCAGCGATCTCGATCTTGGAAAACTCTGTGGTTTCATTTTTCATCCACACCAAACGAAACAATTGATGTAGCTCTCGTTAAAAATACTACCTCTAAGGACTAAAACCCACACATAACGAATTTTAACATTTGATATTCTCCCGGAAGTTCCCCATTAAGGTTTTTTTTCTCTCAAATTATTGTACAGTAGACACTTCAATCAGTCCCTTCTTCAGACATCTGTTGTCCATACAACTCTTCCTGCCCTGACCAACGGCTTCCCTACTTCCTAATCGTAATTTATCTTTGTGATACTAGTCGCTCTTCCACTCCCTTCAGCAAGAATTAAGCAGCTAAAAGCTAATATGAATTAAGCAGTTACAGCTAAATCGACAGAAATACCCCTCGATCCACCAAAATGGAAAGATATGTGGTGGGAGGTGCAAGCACCAGGTGGGAAGTGTAAGTAATACGGAAATATATGGGAGAGCAAGAGACGAATGAAAAATATACAGCAAAAAGCTATGAAATAACCCACAAATGTGTTTCTATACTGAAAGAGTACTTAATTCAAAACAAGGGTTATTTCTCCTAATAAATTAGTCATTTTTTATTCAAAAGGGATAATAAAAATAAACCACAACCCACGCCACGCCAGTCTCACAATACGCCAGGCCTTCACCATTACCAGAGAGGGTATACAGAATTGAAACGTAAGAAGGGGAAATTCTACTATTACATGGACATGCAACGGATGGTCTCCGCCTCTAAAGCCACTGGTAAGGAATGCGACACACAGCTGTAGGCAGTGGACGGTGTGAGCCCCCCTCCATACAGAGAGAGACGTGGGATTGAAAGGGAAGCTTGAAAATGACCAAAGCAGGCCAAGCAATGCTGTGCCGAACGCCACATTCATTCAATAGCAGTTCCATCCGGCCATGCGGGAAGGGATTCGACAACAAAACATACGAGGTTGGTGAAAGTGCACGCATTTGAGTACAACTAATTATTCCCTGGACGCTGTGGGTGGCAAGTGGCATTTTTGCTATCTACGAGTATAACCCTATAGTTGCTCTTGTCCCATCTTGTCCGTTGGAAGAAGAAGTCTTTGAGTCTGCTAGTTCTGACATCTATTTCCCGAAATTTATATTCATGAACCAAGTGACCGAGATATTTTGGAGTGCGAATAATTTGCGAGACCTCGGCACTGAAACATGGCTCTGAATTCATTTAGTAAGCTAGCGTTGAATGGTCTTTATTCAAAAGATTCCCAACCAAACTCAAGAAGCATTTCTGTGACGCTTTTAGTTTTGTCTGTTCCACCATTGCCTTTTTAATGCAAGCCATCCAGTTAGATATAATTTCAATGTCTAATTGCCCCGTATTTTGTTGCTTCAAATAAATCATTCTCCAAGGCATTGAGTAGCGTATACTATGCTTGCAGTAGTATTTTTTCACGAACTAAGAAAAGAATTAAATGCATAAGGTATAATTCATATCCACAAATTTTTTAGATTAATACAGCTCATTGTACAAAATTATCAAGTGTATTCGATTAAGTAAAGATAAATATCACGTACAGCACTTAGTGCATTATAGAGTGCTCGTCTCGATGGATGAAACTTTCGACTAAATCCAGAAGGTGAAGCAACAAAAACTAGTGTGTTATGTGTCAATCCTCTAGCCAATAATTATTTCTATTCTAAGACCTCTATACCGATATTTCGGTCATCTTGGTGACCCACAACGGAAGTGAGAATTAGGTAACGGGTAAGACAACAGTAGCATAGTACTGCCCTTGGTCAAGCGAATACTATATGTTCAAGGAGGGGAATTTTGAGGGGAACCGGTTTCTTGGGGTGGGAGAGGTTAGCAGAGGAGTGAGAAGGGGAAATGAGGGAGATGTGTTTTCTATAATATTGCGTTGCCTGTGTTCTTTTAACCACGGGGAAAATGTCAAATAAGGGACCGTTGATGATTCCTGATCCATTGTTCATAAATTTCTTTCTGTGAAAGTGTGTATGCAATATCTCGATGGTGTCGTGTTTGAAATGTTGAGTGTGTCTAATTAGGAATAAACCATTTTAACCTAATTAGGGAAAATTTTTTTCGATTTTTCAAAACGGCTATTTTCATAGTGAGCGAAATGTTCCTTGAATCCGGAATTGGCATAGTGACAACTTGAGTTGAGAGACAAGTTGTCGTGTGACAACTAATCCACGGGAACAAAAACCAGGACAACCAAATCCCCTTTTGTGGGGTGCGCTGGGGTTTTCAATTCGGCGAAACGGCAGGTCCCGTCATTTTTCAAGAATTCCGCTGAGTGGCGCCATTGGGAAGAAGGCGTCGTAGGGTGCCAAGATATGGAATGCGGACGGGGATATTAAATGGAAGCGAGTGGTAAATATCTCAGAGAGGTAAGGGTCAGTCCGCATCAGTGGTCAATCTTCGGAGCTAACGCCCACACGTCCTCCGGCCCTCTCTCCACATTCCCCTCTCGTCACGCACTCGAGGTCGCGATCCAGCCGCCCACTTCCTGGAGAACGGTCTATTGAACGAGCAAGAGGCTCCACGCTTGGATAACCCGCCTGGAGTCGGAGCCACTGGAAGAACGAAAATCAGATGAAAATGTTGGCTCTTAAATTATTAAGAAAACACATAACATAACAAGAAATTAACTAAAATGTTGCCTCTCCTCTCAGATACAAAAATGAAAATTACGAATAAAATCATTTCCAAATCCTTCATGCAAACATTCCTTGGTCATTCCAATTTTTTTTTAATCTGTTCCCTAAAAGATATATTTTTTCTTATCACTAAACGACAGAAAAAACTTCGTGCGATAACTTAAATATTTCGAAAATTAAATGATGAAGAAACAAACTAATCACCTGTTATGAATAACTTTTGGCATAAAAACACACTTTTCTAGTGGTATAATTATTGCAATGATGAAAATAGTCACCTACTTATATACTCAGTTATCAACAGATACTGGTGAGCATTGACCGTTATGAGGTTAAGAATAATAGTGTTAAATGTAATATCAGTTTGGTCGCATAAGAGTGATTTTTAAAATCGGTCTCTTAAAAGGTTACTGCTATTTTGTACGAGGATGCTGATGACATAGAAACTAGAAAATATAAGTCTGGAGGGAAAAAATTGTTTGATCACCCACCCTTCAGCCCCAAACTTTAACCTAGCGACTATTTCCTCTTCTTGTACTTGAAACACTGGCTTGGTTGCCGACGGCTTGAAGATGATGAGGGACGCAAAACCGCCGATGTCAACTGATTCAATTACGAGACGGCAAACTTCTATGCTGAGGGATTAAAGAACTTGGTGCAACGTTACGAATAGTGCTTGGACGTCAATGACGATCATCTAAAAAAGTGAAATTAGTTTGTAGGAAACTAAAAGGTCAATAAAAACTTTTTCTAAAATATATGATTTTATGAACAAACGGATATAACTTAAAAAATAACCCTAGAATTATTAGACGTGTTGTAACTTGATCATCACTCTGGTCTACATGCCACCAAATCATAAGAGAGAGTAATAATAGAGAGGGCATACTATCAATTAGAGAAAACTATGGAGGGTATTTCTGAAGGGAAATGTTTGATAGTGATGGAGGTTGGGAAACTGATGGTAGGTGAAGGGAAGGATGGTAGTTAAGTAGGGGACTACGGGGAGAAATTAATAGGGTTCTGCTGGAGACAGGGTGTAACCAAAACGAAGACTTGATTTAAACGCCATTAAATTCCTAGTTTAACATGGAAAATTCTCAAAACACAATAAATATCAATCACACTATAATACTGTCCATAAAGTAGTAGAAGTTCCCCTATTTTTCTTTTCAGTTCTTCATAACCTGCCTTACTATGGTAAAGGTTGTCGTATAAATGAATCTGATTAATTTTTATTCCCTTTTTTCGTATGGCAAATAACTAATTTATTAGGTGAATTAACACTAGTAGTGAGTTAAGTGCTTCTCTAGTATGAATACAAATTTTCATGCTGTTTCATAGTTTTTCCTGAATATTTTTTCCTTTTCCCTATCTCTTCTATATCCTCCCTTATCACTTACCCTCCTGGAGCTTGAACCCCCTGTCACACACCTTTTTGGTGGATCGCGGGATATTTATGTAGGTGTAGATGAATATGGTTACGCGCCGATTTAGGAACAGGTTTATTCATTTGCACAGTTTTCAGCGGGCGATTGCGAATTCAGACCATAATTTAGTATTAATTAAGTAAACCGTGATATTCAACAGAATTAAACAGGAAAGACGTATGAGGAAATGAAATTCAGTTGCATTAATCAGCAGACTGTTGATAAAATTGCGAGGAAGACAGACGGGTACACTGGAAAAAAATTGGAACCGATCATATATGTTACAATCTGGAAGCAAACATTAGAACAGTACGTAGGAAGACAACATGAAAACTATGGATTGCAGACGAGGTGATTAGAAAGAGAGGCAAGAGAAGCAAATGGAATATCGGAAATTAAAAACTGAGTAGAAGAAAGTATGAAGAGATAAATAATAAACTGAGGTAGGAAATTGACAGGGCGGAGAAAGCTTGGCAAATGACACAGTGTGAGGGCATGGAAAGTTCAAAAAGAAGTTGAATTTGGTGCGCTATACAGGTAGGTGGAAAAACTAACAGGAAGTAGAAGGAAAAAACTGTGCAAATAACCGAAGATAAATCAGGAAAGTTAAACCCTCAACCAGGTTAGACTGAAGAGAGATAGAAAGAATGCATAGAAGAACTGAATGCTAGAGCGAATGGAGTTTCGAGAAAGGCAGTATTTTGAAGAGGTTTAAGACAATGTTGCCCCATTGCTTTTCAACATATATATGTGGAGTAAAAATTAAAATAAGTACGTAAAGAACTGGAGATATGAATAAATTTCAGAGGAGAATATGAAAGTCAAGGGCCATATTTGTGGCCTGAGTATCAAGGTAAACCAAACAAAGTTTTTGTGGCTTTCGAGCAAGAGGAAAGTTAAGTTAAATATTAAAATATGAGTGCCTAAACTAGAGCATCTTACCTATTCCAGATGAGTTTGGGACTATGACGGTAAAAGTATAGGACGGGATAAAGAGGAATTGTTTCAGGCAAAGAATCGTTCACAAGGAGGAGGGAATTGATGATAGTCTTTTAGTGAGGATGTAAAGAAAAAGCTCGTTGAAACTTTGGTATGGAGCCTGGTGTTGTACAGCGTGGAAAAATGATCGTGGAAGTAGGATGATAAAGTTATAATGGACATTTTTCGGAATTCGAGCGTGGAGAAGGATTGAAAAATGTTAAATTATCATGAAGGAAACCGTAGGAGGAAGTGCTAGGCATGGTAGGGCAGAAGAGGGGATTGTTGGGCGGAATCCAAAGGAGGCAGGAAAGATGATGGATAGCATTTTGATTGGCGATAGCATGTTGAAGACTGTGATGAATGGGAGAACGTTAGGCAAATGAGGAAGGAGAAGGAATACGACAGGAATGTTGGCCGGCAGGATGGTAGGGAGGTAGTGTGAGAAATTGAAGATCGGTTTATTGTAGTGTTGGGTGTCAGATTGAGTTTTGTCAGGAGAGGCGTAGAAATATATCGCTACATACCTGTGCCTATGAAAACCCATTTAACGGAAGATTTTCATAGGCAATAATAATACAAGTACTTTTCTGGATTTTCCATTTCATGGTTGGGTAATGTGTGTTTTCGTGTGATCTGCCAAGCGGCAACCACGCATATGCTGTCAGTAGCCTCAATCCCTGAGGGGGTACGGGCAGAGCGGATCGTTTCATGGGGGAAAAATGAAAGACCCTTTCACGCAACTCGTGCCAGGTGGTCATTTCATCTCGTGACCATATTCCTTTATAAAACTTGATCTTTTCTTAATGTTCAGTCTGGGTATAAATTTGTAGATAACCTATGTTACTAGGTCGTAAAAACAATTGTGATGGGAATCTAAAAAGGATAACAAAGTTGTTAAGAATGCCTTTAGCCTTGAATTTTAATTGTAGAATAAAAACTATATGATCAATACTTAGCGTTAAATATGGAACTTCATTTATCCAAGCACAAAAGTATACGAAGGTCTTGGCATTAATGAATACATCATATAAATGATTCTGTATCTATAGTGGGGAGAGATGAGAAGTGGGAAAAGGCGAAATGGGTGAAGACTAAGCCGGAATATTGGATATCACTTCTCTATCGTTGTTTATCGATAACCTTCCAATATTTTTGGTCTGGTTTGAAACACATAATGATAAGAAAGATTTAATTTGTTATTTTTGCAAATTACTCCACAATTTGAGAGTGTAATCAGTATAAGTACTGAATAGACACGAAAATATTATATTCAACTTTTTGAAATTATGTTGGTGTGCATAGATAGATAAATTGTTACTTTAAGATAATTTAAAAACAATAGAAACTAAATCTTTTGTTTTAATTATCCGATATGTAGCACGATACATGCAGCATTTGTTCCATATTTCAAGGACGTTTTATTGACTGCATATTGGAATAAATAAATATTAAAAGAGACAGAATTAATATATTCATCCTTAAATTAACAAATTTCACTTGAGTTTTGTAGCAATACTACCTAAAGTATTCCATTCAAACACTTATGAAAAATTGAATTCCTCGAATTCCCATCAACAACTTCTCCCGTTTCACTACTAGTCAGAGCACCTCGTTTGTTCTCATTTCTGTGCTTTGGTTTTTTGAGGCCTGACTTTATGGAGTCGATCCACTATGCAATGAAAAACTATATCTTTGTTCACTGAATATATAAACTTGGTATTTTTTCACACAGAACAAACTTAATAATACCACCGGTTTTGAGGCATAAACGACATCCTCAGGTACAACTTTGTTATTACAAAGTATGTTTTTTAGGCACTGAATATGTTAGAGCCTAAATAAAGTAATTTAGAAATACAAATTTATGATTTTTCATCACAAAAATTTTAATTTCTCTCCATTTAACTTTTCTATTCTTTTCCATAGTCTAATGCCAAAAGGTACCAGAGTATGAATTTTTAATTAAATGTTTCTGTATTAATAAACCGCCATTAATATCAACCCCAATACCTTTTTCAGAATGAATGACGAAAGATTTGGCTGAAGAAATGAATGCAAGGATTTATTCTTTCATTCCATTATGTTAGAAAATCAAATTCGATTGTGATAGGAATATATATATGTATTATATAATATATATACATATACCTTTTAACTTACGTAGATTCATGTGCATACACCACGCCGTAACAACAAAAACGATGGCGGTGAAATGAGCCAAAGGCGATTGACCAAAATTAATTTTATTTATTTTTTATTAATATATCGTACCTAGGAAGTGATTTAGAAGAAAGTGGCTCAAATAGTGGGGCCATTAAAGAAAAAATCAGGTCCTTTAAAGATCATGTTAATAAGATTAGATGAAAGTGACTTTAAATTAGAATATAATAAAAAAGGCTCAAAAAATTTGAATTGTTGTGTAGTTTCATATGGCTAAGGAGTTCGACGTTCAAGCAAGTGGATGTTAAGGGTTAGATTCGAGGCCTTTAAAAATATGAGAGTGTAGAGGCATGGCAAAAGTGAACTTGATGGAAATGAGAATATACTAGTAAGTGAAGAAATTCCTGAAAGTGGAGGAGGGAAAGTTTTTGGAATGAAAGTGATACTTCGAAAAGTGGATACAGGAAATAAGTTGGAATGTTCATCCAATGGAAGACTTGGAGTTAAGAGAATTTTGGAGAGTAGCGAAAGCAAAGTAGTAAAACTTGGGGCATAACAGAGAGATTTAACTACGATATAAGAGAGGATAAACATATTTTAGAGTTATTTACTGATGCCGTTTAAGCGGTTGTTGAAAATATGTGTAGAAATGCAACTAAAGTGATGTGCTAGTCACTGTGTCAATTAAAGATCTGCTACGACCGTTGGACTATTTATTATTATTATTAGGAAGTCTTTATTAGGACTATTAAACTATTATTAGGATGGAATTAACCTAAATTTTAGATGGAAAAAGACTGAGATAGGATACATTTCCTTCCCTCCCCTAACAAAATACAACCTGATACCAGGCAGTACTTCAACGCCTTCTACGATGCTGCCAACCTGTCGCCTACCTTGAAGTCTTCCCCATATCCCTATTCTTTCCCTCATCGTTCTTCGTCGGATTAACCATATGAACTCTCTCAGTATTCAACATTCCATCGCCAATCAATATGCTCTGCATCCATCTTCCCTGCCACCTTTGATTTTCTCTCTAAAGCCCATCTCCTCCCTTGTCATGACTGATACTTCTTCCCTTTTTCATCCTTTCTGCCATTTCATCTTTTCCATCCTTTTTGTAACCCACATTGTATTTTGTCTGTAACCCACATTTTAAAAGACTTACAGAAAGAAAATAAAGATTGTAACCCACATTTTAAAAGACTGAAATCTACGCCTATGTTCTTACTGCAATGATAATGTATTCGCATTGTACAAAACCACGTCAAAGTTTGAACAAGTCTTTTCTTAGCATCCTGACTCAAATATTTTTTTCATAAATTCTCCCCGTCCATGCTCAATAATGACGCAACCCTTATTAACTCATCCTACTTTTACAATCCTATTCCAATGGGAGACAAACAAATCCTGTTCCAAGGAGAAGCAAACACCTTAATTTGCTCGAGTTTTTTGCCAATATATTTTGATGTTTCAATTAGTCCTTCCTTCTCAAGAAAACCTCATTACACATTTTGTTTACGTTGATCCTTATCCCATCTTCATGCAATTTTTTTACTACGCTCACCAATGATTGCAACCCCTTGGGTTGCTAAAACTTGATCATTCCCAATCCGAACTGATTCGATGAATTCCCGCCAACTGTATTCCTACCTCCGATTCTTTTAATACCTTTTTTATCGAGTGATGATTTTTTATCATGCGATGAAAATCAGTGATAAAAACGAATGGTCCTCTCTTACCCATCTTTCTATCTCTTCCCAACACAGTTTTTCATGCGCCAATCACATACTAGCATTCAGAGATACCTGTTGTTCCAAAATTAAGTGTACTTGATTAGGATCCCACACACTTACAGCATACTCAAGGTGGGGCCTAACTAACGTGAAATAACAAAGCTCTTAGACCCTTTCATTACAAATCCCAAGAATTAATTTTGAATCCTAAATTTTTATTTGCTATTCCGCAAATTTCGTGAATGTAATTTCTCTGGGATATATCCTTAGTTATCGCTATATCCTAGTATTTTACCTATTTTACGTTTGTGATGTGTGTTCCCTGTATATTGTGTTTTCGGGTGAAATACTTTTCCTCCAAATTTGATCGGAACATTTATTGAAATTTAATTCTAGTTCTCATGTCTCTCACCACTTTTAAATTGGATTCAGAGCGTTAGTAAATAATTATAATCCATCATCATGACTGGATATTTCCCTATATACTCGTGCCAATGCATCATCTGGAAATAGATGAAGATTACTGGAGACCTAAGACCCGATGACATTAATGTGTAAAAGGAACAATAGAGAACCGATGATACTTTCTTGTGGAACACCCGATGCGGGGTTTACTGTGTCCGATGATACTCCGTCAATTATGACCCTTACGGCATTTTAAGAATTGATTAATCCAGCTTATTAGACATTTATCAATCCTATAGCTTCCCAACTTTGGAGCAACCTTCTATCAGTAACTTTGTCAAATTCCTTTTTAAAATCTAGAAATATAGCATCGAACTGTACTTTATTTTCTCCCGAGACCAAAATATCATGAAAGAGAAGTGCCAGTTAGGTCTTTCAAGGTCTACTTTTACGGAAACCGTGTTAGTTTTTTGTTAGTTAATTCTGAGAATCGAGATATCGTATGATGGAACTTACTATCATGTGCTCTAAAATTTTGCATGAGATGGATGTGAGGGAGATGGTTCAATACTGACTCGCATCTTCTCTGTCGCTTTTTTAAAATATGGACGTGACATTGGCTACTTATCAGTCTTTGGGTACTGCGCGATAATTTTGTATAGTTAGTAATTAAGTATTTTGAATAATTATGGCCAAACGAGGAACTTTTTCCGTGGCCATCGTTTTTTATACGCGAGCAGGGATTTAATCAGCGTCGGATGATTTGTTTGGACTTATATCTTTAAGTTGGCGTTCGGTTCCAAGAGCAGATGTTGCAATTTCAGACACGGGGTCATGGGAGCAATCGGATAGTGACTCGCATTACTACTGTGAACGATTATTAAAAAAAACGCCATTAACCCTTCCGTTTTAAGCTTTTCATATCCTCTCACTGCCTTTCACCTCGCTTCTTTCACTCTATTAATTTTCCGCTTCAGTTGGTGATTTATCTCCTGGTACTTTCCCCTACCTTATTCTCTATTTACATTCTTCCATTTACTTCTCTCGTCCCTCCTCATAATCGCCTTCTCTGTTATTTATAGTTGCCTTGTCCTTTCCCTGTTTTTATATTTTCTTCGGCGGCTTTGGATATCCCTTTTTTGGCAGATTCACATCTATCATTTCCTGTAACTGTCTCCGTTTGCTCACTCACATGTCCACCTTTTTGCTTCTTTTTCATAATCCCGGTTGATTATCCTACAGTCAATTTCCTCACACGTCTTCCATGTTTTATCCTCTTGAGTTTAGACTTGACGTATTCTGTCCAGTCTCCCCTTCCCTCTCTCATCATTTTCTCTAAAGCCTTTTCCTTACTCATGATTTTCTGTAAAGCATGCAGATACCCCTTTCCTGTCGTTCCGGTTAATACTTCTACTTTACATTTCCTTAACTATCTTTCTTATTTTATCTTTTTGAATGGGAGTTGTCATAGTAGGAATTCATTAGCACTAAATTATGAATTTAATCCTCAACAACTCCCGGGAGAATGTGCAAATGATTCATGATGTTTCTAAATGTGGGCATAACCATAATTTCGTCTGATTGATATCTCCCTGAATCCATGGGAATAATTTTCTATTCACCAATATATATTTCGGTGTTTAATGAAGGTATTCTTTAAGATTTGACCATTTCTCTGAAAAAAACTTTATTTCTTACTCCACCGTGACCACTTTCTTTTAAAATCACAATGAAGCTCTCCTCCATTCATACTTTTCATGTTACCTTGAAAAATCCTAATTTAATCTCTCCACTACTTACTTATACTTTATAATTTTTATCAGCATCGTTCTTGCATTCCTAATTCATAATATAATTGGTTTTGTCTTCTTCTGTGTAACTTGTGCTACTGATCTCGATTTTGAGTATTATTGATCTAAATACTGATTACCGATTTTTGGCAGCGCATCAAATAACATTGATTTTTTCCAATATAATTTCGTTCAATATTGAACCAGCCGTGGGTTGTTAAAAAAACACGTGTTTGAGAAGATTTTTTTCCTCCTTTCCCTTCCTTCCTGCGCAGATTCCAATTTATAATATTCTTATTGATATAATTATTCTTCGATTCCTTCAACGCACGTCTTAACTCGAATCATTCACTGAATGACATATTCCTTTCACCTCAGAGTGCTGTGAACTAAACCTCCATTGCCTAAACCAAATTGACACCTTACTTTCCTGGTCACCGCTTACTTTCAGGCTCACTCCCCCTGTGGTTTGCTTTCCTTTTATCGACAACAGTATCACCATTTTGACACTTTAGTATCTCAAGATGCAAAGATTGCTAAACAAAAGGTCTTTGAACGAACAGCGGAGGTCAATTTAAAATTTTTCATGCATTTGAATGACGCGAAAACCCGACAGCTGAACTCGGTTGACCAATAGGAGTGAGGGCCTACTAGGGCGACCTGGCGGTAACAAAGGTGGTGGATAAGTGCCCTGGGTATAAAAAAGGTGTATACTTTGATATTCTGTTTCCAAAAATAGCAAGGTAAGGATTGAATGCAAGGTGAACTATATTTACTTTGACAAACCCATTCAAAAAATATTTGAGAGATTTCTTTAATAGAGAAATTTGGAGGAAATTTTATTAATATAAGGGCATACCGTAGAGAATACTTTAGCAGAGAAAACAAATTAATCCTTTTTTCCTTTCGAGTAAAAATAAAACGTGTAAATTAAGTCAGACAATGGTCACCTTCCTTCCTAATGACTATTACTTCTAAAGGAATACGAAATACAATTTTTAGTGAACGACAACCGTCCATGCCAAAGAGTATTCCTGGAGTTCATTCCTGGGTGTCCTGTACCACACGAAAGCGGTAGGTTCAAACTCGTTACACTAAATCCTTGAGCCTTTTTGAAGATTAAATTGACAGCAATGGGGCGCACTATAGTACGTAGAGTGTGTCGATCGGGGTGATTAAGTGGGGCGGAAGGGGCAAGGTGTGGCCCCCGCTGTGATGGAAGCAGTGAGCCTCCCTCCTAGCACCCATGTCTCCCGTGTTCAATGATGTTACCGCTCCTAGGGCGCAGTGGTTGGCTGCCACCACTCCTGCCTGACCCCTCACGGACACAGTTGACCTAGAGGCGTGCAGAACGAGGAGGGAAGGGAGGAGGTGTAGGATCGAGACCCCTTCCCGTCGCACACACTACAAACGAAACGACACACAAGAGGCGGACGTCAGCTATCTTTTCTTTCTCCTTCCCATGATTCCATCTTCCTCTAACCCTCTCCCCTTCCACATTCTCTCTCCATCCCTCAGCAGGCACGTTGTCGAAACAAGGGGTAGTTTTTTTTCGCGCGCTAATCTTGATGTATTTTTTGACCTTTTTTTTAAAAAATATTTCACCGAGATTTTATTTTCGGGGGAAGCGGAGAGAGAGAGAGAGAGAGAGAGGAGAGGAGGAGGAAAAAAAATAAAGCAGTCCAGAAACACGCGCCACTCTCCGTGGGATCGATTCGTGGGCGCCGTCGACGGCTTTTCTTTCACTTTTTGCATTTTTTTTCTGCCTCGTGTGAAGGGTGCAGGGCGGTACCGGTGTGCCGTTTTCCGGACGGCGCTAACGAGCGTGAGATTAAACGGATTTTAGCGAAACGCTATATGGATTAGCAGTTGTGGACCACACCGCCGCCGAAATTCAGAAACGAGAAGTTTTTCTGAGAATAAACCCCGAGATGCAGGGGTAAAATAGCTTAGCAAAAGTTAAAAAAAAAGTCAAGGTAAACTTGTAAATAACGCCACAAACGGCGAATTTCAACTAAACATAAAATAAAATCTCATATAAAATAATCAACTCGGATTAAATGAAACCATTCTCCTTTTAAAAAGTCATCTAAAAGTTTAACTATTAAAACTCAAGTATCGAGACAATTTATGATACGAGAAAGTAGAAAAAAATTATTCACCTTATGGTGCAATTGGTACCTAGACAAGTTAATTGTAAAACGTCCCTACTTAATCAACATGTTAGTTTCTTCCATTAATTGAAATACCAAATACACTGACAAATATTCATTACCAGTGTGATTTTTACAGTAACATAAACAATTGGGCATAAAATGAAAACATAAACAGAAAATAATTTATAACTGGGGTTATTTGTAATAAATAATGTCTTAATACATACTTAACACTTAGCACAACGGAAGGAGAAATTTGTGAAGAGAAGTTTCGTTGATGTGAAATAAACTCAAAACTAGTGCAGTCAACAGGTATTGCGGGAACATGACAGACAGTTACCTTAATTCCCTCTTTCGGAGCTGTGCCAATCATTTCTATTTCCTGCTCCACCGTTAACCTCAATCAAAACAAGTCTCGTCAGTAACAGTGTTTTAATCACTCTCTCGTACAGCCAATAATGCAACTATTATCGTTAGACCTCAGATTTTGAGGGATTGGATAATTTTCACGATTTACACCGATGTATGAGCCATTTTTTTACATTAATGTAGGTATAAATCACCGGGACAGATTCACATCAAGTGATTCTATACCAATAAAAAAATATGAAGTCATAAATAAACGATAAAATCAAAGATAAAATATTGCACGTGTATTTCAACGGAGGCAACGCACCAGCTAGTACCTAAACGATATAGCGAATCATAAAGGTAATTTTTGTCTAAAATTAAAGTACGGTGCACAGCTGACTGCCGTATTTTTCCCGTTTCGAAAACGTTAAAGAAGGCTGGTCAGAGGGTGAGCAGCATCTGGCAAGAAGAGTACTCAGCCGGGGTGTGGTTTTCGGCGGACGGATGACGTGGCTCGGCGCTGGACAGCTGAAGATCCGAAGTACGCCATTGAGAAGAGGAGGTATGGGGGAACCTGCAGAGGGACACGCTGGACCAAACCTACTTGGACGCTAAAAAATATGGAGATTTTTCATGACGACCACCCTGAAGTAGGCGACGGAGTCCTTCGTGGTTGTTTATGTGAGAAAAACTACGTTACTTTAAAGTAAAAAAATATTACTTTAAAGTGCACAGCAAACCCCTGCCAATGGACGTCTATAAAATGATGGAAATGGAAAAGGAATTGAGATTTGCACGTACTCGAATTAAAACGCCATAACTATGGGAATCAGTCTAACCACGAAATGAACACGTCTTCTCCTTCCACGCGGCCAATGGGAATACAGGCTTTGCATAAAAAGTATCAGTGATAATTTTTTCCTGACATGTGTGCGTGAAGTGCTGAGTTCAGACCGTTGGTTAAGTGTGCGCATGATCACAGATCACATTGGCACTGATAAGATGACAGTGCGCACATCATTATCACTGAAAATTTGGCGATGGGAAAGATTTGCGGTAAACTTGTCCCGAAGGTCTTGATGGACTACACACAGCAGAGTCGATTTTCTGCTTGCGAAGACCTGCAAAAACGGCATTGCGACGATTCCCCAAACCCCTTACAGTTCCAACTTGGCGCAAGTAGAATATTTCCTAATCCCAAAAGAAAAATCCATGCTCAAAGGGCACCGCCCGGGGGACCTAATTGCCGTCAAAGAAGTTTGCACGCCTACCCTTTAAAGGCTTCCGAAATCCTACTACCAGATAGCTTTCGAGTCCCAGGAAAGCTACTGGAGAAAACGTATTGACGCTCAATGGATGTACTTTGAATAATTTTGTTGCATTGTAGCATACATCTGAAATAAATGTATTTTTCCGAAACTTTTTATACATTTCATGTACGGTTATGTGAATGAGCTAATTTTCGATGTGTCCATTGATTACGTTTCAAAGCTGGTTGTTCCTATTTCCTAGTGGGGGACAGTTGATGGTCTAATGTCTAGGGGCGAGTCATGGAGAGGAATATGGGTAACCTTTGACCCCGGCACTTGTCGGCTCCCTCCAAAAGCCTTCTACGGTCTGTTATAGAGTACAGTGAGATTGTACTCCCAATTAAGTGGTCATGAATTTGGATTTTCTTATAAACAAGCATTCAATTTTATGGTTTGGATGGACGAGCATGAAGGGAATACGTGGATTGAGCAGAGAAAGTCTGACGAAAAACCAGGGTCCCTTGCCCCTTCCCGGATAGGTCTCATATTGGTATAGACATGCCAATTTTGACCCCCCTCTCTCCCGCTCCCTTTCCCCGCAAAATGCTGCTTCACCGTCTATGGAATGCGACCACTTGACGAGGGGTGACCGCTCCCCTGCGTGGCCACCGCCCCTTCAAAGGATAGACTTCGCCGCCATTGTCCGCCAGTGGAGGCCGTATCGACGCGGCCCAAGGATGTTGCCGCAGACGCCGGCCACACCCTCTCTCTCCCCACGTGGATCCCTCCCCCGCGATTGGTTAGGCACACTGCCCATGGGATTAGGTCTTCATCCTAGTCTTTGGCCGTCCATCCGTGGCCGCCTCGATGCTCTTCAGTGTGAAGGAGCGACGAGATGTAACCGCAGCCAGCGAAAGGCAGCCATGCATTGTCTCTCTTTCTCTTCACACTCATTCATGGCACATGCGCATTCAACCCGAGAACTTTCCATTCTTACCCATTTAACTCAATTTTACTTTGTGGTTCTATCGTGGTTTGATTTGCAGGATTTTTGTATTATTTTTTCTAACATGTTGCTACAGAATTAATAGTTCCAGAGTGACAATCATAATTATTCGTATAGAACCCATCTCTTAGTAAGTACCGGGACTTGTTGACCAGAATATATTTTGGAATGCGCAAGGTAAAATTTACATCGACTACCTTGAAAAGGGAAAATCTTTCAATGGCGACTATTACAATTAGTTAATGATGTTTTTTAAGGATGGAATCTCAAAAAAAACCGCACAAAAAGAAGAAAATTTAATCTTTCATCATGACAATGCACCACAGTGCCACAAGTCAATAAAAACGACTTGAAGAATTGAACGATTTGGGCTTCAATCTGCTTCCCCAACCACCATACTCTCCAGATCTAGTCCCTAGCAACTACTGGTTGTTTACTGATCTCAAAAAGATGCTCAAGTCATCGCTGCAATTGAAGTTTATTTTGAGGGCAAGGATAAATTGTTTAAAAAGCATGGTATTGAAAAGTTAGAGAAGCTTTGAAAAGATTTTATAGCTCTTGAAGTTGATCATGTTGATGAATAAAAATGAATTTTGTGAAACAAATGCTTTCTTAGTTAGTTTCGAGACTTATTGAACGATCCTGGGACTGGGAACGATGGTTTACTTTGGTCAAATATGATTTTTCAATGATAAAATAATTTTTAATCAAAAGAGCCAAAATAGCCAATTTTGTTCTCTAAACCACTGTCTCCTCTCATGAACCCCACCTTATTAACATTTTTTGCATCTATTTGCAATAGGTTATTTGAATTTAAGCTTCATTAACTCGTTTGTATTCACATTCACTAAATTTATCACTTTGATTTGTAGTTAATAAACGGTTATTTATGTCAAAAATTTTCATATTCTCGTAAATCTTCTTCGAATGTTTCCGAGACATTTTAAGTCATTTCAGAATATTCTGCATAATTGAAAGAAATTATCAAGAGCATTATTATTTATATGAAGAGAATAAATGGCATCATATTTCAAATTTATTTTCATAAAACAACGAGATGGTAAGTTACACAAGGGTCGAATTTTAATTCAACCATTTCAGAGAGTAAAAATCATTCGCCTTGACCGGGATTCGAACCCGGATCCCTCGATATCCGGCCGAGTGCTTTAACCACTTAAGCTACCGAGACGTCCTCTTACACTCTGAAATTTTGGGGGCTTTAAAGGAACAAGATGCTATGACGAAATACAATTCAAACAATAAAATCGAAATACAACAAAAAACAAACAATAAAAAAAAGTACATACAATGTCACAGGCATTCGTAGTCGTGAGCGACGCGCCACAGTCCACAGTCCAGTCAAGAGGACGTCTCGGTAGCTTAAGTGGTTAAAGCACTCGGCCGGATATCGAGGGATCCGGGTTCGAATCCCGGTCAAGGCGAATGATTTTTACTCTCTGAAATGGTTGCATTATAATGCACACATAGCGGGTGACTCCGTTAAAGTTACTATTACTTATACTTACGTTAAAGTTTCTTGAAATTTGTCGAATTTTAAGATCGTAAGGCAACTGACGCATACTGAGTCCTACAGAATTCCATTTTTTCCCCTTAGCAATTGCGCAGAAAACAGGTAGCAGTGGTGTCTCGTTGGCACTCTTGTGTAGACAGACAATTTGAATTGATGCGAAATTCTTGCACCTTTCGAGGATAATTTTTTATCATCACCTTGGTATCCATCGACAACTCAAAGCTTTTAGTCTGCTAATACTAAAGAAATTCCATAATAAAATATTATTGGAAAATAAAATACGTCTAAGCGCCGCCATCTTAATACTCACCAGATAGGAGGAATCAAAAGCCATCGAGCGCGTCACATCCGATGAAAGGAGAGGGACAGGGTTTCGACCCAACTAGTGCCGACAGTCGCCACCGCGAGGGTGTTCATGCCGCAGTTACCTCCACTGAAGTTCCCGTAATCTTTGCTAATGCTCATCCTCTTATTTGTGAAAACTACATATATTAATTATTTTCTCAGGAAAAACGGTAAACCAAGAAGTCATTTTATTAATGAATCGATACTTAACTCCCTTTGGTGGCTAAAAACACCCTGAAAATGATGTTTGAATCGATTTGTTGATTAAACGGGACGTTTGCATTTTAAGCAATACCAATGTCTACATATTTATGCGTGCGTGTGCATTTAATTATTCGAATCCATTTAAATTGCTAATTATCAATTTACCGAAGTGAAAAGGGAGAAAAATGCATCATCAATGGGAAAAAATAACTTATTCATCACAATGGAATATATCGTATTTTTATGTGACCAAGGCCGGATTCTAACTCAGTATTTTCAGATGAACTGCTAAACGCTCAAGTCGTTAGCAATGTAGTTCTTTTAAGTTATTTTATTCAATTAGATATAGGATATGGCATTGTAGCACGCGATTGTGCCTTATTGACTTGTGTTGATTGTGCCTTTCTTCCTTATATGGATCATTCCTTTGCATTAGAATATCCAAAGGACGGAAAGAAGAAAAGAAAGAACTTACAAGAAAACGTCGTACACATTAATTGATATTAGCAGCGATGGATATTTATGTTATCGACAGCCGCCTGGGTACCAACCTCACCACCGTGATAAAGGCGCGATGATTACACATATCCTCATGGTCACGTGAGGGGGTTCACCTACGATCCATTCCCCCTGCACCTCTTCATTGATGGCAATGCAGCAACATACGACGACATTGATGGCATCCAACAACACGGTCTCCTAAGATTTTTATTTAATTATTTGATTGTTATGATGCATTATGCTAAGTCTAAATAGATTAAATCGTTTCTAATTGAACCACTAAAAGTGTTTGCAATGCTGAATATGAACGGTATTTAACCATATTCCTGAAATATAAATTATAAAAATAAGACGATAGTGATGGCCTATGGTTAAACTTGACTTTCCGCTTCTATGGGAGTATTTTTCGAGGGGAAATCCGTACTTATTCATGTTTAGTGCAAATTAATAGCAAATTATATACTATTGCTGCACATTAAAACTTATTTCTAGTTCCCATTAACGGTTTGATGCACGTAATGGTCCATAAGCAAATAGTTAGGTTTGGATGCCTCAACTTCTCCCGTAATTTCGCTGGAAGAGATTCTGGAATACTTGACGCCAACAAAGACAAAGCCCATTTGCACCAATTTCATTTAATACAAAGCATCACTCCGGAAACCGAAACAGTAACATGTTCCTCCGAGCCATTAGAGAGAGAGAGAGAGAGAGATCTTTATCAGACACATTCTGTCCAAGTTCCCCAGTCCTTCCTTTCTCAATTCATTTAAAAGTAAACATAATCTTTCCACATCAAAATCTTTCGCTTTAAAAAAATTACCAGCAATTCCTGCATTGTCACCACTTTAGCGGATAAGTGCTCCACAGATGTCCATCTCAACGCCAGGGATTACACGAAAAAGAACAAGAGAAAACTTCCCAACACTTTCTCGCACCTAGCCAATCTCAATTATTCCAACTAGACCTTTCAAAGCATATTATTTGCTTTAATTATGAAGGAGGTTCCCCTGATGATCTTTCCAATGAAAGCGTTTTTCCTCACTTTCCCGCCTAATTGTAGCAATCCTCAGCTCGACAACCTAGCAGAGAACATAAACCTATCAATCCCGACAGACCCATTGTTTCTTCCCGCAACTCCCCAGCGAAATATTTCTCCCTTTTGCTGACTACCATCTTCAACCCCTTATCCAGTACCTACCGTCATGCTTAAAAACACTATTTCCGAGGTAAACTATATGAAATCTCCCATGCTCGAAAGGTAAACATGATTATGGTCACTATTTTTGCAACCTCTCTCTAAATATCAGTCTCCCAAGAACATTTCCTCCCCCCCTCTATGGCTAACGACGATATTTAACACAAGTACGGAATGGCTGCTTTGTGCGAAAAGTGACTCGAATAAATGAAGTACTTTCTTCACAGAAAATTCTCCACATTAAAGCAAAAATGAGCAGAATATAAATTATGAAATTATGACCCCGAACTATTTGGGTGGGTCAGGCCACAAAGTTAAGACAAAAGAGATAGACTCCATTACATATAGATATAAATATTCTTTCTTTCCCCGGACGATCAGGAATCATAATAGCAAGAAATCAAAGTCTCTGTAGAAATAGTAAAGACATTCGATTTACAAGTCAGGGCAAGATTAAACGCTGCTTAGACGTAAGGTGAATGTGCAATTGTATGTTATTTGATAGTATCATTTATGATTATCATTAACTCGTATGCATTTACACGTGTGCATGTAAAAATGGTTTTTGCTTGAATATATTTGTCTATGTGGGTGTGAATTGGCATGAATTTGTTAGTTTTGCATGTGGTTTTACACCCACCACACACCCCTGTGGCGGCTTACGGGGTATTTTGTAGATGTAGATCTCTCCTCTCTATGGCATTTACTTTCCAAACGCTCTATTGCACAGATCCGTAGCAATTAATTCCTGAAAATAGTGGCAATTTCATCTCATACATATTTCATATTTAAGAAGATCCACCACCTTCGGGCACAGTTGCAAAGAGGGAAGCAGATTCAGCCCTTCTCATATAAATCACTACCTCGAACTACTCCACCAAAATTTGCCACTACTTAAGCTATCATACATAAATTATATTTTTTTCGTTTTATACCATGGTTTCAAACTCGTTTAAGCTTTTTCCTCTTCCCTTAAAACAACCCTTCACTATTTTCTCCGAACCAATTTCCTAGCTATCCGAATTTTCTCATCAACAAAACAATCCACTTATTCACATTCCGTCTATTTTCCAACTTTTTACGAAAAAATTCACCCTGTTCCACCTGTTTACATTAAACCCAAAGAAGGCCGGAAAAAATGGACGTAGAGTGATGATGGGGGATATGTGGCCGATTAGACGTTTCTCTTTGAATGCGGGGGGAGGAGGATGAGGACGGTTTGTATAGGGAGCGGTGGGTGTTAGATTGAGAGCGATGAAACAGAAAAAGATTTAGAGCTGTATGTACATGTATTGTTACCAACCACAGTGACCACTATATTCGACCATAGGGCTCATTTAAATAGGTCAGAGTGTAGAGCTAACGCTGAAATAATTTTAAATTTAAGGTGTGAGATATCCACGAATTATCCTAGTAGGTATATCATATACATGCATGCATGTACATCACATACATATTTAATTATCATCAGTGACTGGATCACAGTATATTAATCCGAAAACTCAGGAAAATTTTATAAAGCATTAAATACTATTTATGTAAATGAAATTCGTGAGAAATAAAATGCAAAAAAATGCATGTTTTGTAGGTTTCTTCGGGTTTAAGAAGTTTTTCACTTATTCCACCGCTGCATTTGATGATGAGGGGTAATAATGTTGGCTGTCTAGGCGAGGTGGAGTTTTATGCTGTCCAACATACTCAAATTAGTACGATCATGGACGGAAAATGTTTTAGAGCTTATTGAGACTAAAAATTTTGGCAATAAATAATACTTCAATTTGGGAGAAGCGCGAAAGGCCACACCCATTTTTAGAAGATATTGCAAGCATATCCGTTAATAAATGGAAAATAAATTCAAGAGATGGGGGGATGCTACAAAAGAGGACTGAATGGTGTGGAAGAGTATAACTGGAGAGGCCAAAGCAATCTAAATTACGAATCGCGAGATTTAAGTAACGCCGAGAAATCTAGGGATCGGAAGGAGTCATTGCCGCTAAAGAATTTGCAAGGGTGCCACTTCTATCTAATCCCGATTGTGTATACGTTCCCTTCCCACATGGAGTTGGAAGTTTAAGCATCGTCTGTGTTTTTATTTAAAACTAGTATTCCTTGACAAGCGCATTTGCAAGCCTGGCCTGTATGCCATAAACCCCAAGGTCTGTTTGGTAGGTGATGGTAGAGTTCACCCAGTACTAAGACCGACGGCTTGTGAAATTCACACATTAGGGATCAGGTAGAGGCCAAGTTCTTATTCCTTCGCCACCTATGATTTCCCAGGAAGATTTGGCACCCGATAAATCAAACAGCTTGGATGGAGAGCCTTGAGAGGCTTGCTCTGGAATCAAACCCGGGCCCTCAGGTCAATTCCCAGCCTGTATACTTTAGGCAATATGATGCATCGTTATCGTTTCTGTCCAAAATCATTCATCATTTCTAAATAAGGAACATTGCACCAGCTAAGTCAGTTAATTAAAAATTAATAGGACTCTTCAACAGTCACAAATTATCAATTTCATCCGAAAACCGGGCTTAGAGTTAGTGCAGTGAGTTGAAAAGGAAATGAAGAGGTCCAATTCAGGTTTGACAATTCGCTGATTCTTCCAAAGTCGAGACAAAAGGTATAAAAACTTTCATTTTTTTAGGATTTCTAACAGTTGCTAGATTTTATCCAAATAAAACATATATATATATATAGATTAGTAAAAATAACCTATTAACGGTCTCTTATACGCCTTTACCGGCACATATTTCGTCCAAAAAGCCCGGAAGTACGAGATTAAACACTTGCCAAGCTCATGGGTAGATGAAGATGGGCACTGAGCTTATATTGCGAGGTAACGCCGCAATCCTATTAAAGCAACGTCACTCTCCATCATGCTCTCATGCAAATGTATGTGGACTGGAACAATAAATAGGGATCTCAGCGTGTATAAGCAAAAGACTCGACGTAAATCTAACCACCCTATTCTAGCAGTCGAGTTAAATCCCAACTGATTCCACTGATTTTGGAGTATGCCATAGTCGGTCGAGGGAGACAAAGAGACCCACAAAACAAAAATGTAATTAAGTTATCTCAAAAACTGAGCGTTAACGTTTTTGCTATGTATTTCATATTCTCATGGCACATATAGAAAAGAAAATTTCCAGCATATTAATAAAATTAATTTCCGTACCCGAACGAAATATTTAAAATGTAGTTCATTTTAAATGAAAGTTTAAAAATCAGTCATTAATAACCTTTATTTTTAGGTTTTATAATTGAATATTCAGTGGTGATTTATACGTTGGTCATAGTGATAAAAACTTTCTTCGTATTCATTTGGAGATGAAAATATGGGTAGATTAATTATTGTAATAATTACATCAATTTTTCCTTTTTGATTCTCGATTTTTTATTCTAGAACATCTTGCCCACTACAATGATAATTGCATACTTTCCCAGTATAATATGGATCAAGGTGAATAGTATGATGAAATCCGTAAAAAATGGTCTATGAAAAATATTACAACCGTGTGAGGAAATGTTTCCACAATGATATTCAAAATGGGAAGCAAAATTTTCCTTAGGTACAAGTCTTCCATACATTCATCCCATTAACTATATTTTAGAAGCGGAGCTCATCCTTTGAACACACATCTAAGGCTACAAAAAGGGCATCACGTGAACGTAACTTTCAAAAGCCACAGGATGGAAAGCAGTAGATAGGAAAACGAAGTGATATTAAGAGCCCTTCGCCTGTGAATTCCTTCAAACTCTCTTTCAATCCGACTGTCCTGCTCCCTTTAAGAGGAAATCCCTTCAGGTCACGCACTAAACCCCGCCCTCTTCTTTTCTCTCATCATACAAACTCACTCATATGCATACGTACATATATGCATACGCGTACGTATATGCATAGGCACTCTCGCACGGGGAGCTTTACCAACTCTGTGCAACATCACTTTTGGAAAGATTCAAATATTAAAAAACAATTATTGAACTTAGAGAGTAACACTTTTCCCATCTTTGTTTTCCAGACAAAAGAAATGTTTGTTAAAGTTTCATGCAACGCAACGCGTTTAATTCAATAATATCAAATTCACGTAAAAAGTACAACAACAGTACGAATGCAAGGAAGCTAAGTTAGAGTTCGGCCATTTTAAAACGTGATAAGAGCTTTGATATATTTAATTGACTTTATATTATATTTTTCCTCTAGATAATCTCTCGGTAAATCATACCTTATTATAAGTATTGATTTCAAGCTATATTTAACATTTATCTTTTATAAGAAAGGTCAATTTTCCACAAAAGCAGACCCTTTCGTGAGCATTAAAAAGAGCTTGAAGAGTTGAAGTTAGTTTGCACTGAACAGATCCATGGCAATGAGATGTTCACGCTAAATGAGGAACAAATTGCTTCAGAGAGGACAGATTGCGAACCTGCATAAATATTCACCGGTGTTTCCAACTTCAAATCAGCCGTCCTCTCGGCCACAGAGACTTTGGGCTCACATACACCACACCATTTTTCATCGTAATACATTAAACATAAATAAAAATATAAATAAATATATTTATGCATATTGTTCCGAAAACGAACACTTTAGCGACGACACAAATATATGTGTAATTTCTAGTTCACAACTTTATTAAGCATAGAAACACAAAGAAAGGACACTCCCGAATAATTTTCATGTTTTTTTTAAACGTCAAATACATTCGTGAGTGCCTTTTCTTTGTGTTTTTATATCTAGTTAAATTTTTAATCAGAGTTTATTTAATAAATGCTTGTATGCTTTCGGCGAATGCAATTTGATTACGGAGAGCTCTGAATCCATATTTTCTGCCCCCATTGGATTTCTACCAACAATCCCCTCTCCTCCCAATCATTACAAGCACTTCCTGTTTGTTTTTCTTTCCGTCCACTTCACTATCTCCATCCTCCACACCTACAGACCAAAAGTCTACGCCTACGATCCTGCTTAAATTATCATATTTCCGTGCCATTCAAAACATAAACAGAAATGTTACAGAAATATTTTGCAACAAAAAATTAAGAAAGAAAATTTTTGATGTTGCATGCTTAATTTGTAATCACCACTGCCACACACCCTAGCGGTGGAGGGCTATTGCCATGTAGATAGGATTTCAGGGTCTCTAGCGGCGTAACTCCGAACCAAACCCAGACCAGCTAGTCAATAGCTCAAATAGCTATCAGGGGTATTACTGCTCCCCGGAATTTAGAACTTATTTCGAATGTAATTATCGCAAGTCCTAGAACTGAACATTGAACATTGTACCCAGTAAATTTCATTTCAGAACATGGAATTGTAACCAGTTTCATAAATACTTGAACTCAATAGATTGATGATGCAAATAAAGTATTTGAAATTAGAAATAAACTCGAGCATGAGGACAGTCAGAGTTCCGACAGTCTTTAAATTTAAAAAATGAAAAAAAAACTTCAAACTGAAACCAATTTTATACCGATGGTGTAATTTTATGTAACAGTTTTGTAAATTCTTGGAACCATCCAGAAAATCCTAATATTTGATCTTTTTTATGTTTCTCCTTTTAATTTTCATTAATTTGGCCCAATGGTTAAATTAATTAACGCTACGAATAATTAACGCTAACTCTCTTCTTGTAAATAAATCTGGCGGATTCTCCCTGAATATTTTTCTAAATACTGAATTGAAATTTTTTCCATGGGTCATCAATATCTTCTGCTTGGGCATTTAAAATATCCAAATTAAATCGAAAAAATAACTATTCCTTATGCTTTCATTTCATTTATCTGCAGCCCGTCTAAGTAAAAACATACCTTATTTTAGGCACACCCATACATTCTTCAGGTATGCACATCGTCTAAATGGTTTGATGTCATTGTAACATCCTTGTATTTGACCTATTCTGATATGCTTAGTCCCGTCTATTTTATAATTTACATCATGTTTATGTTTTCATGTCCAAGACTTCATTGCTTTATCTTATGTGATAAATATTTCCAAATCCCATTTTATACCCCACTCAGATATCCGATTTAAATAGTTTGAGACTAGCCGCCAGCCTGACAGTGATCTTTTTTCTTTTTAAATCAGTTTGTCGTCGGTGAATACACTTAGGATATCTGCCAAAGAGAAACTTTACTTCATTTACGTATATCAAGAAGAGCAGGGTCCCTATAACACTTCCCTGTTGCACTCCTAAAGTTAAGTTTGCCTTTAATGGGCACATTCCGTTGACATTTACTTTTTTTACTGTCAGATAATAATAATAATTCGGCTTAATTCGGGCGATATTTAGACTGTGGCGGTCCCTTCTTCCATCTAACCCATCGTCAAATGAATTCAATAAAAATATAATTACATTTAAGTGCTAAACAATACTATATAAAAACAGCTACATAATGACAATCGATTCACAATGAATATGAATGAGTACAGATAGTGTGGAAAGATATGCAAAATTGTGGGAAGAACATAAGGAATAAAGCTTTTATCCTTGACGAAAAAATTCACTGCAGGAAAAGATCTTCACATGAAGGAGAGTGAGAAAACCCTGCGATGACTTGCAGATAGATAATGATAATGTTATGCATGTCTAAATCAAAAAATAAACAAATAAAACAATACATTAAACCTAAGAGAAGCAAAAGTAGAACTGTTATACACATAAATGTGGGGAAAAATTAATTAAAATAAAATTATTGTCTTATAATACGTTAGTAAGAAATATTAAAGGAAAAATGAAAGAAAAGAATTACTACAATACGATTAATTGATAATTTAAAAAATCAGTTAGGGAGTCCCAAAACCAGTTAGTTCTTTTCTCATTTATACTATACGAGTATAGTTTCATTGTCAAATACTGATCGAAGACTTTGTCGATGGCTTTCCTTCATTTCCTTTTACTTTATTTCAATTTCTCATTTCTCAAGGTACCTTTAATACTTCATACTAGCCATGAACATTGAAATTGAATAACATACACCAAGTACGGGCATAATCCTTAATCATGGAGCATTATTTCAGGATGCATTTAAGGAAAAATTATTTTGGTCATATTGCATTACTAATAATGCCTAAGGAAGTTTTCATTTAATGACTTTTATCACCTAAAGTTGCCTGATAGTTAAATCTGAACATTGTGCCTCGACTGAGTAAGAATTAACTTAATGCTTTCTCAAAGTTATGATTTATGTTTTGGAAAAAATTCACATGGCAAAGTACAAAGAGAGTGACTATCACATGGATCACTAAAAACAATTCTAGGGCTTCGAAAAGCAGATAGATGAGAACAGAGCTGGGATAAAATAAAATAATTGAATCACATCGTGTTAAATTCCAAGAAACTACGGGAGATTCCGCAACAGTAACTTGTTGCATTGAAATACATTATGTTACTTAAATTTGTTACTTGATAGGGAGAATTAAGTTATTTAATATCTTACCTACCACGTCATTTTTTGCTTGGTAAACCTCTGTAGCAAATTTGAACAAAATAAACTTTGATCTTCTAATTTTTTCGCTGCAACGACAAATCATTATTCGTTAATTTCGCATTGTATAACTTAATTTTTCTAGAAATCAGAGCACGAGGTTTAAAAGCAGGACTTTTAGAAATATTTTCTAACTAGGTGATTTTTATTATATCAGGAAGTTAATGCAGATAAGTTATTAAATTAATTAAATCTTATAATGTCCCCGGTGAAGCTCAATATAAAGAAGAATAATGAAAAATCCATGCTGGCTTGATGTGAGGGACCGATTCATAATAAAGAAAGAAACTGCAAAAACTTTTTCTTTCAATTTCATCAGAGGACCGAATACAACTGTGAATATATCATGAAGTTAAAATGGATAATAATGCATAAATCTGCTTCCTCGAAAAAACGAATCAATTTCCGTCCGGCCTGGTCGAATGGAGGAAAACACGCTCTGACCCTTCCACAATACGTATAAAGGCCATGCGACACAAAGAACGAAGGGTTACTTGAAAGGGCTCTTCCCCAGAGAACCTGCGACAACAGATCAGGTTCCTACGCATGCATGGAAATTTACTAACTTGCATGCAATTTAAGTGAAGTAAATTCTCTGTAGCTATTTCCCAATTACGAGGTTCATTTGGGAAAACAGGAGAGATAGGAACGAATGATTAACTAAGGAAACTTGGTATGTATGCAACTGTAATAGACACGTATGAAATAATTGCAATCCGATGGATAGGTCACGTAGAAATAGCAAAGTTGGAGAGTCGAATCAACGAACAAACATACTATATTAATAAACGAAATAGGGAGTGTAAATGGTTTGAGATACAGATAAAGTTGGGCCGAGAAAGTCTCATGGGTGGACATGGTTGCATCCGTGAGTCTCGGGACCCGAGGAATACTTGAATTAGGAACCTCAGACAGTGGACCAGCGGGCGATCGAAGTGTGAAAGGACAAGGCAGTATGGAAGAAGTTAGTCGGAAAGGAGCAAATTACCTTCAGTAGCTTAAAAAGAAAGAGCTCTGCCGACTTTGTTTGCCTCGAGAGGAGGAGGCGTGAGGGACGTGACGACTGGCTGGCAACAGCCTCACCTCCTTCCACGAGGGCACTCAGTAATTTCGAAACTATCGATCTGGTGGTCGTCCCCCTCCCCCCCTTGAGAGGTTATTTTCGAAGGAGAGGAAGAAGAAGAAATCGATAAACCCTGACGCTAAAGGAAAATAAATGAAGCTCGAGTTTCGAAAACAGGTGCGCGTTTCCACCTTCGTATGTTTTCCGGCTCAAAAATCACGGTGTGGAGGCGCCGCGGGCGCCGGCGCCACGATAACACGCCCGCCCGCCACCCCCTCATCCCCTTCCTACCCCCTCCGGTCGGCACCTTCGCCCTCGGCGCCAAGGGATTCGAATGACGTTTGGTTGGGCTGGCACCCGTGCGAGCACAAGGTGACTGTGAATATGGCACGAAATAATCCTCAAAATAAATTGCATGAAAGAGTGGGAGGAATTTCACAGCGTGAGCATTTCACGGGATGACGAGATCGTGGGTCGAGTTCCAAAAGCCTGAATCCCACTCTTTCCACATAATTCCTTAAGCTGCCGAAGAGTCCTCTTGGCACATCGAGGGATTTCGAATCGACCAATATTTGCACAGTCGGTCAAGGTGAATGATTTTTTCATTGTGAGGCTTTTCCCATTTGTATGTGTATATCAGAGTGCGACAACACTGAAGTCATTGTCGTGGTGGATTTGGATGTCTAGAAGTTACTTTGAATGAATGAAAAAAATATCAGAAATATTCACGTGATGAAATCTTTTTGTGGCAAAAATAACAACACAAGAGAAATTTGAGGATTATTTATTGCTTAGACTTAAAATATGTAAAATATCTTATAGTGATAATGAAGTACTAAATCAGAGAGTGAAGATGAATGGTTTTTTCTGCCCTTAGGTAAATTTCATAAAATATGATAAATATTTGATAATTTGAACATGGTAAACTTAATCGGCGATAATTTCTCCATATTATCTGAGACTAAAATTTTAAAAATGGATGAGGATTCTAGAACAAGTTAGGCGTAACATTGAAACGTCTATGCACAAACAGAGAGAAGAGGTGGAATATTTAATGTGGAAATGAAAGAGCCAGTCGCATTTTCGGCTTCTTAATGCATTTGTAAATAGCAACTACGGCCAGAATCAAAGTAAGACATTCTCATCACACCAATGGTGAAATAATAAGCCAAAAAAACATACTTTCAGACAAAGATGGCAAGATACTAGATGAAGACTACAGAAATGAAAGAGTTGAGAAAAATTAAGAGGAAAAACACTTAAAGAGGAAGAGGATTGGTAAGCCTAAAAGCCCAGAACTGTGAAAATCACGAAAATTGGTGTGTGACTGTTACAAGAAGATGTTTTGACGAAAATGATATTTTTAACACCCACTATGACAAAAAAGCAAACTCTTGGTGGAGTAAATATAAATAGAATTTAAATTAACAGAATATAAGTAAAACTATGCCAATGACATTTCTTGTTGCTCATATACATAAATAATCATTCATTTATGTCTTTTGAGAGTATCCCTTACAGAGAATCTGGATAAAAATCACTAATATAGGAAATATCACATATAGTCATGTTTCCTGATTGCTCGTTCCAATTTATGATTATTAAGACCTTACATTTGGTTTAGCTGATGATTTTCCATTATTTAGTGATAAGAAAAAAGGTAAAAAAGAGACATAGTTAGTTATAAATAACACTTGTTTTAAACTACACAGTAAGCGTATGTACACAATTGGTAAATACCGAGATTTCCAGGAAGATGTTAGTGGGAGATTAGTCAAAAGCTAAGGCTAACAAAGTGTCTCGGAAAGAGCTGGGCAATTCAATAATAAAGTAGCGCTCATGAAGAGAAAGGTTTGACTAAAGAGAACGGGGAGAAGGAGGAATGGTGGAAATGTAATTACAAAAATAAAGTGTATAAGACAACAAGGGCAAGAAGGAAGAAGCATCAGGAGGCAGTTAAAAAATTCTGAGGAAGGAAATTAAGATGAAAGCAGTTGAAAAATGATGGAAACACTTCAAAAAAGGAATAGAAAAAGCAACTTAGGAAAAATAGAATTGGACATGAAAAGAGTTATAAGGTAATGTTTAACATAAGGTAGGATTGGAAAGATGAATAAAAGAAGGAAATGGAAAAACTTGGACTCATAATAGGGGAAAGTAAAAAGAAAATATAAAGTGAGGCAAAAACCTAATAGAGTAAAGGAAATATGGTAGAGAGAGCAGCATGAATATATCATGAGTTTATAGATGCTAAGGAAAATGGACTGGCTAAATAGAAATGCAAGGGAAGTGACAAATTTCGAGAAAGAAAATCCGAGTTATACTATTGCAGGTACAATGGGAAAATTATCGTTGTCGAATAAGATATTCAGAAATGACGGAAAGAAAATTTTTAGGGGAATTAAAGGTAAATATGAGAAATCGATGAAGTTAGATACATAAAGGAAAGTAATACCTATAATGAAAATGCAGGACCAGGAGTACTTAACTGCGAGATAGAAAAGTTATTCAGGAAATGAAATCTCAGAGGGATTTTGGGAAGAAAGAATATTTCTGCAGTGTAATCAAGAATTTAGAAAAATGAGGAATAAAAATGTTTCACGGGCTCATTTTTGGGGGATTTATGAGAGAGGAATTAGCCAGTGAATTTTTTTTATCAATATTACCACCCAACTCAAAAGAGGGTAAGGCGAAGCATATTTGCAGAGTAGGAATATAAAGTTTGATTTCACACACGGTGAATGTATTAATGTTGAGGAACCTCAACAAAAGGATTGAGGTGAGAGGAAATGAGTTCGTACTTAGGTAAGAAAAGTGTGTATTTAGAAAGGGGAAGGATACATGTGATGTTTCAATAACTATAAGGTCTATGGTAGGAAGAAACAAAAGAGTGTAGTCAGAATGTATATGTGCTCCTCGTAGATTTTGAAAAGGCGATCAGTAAATTAAACAAGGCAAAGTTAATTAACATTTTCCCAAATATAAAAAGATACTGAATGAATAAACGACGCATCGTAGTAATAACTCAGACTGCACAGATACGGAGAGTAAATGGAGTTTCGGGATGGATAATACTCTGAGGGGGTGTGAATATAGACATATACCAGGCCTGTCCAATAAATACGCGAACTAAGGGCATAAGAACTTTATTTTTTTAATTTAGTCCACACCGATTTTCTCCCCTTCAAAGTACTCTCCATTCTTGGCTATGCACTTTTTCCATCTTCTTTTCCACTGTTTAAAGCAACCTTGGAAGTCTTCGGAAGTTAGACTTTTTAGTTTTATCGTCGTTTCTCGCTTTATTGTTTCCACACCTTCCTAGTGATGTCTCCTCATCACATTTTTGCACTTTGGGGGTTAAAATAGTGTGTCCTGTTGATTTTCCTAAATTCAGTTCATCAGCTATCATTCAAACAGTTTTTACACGATCGGTAAGGACAAGGGAACGAACACGATCGAAGTTGTATGTACGTCGTATATGACACTTATGTGAAAGTCTCACGGATTGGATTAATGATGTAAAAAAAGTTAGCACTAGTGGAGAGAACTAAAGAGTTTCTTTTCTGTTTTGTGTGTTTTTGTGTTTTGTCTTTGTCCACTCGCGCTAACTTCGTATACATTATATATGGAGGATTGGGAGCATACCAATAAGGGAGGAATTGTTGCATGAGGCTCGATGATTATTGATTCTAATATTAAGGGGTGTGGTACACTGTCCAATGAAAAAGGCAGGGCAAAGTTGGCACTTGAGTAGGTAAATTGGGAGCATACCCTTATTGGTATGCTCCCAATCCCCAAACATGCCTCCGAACACAACAATGCCTTTGACCAATGTTTTAAAGTATCCGTCTTAGCATCCCTCCCATACTCAGACCCTCCACTAAAACTCAAAACATTAGAGCTAGCTTTCATCTGGCTCTTGGATTCCTGGAATCGCCCAGGTATTAATATTAGACATTAATTGCCCTGTATGCATATAATTTTATCTCCCTCCGCCTTCAACAACTTCCATATCATCCCCACCTTTTTTAAAAATTCCCGCGCCGTACACTACCCCTCCAAACCCCTCACCTCGAATGCCTTCCCCCCCCTTTTCCCCCTTTTCCTTTCTTTTCCCCTCTTTTCCCCCATTTTCCCCCTTCTCCTTCCTACCACTGCTTTCGGGCCCTCCTCTGCCTCAGTTCTGTTCCTAATTCCCCTTGAGAAAGGTGGTTGCACCACCGAAAATTCGAGAACTAGTGAGTCCCTCTTTTATATGTTTTAGTTTCTGTGTTTGCTATGACTATTTAGTGAATTCACATTATTGTGCACGTTCGTGGGTTTTCCAAGAAAGTGACTATATATATATATATATATATATATATATATATATATATATATATATTAGACTATATATATATATATATATATAATATATATATATATATGTACATATAAAGTTCATAGACACAATTTTATTTATAGATATGTGTGTGTATATAAATGTATATACACATATATGTATGCATAAATATATTAATTTTTTTGCAGAGGAAATGGTAAGAGACGGTTGACGGGTTGGAGGTAAGAGTTAAAGTAGGATGCATTCTCTTTACTCAGCGCACTGCAGAATAAACGAGAACTAATCATAATAAAGCAAAGGTAAAGAGATTCCTAAGGAAAATGAAGTCTATGGTAAATATTAAAGGTGGGAGGTATGAAGTTAAATCCAAAAATCAGTTGAAATATATCAGAAGCATTTTAGATACGGGTAATCATAGGGGTAAAGGTATAAGAAGAAAAATTTAGAAGGGCTTACAAAGAGATGGAAGGTCATGACAGACACCTCAAGTAGAGGTCGAGAAAAGATAATTACACACCTCAAGTAAAGATGTGGTGAAAAGTTAGTATGGGCGTATTTCGTTCTGAAACGATGGTTTTTTGGGCAAGAGAATTAGCTTAGATTGCAGACTTTCGAGATGTAGTTGCTGGAAGAGAATGAAAAAAATAAAATAGCGGATAGTCGATCAAATTATGTAGTTAGTGACACGGTGGGGGAGAGACGGCTGTTAGGGGAAATTTGAAGAGAGCAGGGCAAGTGGGTATTGTAGGTAATTAGTTTCGTTTTAATGCTAAAGAAGGTAATAGAGGTGGAGAGGAACGCTGATGAAGCAAGGTAAAAGGAGGAAAAGGAGAGGCATTTTGGATGGAATTAAGGGAGCAAGAAAGAACTATATGCAGAGCTAAACGATGAGCTATTTGAATCTGATTAACTGGATTTAAGGAATGGAATTGCAATTAGTGCCATTATATTAACGACTTAGGGGTGTAGTTTTGTGGTGCCGTAACAGGATTCATCAACAACCAAATCTCACCCGGTATTATACTAATAATTTTTAATCTAATAGCATTATTTTTGTTTTCAAAATCCAGTCTCTCACGTGTAGTCAACTACCTTATTTATCAATTTTTGCTACAGAGAGACGGAAAATTACACTATATTTTCGACTTTGCCATAATTATAGAAAAATGAGTCACCACTATAACATTTTTAGCAGAAATCAAAACACGACCTTCAAAATTGAAAAAATAAGCTATTGGGACAACTTTGTAATTGTTAAAGATTTATTCCTTTTTGACGTTTTTAATGCTAAATATGCTGTTTTCTCAGCATAAATTAAAATAGGTATAAAACAAATCTGGAAGAAATTTGATTTCGTGTTAGCTTGTTCTAACGAAGTATATAATAGGAATGTTTTCTAAAGTGATGCGTAAAGATAATTTCAACAATATGTCTCACTTTTCCCCTCATAATTAACCTAAAAATTATAAAATTATGAGTGGAGAGATAAATTAAAGTCAATTAACTCTCTTTATTATATTTCATACTTTTAGAAATTCAATTCCAATAAAAATATGTGAAAAAGGATATTTAAGTATTTTGCAAGATTTTAATAACAAATAAAGGTTACCTATCGATTTAACGAATTTGACCTACATAAATAACGTATTTGACCTAAATAAACATATAAATGACGCTTTTATTTCCTCGTTGAAACTAAGCGATTTTTTGTTTGAAAGACTTTATTCTGAAGCTTGCTGTTCTTGAAATATTAGCTTTTGACCAAACGAAAAAAACACCCTGTACGTATGCATGCCTGAAAACAATCGAAATTCAAGATAAGTGTCCAGGAGAGGTTTTCGTAAACTGTGGACAGTTTCATTCCCTCTTCCCCAATGTTGAAGCTCGCAGGTGTACGAGTTGACTTAATTTTAAAGATCTATTTTTGATGGTAACTCTCTGCTACCACCATAAACGGTATATATTAATATGATTGTTAAAATTAACCATATTTTATTAGTTTTTAGCATTATTTGTCCTAATTATTCGAAACGTAAAAATTACGATTTACCCCCTGGACAAAATAATCCGTTTTCATTTTCACCCCTGAGATGCCTTTATCTTCCACAGATTTTTTAAATCTGTAAAAGCTGTATCGCTGAAGCAGGAATCTTTTGACATCATTTTGTGTTTATTCGCAGTTTTAACTACCAGCATTCTTAGATTTTCACGTGACGACTATTCAAAACAAAGTTGGGCTTTCCAAATTTAAAGGCAGTAATTATTCTAATGAGTGATTAATGACGGTTTATTAATTAAGGTTTAGAACGAATGTGGGAAATAGATGAGCTTTATTTTACTACTGTCACGAAGGGCACATAATAATATTTTATGAATTTCACATGAATGTGGATTCTCCACTGTGGAAAATCCAAAATGAATAACTCTAGCAAATATAATATCACTCAGACTAGCTAGCGGAGATGACCAAGTGACCAATTAGGTGACCAAGTGCGTGTCCGACCACAATCACTGACTGCCCTTGGACACAATCGAAAATCACATTCTCTCGTCATGAATGCCATCTTGAAATACACAATGTCCAATGATATTTACACCGTGAGCCAAATAAGACCGAATATATTTATTACGTTATTTTTCTCTTTAACTACACTGCTATGATTGAATTGCAGCAGTCTTCGACCTTGTTTGCTCTCATTTTACTTCTCCGCCTTCGCCAACTGTCTCACGGAGTTCAGAATCTGTCTGCTCCCTCAACTCCGTTTTCTTACGCCTCCGCAACTCATATCTACAGCTGTCGTAAAAACCCTCCTTGTTCGATCACCTATGGCCAATTCATGTGTTTATTCCCTCATTTTGAGTTAACATGGCCTTTCTCCATTCCTCTTTTCTTTTGTAATTCATCCACAGCATGGAAAGTCTAAAGGATTTAGTCGTTTTAGAAACCCCTTTCATATCTCTGTGCCATTCGACTTATAAAGTTTTAAGACAAAGTATAGGGAAACATTTCGGAAAAACATATTTATTTTAGATATTACTACAATGTCTCAAAATTCTTCAAAGTACATCTCTTGAGCGTCGACTCAATTGTACCATTTGCATTTAAGGTTCTGCGGACCGCCGCGATGGTCTGAATTCAGCACTTTACGCACACGTGAGTAAGAAATTGTTACCGATACTTTTTATACAAACCTTTTACTATTTCCTTCAACATCTTGCTTCTTAAGACGGGAGTAATCACCTTCCAGTACATGATACGAAACGTTGAAAGGCAAATTAAGAGTAAGCTAAGGAAGATTATCAGAGATATGTTGAAGTCATATTTATATTTTTTTAATACCTGTAGACTAATCTCAAGGAATTAATATCTTGATCACTAATCAGGGACACGAAAATGCAAGGAAGTCCGTCCTACAAATAAAGGTATTCGGAAGTGATGAGTGCAAAGCTATTAAAAAGGGTACTTAAAAGGATACATAAAAGTGCATCTACACAATACCCCGCAAGCCGCCGCAGGGGCGTGTGGCGAGGGGTATAAGGTCACCAACCATGTATGCACAATCTCAGTCACGTTACCTCTACACAAATATTAGTTTGATCATGCACTCCACTGAAAAATATTAACCACGCGAAATAAGGTACTCATATACAACAATATTTAATAGCAGGATACCTATGCTTAAATTATGATGGGAAATGTTAAAAATATGGGTCTATTAAATAAAACAACATGCAAGATATAAAAAATAGATAAACTGCCAATTCTAATTATCTCCTATGCAATTGCTGTCATATCTTTTTTAAACTCTAATGGTACGAGGAAAAAGCGACATTTTAAATCCGTCCGTTCTACTATCTTTCTCCGTGATAATACGTGATCTGATCTATCGTAGTAAAAGGGGGTCTTTAAAATGTCTTTAAAATCCTCAGATAAGTAACTGGCCTCAAATTCAAGTAGTAAATTTTACCCGCATTTTAACCTTCCATCAACTAGTGGCTCCCTTTCTAATTCTTCCAATAGAGCCGTAATACTGCTACCTTGTCATAACAACTTTTCACAAACCTAGCTGCTCTACGTTGCACTCAATCTAATTCCAAAATTAAGAGCGCGCAGATAAGGGCACACAGTTGTGTCAGAAGAAAATTACTCAATTCAGCATTAAAGTTGCATCTAAATTCGGGAATGTTTTATATTAAAGGACAACATGGTTTAACATTTATAATTCTCTTTGAGCTTGGATTCAGTTTGTCGGAACATTTATAAAAACACAACAAAAGAGATCCATAAACTCAATAAACTAAAAAGCAATTAAACAACTAGAAAAGTTTGCAAACACAATCATATTAAGCGATTTAATTTTTTCGTTTGACTAGATGGGTGAAAGTCTTAGAATGAGGGAATAAAATAAATCTGAATACTATATATAATCCAAGACCCATACAGTACAAGAAATTTATATACTATATATCTATATATATACATAGATATATATACATATATATATATCTAGAGTATTATATAAAGTATAAATCATACCAATTATACAAAGCTTGTGAAGCCATAGCATATATGCTGGGCTGGCTTAAAGACTTTATGAATGGTCGAGTACAAACGGTATACAAATGAGGTTTGCTCTAACTCAGTGGCAGCCACTTCAGGTGTTCCCCAGGGAAGAGTTATCGGGCCTCATTTCTTCTTTACGTTAACAACGTAAACTCCAAGGTCAATTGTAAGCTACGTTTATTTTTCGAAGATGAAGTGGTCTGCAGATATATTCTAATCATGAGGATGATGAGGCCATTGCAGATAATCTAAACGCTATGAAACGTTAGTGTCGTAATGGAAAATTAGAATTCAATTTAAAAAATTGCGTGGTAGCAAATAGGAGCAGTTCCCCCCCAAACTACGACCGCTTCAGGAGTACCGAAAGAGAAAGTATAGATTAGAAAGTAGTTATGCGTTAACCTCAATCAAGATCTCTCCTGGGTAAGTCATTATACACGGAATATGTGGAAGATATAAAAAAATTAGGATTTTTTAGAAGAATAATGGGAAAATGTGACGAGAAGTTTAAAGAAAACTGCCGCTGTTTAAGCCTCATTTAGAATATGAGGATTCACAAGAAGTTAAGTTGATTGCCGAATTGGATTGCGTGCAGCGTAGAGGAACTAGATTTTTAAAACGTTTTTGGGATGGACTTAGTAGCATACCAAATTTACTAGAAGAGCTATGCTGGGAATTACTCAATAGTGCGAAGGTTGAATTACAGAGTAGATCTCTTTCATAAATTGGAAAGATGTCTCTTTAGAAATGGTGGAAAATTTATTATAATTCCAATCGTGTTACAGTAGGAAAGAGCATATACATTAGACAGATAAATTGTATAAAAGATGTCATTTTCTCAATATTTTAGATGTAATTCTTCTCCAGAACGATAAGGAGTAAGAACAGCGTTTCCGATTGCACTGGGCCGGAAAGGTATTTAGATTGAATGTTGGGTCTGGTGTGCGCCTGATGTTTTGGGTCAAGGGTTGTCTGGTATGTAAATCACCCCTTGCCACACGCTCTTGCGGTGGATTGCAGGGCACAATTTAATAATAACACCAATAAAACATCAAAATCACTTCCGAAATTGTAAACAATTCGATTGGTCATAGCGTGACTATTCACACTGAATGTAAAATATATCCACGGTCACTTAGAAGAGACTTATGTTCTCAAAACACGCAATTTCTAAAGGAAAGTTTCGGTTTTCACTCTTTGCTGTCATTATTTAACCACGTCGTATCCCAAGATTACACAGTTTTGCTTCTTTCTTCATTTTATTGCGTTCCATGCCCAAAGTCTGAGAGACCATAGCATTCCACCACTAGACGCTTAGATATAAGAATGTAGGATGCACTAGTCGAGAATGGGAGAATGCCTATGTTCACCCTTACTCCAGAAGTTAGTCCAAATAAATTTTGTATTAATTTCTTTACATGGACTTATGATTTAAAATGGAATATAATCAATAATTTCACCAAGTGTCGAATGTATTTGCCGGCCTCGGTGGCGACGGGATTACGCCCTCGTCTGCCAAGCCAAGGGTCGCGGGTTCGATTCCCACCTGGGTGGGTTTTTCTCTGCCTAGGGCTTGGGTGCTTGTAATCGTCTCCATTGATATAACATCTAAATGTAAAGGTTAGGTAGAAGAAGGGACTAGTCTCAACCTCGCCCAATTAAATCGATAAATAAAATGTAAATCCCGATCTTGACAACAAATCGGCCCATAATATTGAGCAGGCAAACCGAAAAATATTTAATGCAGGTCTCGGAAAGTTAAACGCAAAAGGGATAAAAAATAATGTCTTAAAATGTGTTCAAGTGATTTCAGGGTAGAGATGCAACCGATGAATTCCCTGTGGCCATCAGGAAAGAGACATCACATTGAAATCAAGTAATGAATTCCTTCCAAAACGTCTCTTCGTAATAAATATAATCAATTGAATTATGCTATCAAACGAATCATTAAAAAAAGTGATCGAATCCAGTAATCAAACTAACAAATACAAAGTATTAATGGCATGTCGAGTAAGGTGGATCGATTCCTTCGCATTCTCAGAAGAACCGCCTAATTTCCATCATGCCTAAAAGCGCATACGGTGGTCATTTGGTATGTTGTTTTTTCCAACATGATTATTATAATTCATAATGTTGTGCTTGGAACAAAATACTAATAGTTACTTATAAAACACGCATAAAAAATCAAAGACTTTGCGTTTCCAATGGAATGAATTTGTTATTGTCGACCAGTTTCGCTACATTTTAGATGCAAACCATCTCCCAAATAGTTACTTATTTAAATTTGATCTATTTTATTAAATTAAAAATTAATTCACCTTATTTTATAATGACCCCAATCCCATTAATCACATATATTGACATAAAAATGGCATTTTGCAATCAATGAGTTTGAAAAACTGCTGTCGACAGTGAAATAAGACCTTTCGAAATGAGTACGAAAAATGAATTCCATGGTAACAAAAAGAAAAATTCTCCAAAAGGAGATTCTCTCTCCATTTTAGAGGCTTGTCATTAATCTCATATTCAGCTATGTCACTTAAATATTTTGTCTAGTTAGCAGGGGAACTGACCAACAGCTATAGTCATTTTCATTATTCTGTGTACAACTACATAAATACCCCGCGATCCACCAAAAAGGTGTGTGGGAGGGAGTTTAAGCACGAGGGATGGACAAGAGCTAAGGAAAAATAAGGGAGAGAAAGCGAAAAGAGAAAATATATTCGCTAAAATACCTCAAAAACCGTGCAAATTTATATACGTACTGGAGGAGGGTAATTTAAAACAAGTTTTAATTTAACAAAGCAAAATAATTCTTTGTCATACGGAAAAGAAGGGATTAAAAATAACCAGAACCATTTGTACGACAGACCTCCAAGACATACGAAGACAGGTCATGCATAACTTGAATGTTAGAAGGAGAAATTCTATTCTTAAGAGGCTAACCGGGGATATTCCACAGATCACCCACCAATAGGTGGGTAGTTAGTAGGGTTAAGATGTTCAGGGAGGAAAGCTGGTTGGATGTTCGGGTTTGGCTTTGAGCGCCAATGGGTATGCAGTTTAACGTCCCAACTGACGGACGACGTAGTCACTTAAAGTGCTCTCCACAAAATACCCCAAGTAGGGAATGGTACACCGCTGAAAAAAACCTGTCACCGGGATCCAAGCTTGAGCCTCTGGGGTGAAAAGACCGTCCTCGGAAAGACCAGCTCAATCTCCATATTATAATAATAATCTTCTGCTTTATTATAATGAGGAGATTACTGCGTGGCAACCAATTCAAATTACAAATGAAAGTGCTTTGATTACATTTCAGACTCATTAAGTATGTCAAAGGATTTAATTAAAACACCGATATCTGGAGGACAATCAATAAAATGTTAAAATGCAGCGCATTAAAATGCACCTGTACACCAGGACGAACTGCACACATTATGTGTACTCTATTAATAGACAGACCACGTGGGGATAGGAACACATTACTATATGTGGTTACCAAGAAACTTGCCATAAAATATGAGCACTAAATTTAAATAACATCTCTGAGAGTGCGTTTTAAACTTTGATATAAAATAATGGATACGCGTGTTACGACACATCGCTATGTAATCTACGGCTGCGGGGCTTCTTCATAATCTCCAAATGATTCATGTGAGATCTCATCATCCCCGGCGGGTTCCGAAAAACAAATGCCACTGACTCCCATTCCCTCAGACCGCGCCAGGAGTCGCCACTTACCGCAGCGTCGGAAGGGGGACGTGCTTATCGCCTTGGGCCTCCCCTCCCTCTACCCGCCTAATGCGGGCCCTGGCTGGGGGTACAATATTTGGTCAAATTTTTGCGCAGTAAGCCATCAATTCGTCGGCCAATATGGAGCGTGTTTTATCTCATCTCCCTTGCCACGTTTTTCGGCCGGCCACCAATGAGAGCGCAAGCACGTATTTGTTACCATGGGCACGCGAGAGGCACATCTTTCTCAAACTTTTGATGATGAGATGGCCGGAAACGGGGAGGGATTCCAGGATGAGATGTTCCAGCGGCTTAAATTCGATAACGCGACAAGTGAATACTACTCGCGAGGGAGGGGATCAGGGAAATCGCTCCAAGTCTAGACTTGATAGGTAATGAGAGGATGAATATTCAAATTACGCAACAAATGGACGCTTGAATATGAGGGGCACTCGTCTACATCTACATAAATACCCCGCGATCAACCAGAGGTGTGTGGGAGGGGGTGCAGGAACCAATTGAGATGGGTAATAAATAAGGGAGAGGAAGAGTGGTTTAAAGGGTTAAGAAAAAGGAAAATAACAATTAACAAAAACCCAAAAAGTACGTGCAAAGCCTTTTTCATACTAGCACGAAACCTTTTATACAATAGACCTTCAAACCAAGAGTGTTCATGCAGGACTGGAAAGTAAGAAGGACAAAGTTCTATTAATCCATAGCCCTGCAACTGAGTCCTTACACCTAACGTCACATGTGGAAAATGTGACATCATGCTGTAGGCATCAGATGGGATGAGGAATCACCCCCACAGAAAGAGACGGAGAATGGAAGGGGCAGCTTGAACAAGCAACAAACAAGGGTATGGAATGCTGTAACTTGCACTGCATTAATGACATGATAATCCCATGCGTATGGTCAGGCAGAAAGGGACAATTGAAATTTCTCTGTGAATTGAAACAGTGGTGCTGAGAAATGCATGTGAACGTTAAACGTTCTCGATTGAATATATCATTCTCTCTATAACCTGATGATTGACTAAAAAGAGCAATGCTGGATGTTTGACAATGTGGATTTACGGAGGCCGTTTGCATACAACACATCATTGTAAACGTTATTAAACTTACCACCAAGTAATTAAGTACAATTTTAACATACTTTAATTTACCAAACCAACTCATGTAGATATGAAATACATTAACGTGGTAAATACAAATGAGTGGACCTCGGTTGTGCGTCTATCTCTTTGGAGGTGAAGAACATTAGAACCCTTCAGAATAAATAAGTAGATATGAGACAGTGCGTGAGTGAGTGAGAGTGTAGGCGATAGAACCGAGAAAGGAAAGAGCTGAGTAGAGAAAATTAATAAGATTCGTTTTGTGATGTAAAACCAACCTTGATCTTCGGCTTCTACCCCGATAGGAAAAGGCGTTTTGGAACATGAATACCTAAAATTCGGTATGGGGCAGTATCTTTAACCCATTATCTACATCTACATAATATCCCGCAAGCCGCCTCAGGGGCGTGCGGTTGAGGATGTGAGGTCACCATCCATGCATCCATAATCATTACGCCACTGCATAGATATTAGTTTGTTCGTGTATTCAAACAAATCTCTGTACACGAATGAAGGTACTTATATGCAGGAATATTCAACAACGATATATTCGAATCATGACAGAAAATTTGATGAAATTGGATATATTTAAAATACGTGCAGGATATCGACAAAATATGTAATTTACCGACACTGACTATCCTTTTTGCGCCGGCGATTATAGGTATCTATTTTATTCTATAATGGTACGAGGAAAAAGAGTATTTTAAATATATGCGTTCTACTATATATCTCCCTAATTTCACGTACGTGATCTGATCTACTATAGTGAGTGAAGCCTGCGATATGTTTATAAAATGCTCAGATAAGCAATCTGCCCAAAATTTATGCAGTAAATTAAGCCTGCACTTAAGGACAACTATTATCTCTCATCCTAATTCTTCCAATAGTGTCGTGATAATACTGGCTTGTTCATGACAATTTTTACAAGCCTAGCTACTATATGTTTAACTCGATCTAGATCCGTAACTATGTGGATAAACAAAATAAAAGTGGCATTTACGAGTGAACTTGTAAGGACTGCAGTGCTATCTACATAGGCCAAACGAAGAGATCATTAAAAACGCGAGTAGAGGATCATAAAAGCCGTTTTAGGAAATGCTACCTCACGCAATCTCACTTCGCCAAGCATCTGTGGGAAGAAAGTCATGGGAGTGATCTCAACCTGGAATTGGTAAACCAAATGGACAAAGGAAGGAGGATGGACAAGTGGGAAGAGCTTGAAATTAGAAAGAATTTAAAAACGGGTCATTTGGTCAATGATTTATTGTTTGAATACCTCTTCCAAATCCTGGAAGCATCCCTTTCCTTTACGGAAGGCCTAACTACCCCTCCTACACTCCACTGTGAACCCCACTAATCGCCTTTCCTGACGCTTAACTCCCCTCTCCTCCTCCCTATCAACACCGATCACAACCCACCCCTTTACTTTAACTCCCCTCTCCTCCATCTTCTACGTTCTCCATTGCATACGGTGCAATTTCCAACGCTAGCTCACTGAAATAAACGAGCGGTTATTTGAACGGGGCCGAAGGAAATATTAGGAATAATATTTTTCAGCAAATGTTCTATTCCATTATATGAGATTTCAATTTGGGGCATCGGTTGGCGGGAACGATTTGGTAAGCTATTAAGCTTAGTGTACGGAGGATAGAAACTATTGCCAACGACCTTCCTTTCCCTTATTCCTTTCCACGCTCGTTTCCTATATTTTCCGCAATTATTTCCTAACAGGACTTCAGGAAACCAAATAAAGACCTTCCCCTCTCCCAATCCGGGACTCAGTGACTAACTACCGTACACTTATCTCACAACTCTCTCCCACTCTCCTGTCTCACGTCAAGGCCCAGCCCTATATCCCACTCATCTTTTGGCCAACCTCACTTCTTGATGATATATAACAAAGTGTCTAACCGCACTGGTACCACTCGTCCCGATGATGCCACATTGTAGCGAAATTAGTTAGCAAAAAATCTATTCTCTGAAAACGCAGTATTATTTTTTAAATTTTTTATGATGGGATTCCATAAAGTATTGTCAGTGGTCTGGTTTCCCATTGTGGTTAGTTAGTTCCCTGAAGCTCTGTTAAGAATTCTATACTATCGATTTATACTCACCACCTTTCTGGAAAATAAAGAAAGAATAATGCGGAGATATTTACCTCAATACCTGTGACAAAAGTGTAAATATGAAAGTAATGAAATAATTTGTGAAGAAAAATAATTATCGTATAATTTATGCACATCGGGTGAACTATTGGTCGTTAGTAAATAATGAAATAGTACATTCTCAGCTTGGGGTCTATACATTCATTCAGATCTAGTACAGACCCTCTGCTAAAATTTCCGTTTAATCGTCGTCAAGGGAAATGACAGCCATTTCTTTTGGAGATCTAACGATAACATTAATACCTGAGTAGAAGACCATTAGGGGCGAAATTTCGCAGAAGTTGACATTGATGTTTTTCCCTTGAAACATACATAGCTCGTTCCGCAGCAGACGACCTGCTGAAAACACTCGGCGGTTGGGGAGAAAAATGAAAGAGGGAAAGAGCAAGACTAGGGTGACGGACGAACGCGGCACGTCATTGGGCGACACGAATCCCCCGAGGAAAGAAGACAATTGAAGGAAGGGGGAAAGAGGGCTGGAGGGTAAAAACGCGAAAGGAACCTTATGAACGACAAAGCCTCACACTTCCTAATGTGAATCGATGTTTACTTAACGTCCTGTTCTGCACCAAAGGCGGAAATATATTTTCATTCTGGAGACCGAATGAGATCAGATAATATGTACAAAATTCCTCTTATTACGTACAAGGTCTCACTCAAAAGTAGTATGACTTATTTTTTCCCGTATAGACGGACAGACGGGGGGCGGTATCTCTGGTTTAATTCGAGGGAGGGGAGTCTCAGGAAAGGCTGGACGTCAGTGGTAGATGCCTCCTAGCCTTTTAGGAGTGCGGATATTTTGTTTGCAAAACCACTATTATGTGATTCCGTTATACTCATGAACTGGTTATATGAATAGTGCTACGCCATCAAAATTTGCGTCTAACTGGGAAAAATCGGGAAAGAGACTCATGACATGCTCAAGGCAGCTTATGCTGATAATGCCATGGTTAGGTCGAGTGTTTTTGGGTGGTGTAAGTTGTTTCGGGAGGATAGAGAGGATTTTCAAGACGCTGAACGTCTAGAACGCCCTTCAACCTCAAAAAGTGAAGAAAATCTTGAAAGAGTGATGGCTGTGTTGGATAGGGATCGCAGGTTAAGTATTCCCATGGTTTCTGATGAACTTGGCAGCCCTAAAAGTTATTTGCATCGACTTATGACCGAAAAATGGGCGTCAGGAAGGTGTGTACAAGGTTGTTGACGCGAGGGATCCCGAACGAACAAAAGGAAACTCGCACGCGGATCTGCCAAGACTATATGGGTGGCGATCCAATTTTTTTAGACAATGTCCTAGCAGACTTCTTCCTCTTCCCCATTTCAAATCCGTGCTGAAAGGACATCACCACGTCTCGGTGGAAGCATTACAACAGGCCGTGACGAAGGAGCTTAGAAGCATTCCGGGCAGCGGTTTCCAGCTTGTACCAGATGTGAAATACTCGCTGGTAGCGGTGTGTGGATGCATAAGAATGCTACTTCGATGAATTTTTTTTGTATTTATCGATTTTGGCAATAAATATTTTGAAATCGACTCAGTCCAACTAATTTTGCCACAGAACTTTGACGTCTGTAACCTCTCAGGGTGACTAATTACGGTATTTACCTGGTCGAATTATAATAAATCCTTCGAAGTGGTAAGAAAACTCAATTATAATGTACCTTTCTAAAATTATGTCTTCCCTGATCACTTCGAGAATAAAGAGGATCCAAACGTAATTCGTCAAGTGTACCTGATGCCCTTACTCTCTTCCCGTAAGAATTTTCAACAAACCTAGAGGATTTTCCCTGAACCTTATCCATATCTTTGATTATTGTTTTCTCCCATGGATCCACATACTTGTCAAATATTCTACACATGCTCTTAAAAATTCGAAATGATATCTTTCTCTAATTTATTTTCATAATATTCTCCTGTAACCCGTCCAATCGACCAAACTTCATAAAAGGATGTTCATACGATGTTGGGTGCTCTATGAAATATTTAATACTAGTCTAACACCCAATATTTTACCTGATCTGAAATGCCAAATTTGATCTCATATATGTTATAATTTACGTCTTCTTTCTTTTCCTTTTTGTCCATCATTTCACTGATGTACAGTTTCAGATGCGTAGTTCGAACCCCCATTCTCTATAACACTCCGATTTATTCAAAACCTTTGACGATCTACTGCCACACAATATGCTGGTGTCCTGATTTCTGTGGTAATCCCTAGGTCATCTCAAATAATCCAAGATTACTGCTCACATAGAAACGTAATTATTCTATAAGCAAGAAGATTAAGACCCCAATAAACTTTCCTTTGGAGCTCCAGAATAAACTTCTACTGTTCTACTTCGAATATATTAAACTCTCAATCATCAGCTCCATCTACATTTACATAATTCCCCGCAAGTCGCCGCAAGGGCATGTGGCGGGGGGAAGGAGCTAAATCGCCACCCGTAAAACAGAATAAATCCGCATACAAAGCTAGCAAATTCATGTCAACTCCCACCCACAGAGGCGTATGTATTCATGCAAAACCCATTTTAACTGACATTCATACAAATATATATCCTAACAACTAACATACACATTCACCTACAAATATACCTCATGTCTAAGCAGCGTTTAATGTTGTCCTCTCTTGTAAATCGAATATATCTACCATTTCTATTATGACTTTGATTTCATACTATTATGATTCCTGGTTGTCCAAGGAAAGCATGATTACCTATTAATATCTTTCTATACTGGAGTCTCTTTACCTTATCTTAGCTCTGTGGTCTAATCTGCTCAAATCACGTGGAGCCATTATAATTCCTCTTGTGCCATATTTAAAACCGTTTGTTCTGAACCTTGCTAAAATTCTTGCTTGTTGTCTTCGCACCTCAAACGGCTCGTAGTTTTATTCCTCTAAATCACTTGTCATAATAGTCTTCTTATCGTAATAATTTTTTAAGACTCTGGCGAATTTTCTCTGAACATTATCTGCTTCTTTTTGGTACATTATTAGCTTATAATGTGCTCAAATCGCCAGCAATAATCTTTGTTAACGATTAGATAAGAAGCCCCGAATTCAGTTGGGTACTTTCTCGCTAACTCCATAATATCAAAGTTTAAGTATAAATTTCTTTTCAGGGATTTTGCCGAAGAATTACTTGATATAAAAAAACAGTATCCTCTGGGGTATTCTCATCCCCAAATTAAGGATGTGATGAATGAAAACACTCAGTTGTATTTCCTCTGATCTGCTTTTTTTATGTAGGGCTGATTACGGCAGAGTACGTTTCTATTGTAGAGAAAGGTTATTTTATTTGCAAACAAGTATACATATTCTAAGATGTTCCCAGATATCAGTGTTAAACATTTATATCATTGAATATTTGTCTTTTAAATTAGTTTATTCATAACATTGGCAAAACATTGTGTTTCCGATCAAATTTTGAAGGTGATTCAAAATGCCGGTGAATAACCCTCTAAATTAACATAAAATATCCGTTATCTAAATGTCCATCAGAAAGCAATAGCCACCCATATCTTTACAATGTTCATCTTTTTCCACTTATTTGGATAGAGACACTGAATCTCTCTATCTGCCGCCCTAAATATGTATTATACTACCTTTTATTAGTTTATTTTCTGTGTATTCATTCTATACTCATACCCCTACAGTGGGATATGAGCATCCAAAGCTCACCGAATCAATCGGTTAACCGTATCGAGTGTCTAATGGCATTCGTTCCGCAGATTGAATAATGAGTCCGATGCCGAAGCTACAGAGTCCTGTATTGGACCAATAGCAAGATCGAACCATCAATTCGATTATGACGTCAAAGAGAATCAAAAGTCTATAATCAATCAGGCCAAAAACTCCCGAATTTTATTTTTGCAACTCTGCATTCCGTAGTTTGTGCGTCAGATCGGAAATAACCCTGAAATCAGATGGGATCAAAAGGGACGAAGACCGTTGGCGGGCGAGGTCTGCAGCATATTTTGGCTGCGAGAGACCCCTGCTTGCGTGTGGATTGAGGTCGAGGCGGGGGCTAGAATGACGGTCCGTAGGTGCAGAGCTAAATGAGACGTGTGCTAAGAAATTATACAAATACCTCCTAAACTCGTCCTAATAGGTCCTAAACTCGTGGGTACAAAACCGATCCAAGATTATTTCGCCACATATAATCAACATAAACTTGAAAAACACAAACGTAACCAAGGGGTAGCTCATAAGCACGATCAATTTGCGCTCCTGGCACGCACATAATAAAAGCACACCAGAAAACAAAAGAAAGCGCCCGTCGCAGCGATTTAATATCAAACTCATTGAGGTGATGCTACCGCACACTGTTCCCCTCAATCCATTCCACACACTCTGCGATCAACTCTAATTTCAACCCCCCCTTCCCCCTTGTGGCAACCTTTATTTTTCCTATTGACTCTTCCGCTGTTATTCTCTACTGTTATTCCAATTTCAATATGGGTTTGACTTTATTCTTATTTAGTAGCAAACCATTAAGGCTAGGTTTTTGATGGAAAAAAACTTAGATATAGTTAATCACCCGTCTCCATAAATAAATTCATAATAAATCATGTCAAATAAAGTTAAAAATTAAATAACAGTACAAATTTTCGTGGATTTTTCTCGGAAATAAATTTATTTTTTTTAGCGAAAGTGAATATTTTTTTCTTTTTCTTCAAATGATCGTGTAGAATGGCGTAAAGTTGCCTTGCAATTGTGTACGGTGTTTTTACAAAGATTGATACCGAGGTAATGCAGAATAAAGGAAAGAAAAAAATTACAGTGTATTTGAAACATCTCTTGTAGCACTCTACAGGCATTCTGTATTCGTATCGCTGCTACATAAACTCCATGTTATATCGATTGATAATCGCACATATCATGACAATTCCGATTAATGCCGGCAGCCCAACTCTATGCCAGCCGAAATCCATAAAGGAGAACGGAAAGGCAGGTGGAACATTCCTTGTTCCACATGAAAACACTTGGCTGAAATTAATTCTCTTTTGGGGAAAAGAAAGATATTTCTACGTCCAAAATAGAAAATGAAAATATGAGAAATAAATGAACACTTAGGTCAATAAATTAAAAACCCTGGCAAGGTCGTGCTCCGGGAGTGCCCTCGGGACAGAGGCGAGGGATCGCACTCCTCGCCTCCGATGAGCGACGTGAAGCGGTCTCTGCATTGGAGAGCATAAGCAAGTTCCGCAACACACTATTTTTGTAATTGACAACAAATCATTTGCGATCTACATCAACTTGAAAATTGCGGAAATCACTAATGGATGGATAGGAAAATATAACTTCCATTGCAGATTGCATTCGATACCTTTCCAGCTTCCACGGGAACCCATGAATAAATTATCAAATGATGAATTTTTCAATGGCTCCAAAATGTTCACGAAAAAAACTCATAAATCTAAGGACATCTACACAATACCTCGTAAGCCACCGCAAGGGAGTGTGGCGGGGGGTGTTAGGGGACAAATGTAAAATATAATGCAACCACATTCTATACACACAAAACCTGATTCATAACCACAGAGATGAATTTATTCATGCTAAACTTATTTCAACGCACACACATTCAAATACATAAACAATCAACTAACATTTGTACACTAATCCATTCACCTACGAATCCACCAGACGTCTATGAAACTTCCAACCTTATCCTCGCTTGTGATTTGAATCTCTTTATTACTTCTATTAAAAAACCGTAATTACAGTATTCAACCCGAAGGTCGGTTTGGTAGTTGATTGTAGAGTTCACCCAGTGCTAAAGCCTTATACGACGCGTGTTACGTTATACGAATAAGCCCTATACGACATCAGTGTAAGAGGGCCTTTCCCTGTACCACCAATGGTTTCCCAGGAATATCTGGTACCCGAAAAATCACATAGCTTGGGTAAAGCTGCAGGTGGCCTGAGAGGCTTGCCCAGGAATCGAATCCGGGCCCTCCGGTCAGTAGTCCAACGTTCTACCCCTTGACTACCGCAACCCACATTACTTCTATTGTACCTTCGATTCCTTAATATTTTGATTCCTGATGGTCCGAGGACAAAAACGAATATTCATGATTATTTTGTATAACCAGGAAACTATCTCCGTTCCACAAAACGGAAATTAAAAAATTTTGCGACCACCGTCTTTTGTCATAACCTTAAAACTTGTCATTTTGAGCTAATTTAACTTAAATCCTCTTGCATTTAATTCTGAAGTCTGCAAGTTCACTCAGTATGGACCACATTATGAATGTAATCTCTGCGCGAAACCAATCACTTCATTTGTTTGAAGCGCCCCCGAAGTCTCCGCAGTGGGAGGAGTAAGAATGCGCCTCCGTCCATGTGATGCAAATCACGTGACGGTAGATGAGACGGTCAAGGGGGAGCAGGTAAAAACCCCCCGCACCATAAGGGAGGGATACGGCAGTGGGTGGGAGGGAGGGGATGCAAGGTAAGGATGAAAGAAGGAGGGGGCAGTCCGCGAATTCCAGGCTTCCCTCTTTCGAATGCTAATGTTATTAGAAAAGTTGAGTAAATTGTCTTCAGTCGTGTCCTGGAGGTAAAAAACAACGCGCGGGGAGGGGAGGGTGTGGGGGAAGAAAGAGTGGGGCCAAGGTTTTTTTCCAAAGGAGCGAGGAGGAGGGGGTGGGAGGGGCGGAAAGGAAGGGTGAGCGAGTGAGTGAGATGGAGGCGAGGAGCGGAAAAGTTTATGAATATTCACGCGGGATATATTGAAGTTCCCTCTCCCTCGCCAAAACGGGACTCGCCCTCTCCTCTCCGCCCCCGTCCCACCCTCCCTCCCTCGGGGGGATCTCCCCCGTCTCTCAGGCGGGGGATGGGTGCAGGGGTGAGGGGAGTTCAGAGAGAGGCTCTTGCGAATGCTTGTTGGGAAGGAGGACGGGGCCGGAGGGGGTGGGGAGGAGGACGGTGATGCAAGAAATATCCCTTCGTGTGATCCTCCTCGGAAAATGCAAAAATTATTAAATTTGCATCAAATTCATGCACGCGGACATCTGTTTACCTTTCCTCTTCCACCTCATCACCATAAGTGATCTGCTTGCAGCAGTTATAAGTAGGTGTCGTTGCTACTCTAGTCATCCTTATCCGTCTCTACCATCTCCACATTCCTCTTTCCCCCATTCTTTAAGTCGTTTGTTCTCTTCACTATCCCTTCGCCCGCAGCTTGTATCTCACCCTTTGCTGAGTAGTGCATACGTTAGTGCATGGCGCATCCTCTTCTCTTTCTTTTTGTTTAGTGCCAAGCCGATCGAATCATGCCTTTCCCCTATAGAATTCCCTCTTCTTTCCCTCAACATTTCTAACTTCATCCATCCACGCGATAGTTGACATTTTCCTTCAAATCACAAACCTTATGTTTACTTCCGGTCTTCACGATTCACTCAAGGAGGGTTCACATTTCACAGCCGTCCAATAGATCCAAGCACTTTTATTATATTTTTCAATAGAAATATATCGATATCATTACTCAATAATTTCTCTTTTTTTAATGCATCCTAAAACAGCCTTTAAAATATTCTTATCTAGAGGAGTGATCTTCTTTTCCATGGTTTCTTCTTTGGCCTATTACAGAGTAATATTAAGAAATGGGGTTAACCATACGATGGCCGTACGCATAGTCATACATGCATCTTCTTTACATAAAAAAATCATACATAATTTACATGCATACATGTATGTACACAGCATGTACGTTGTCTTTACGGGGAGTCAAACAGACCGGCACTTCGATAGACCAAAATTGTCCGGAAGTTAAGATAACAGTAATATTATATCATCCGTTCTACCGTGTATAGATTTGCCTTTGACCACTTCAGAAATTTTATTCGTTTGAAAATTGAACTGATGACAAAAGTGGTATTATATTTGATCGAGGGGTGAAATTTCAGACGATGACTTCTAGTGTTATTTTATTTCTGAAACCCTTATAAATTCGATGCGCACGAGTTTGTCCTTTGAAAATTGCCATACAACAATATATCAGACATTTATACAAGGAGAGAGGGCAGTTTTGAGTCTTTCGCAAAAGCAAGCCCACTAAAACGATTGCACACACACCCTCGAGGTGGTTAACAACACCATTGGGAGTCATTGGGAGCTACGCTCCTTGTACACCTTTAATCTCCTTCTAGAAGGACTATACGAGTATACCAAGGATGATATACCGAAAGCTATTTTCAAATGTCTGCGCAAAAAATATTACTCGGTAAAGGCTTTCGTGTCTCCACCTCGGCACACTTCACAGTGGAATCAGAAATAATTATTCCCCCTTCGCAAATCATTGCTCTAGGGAAGTTCCCACCGCAGAAATACATCTTTAAATCACCAACATATATTTTTGCATTGAAAAATATAATCTGCGGCCTGAGCTTGAATATCTTTTGTTCATAATCGCACTTGTCACTAATGATTTAAGTATGATTAATATATATATAAAAAAGCCATCGCAAATTCGATGAGAAGTGATATTACTTAGAGCTGAGTGTAACGAAAACCTTGCTAGAATTTTTTTGTACGCAAAACATCGTGTTTTTATCTCTCTTTTGACAGTAGTATTCAGAAAAACATACGAGTATTGTTTGAGGAATACGTAGCTGGATTTCGTAGTTGGAATAAAAATGAGAATAGGGTGATTTTTGTTGTTACCCAAATTGGTGGAAAACAAATGTTCTTAGGATTGGTTCTGGTGATCACACTTCCCGGGAGGAGGCTGTTGAGAGAATTGGTGTGGTCACACGTGAATATTATACACGGATATGCACTGCTTATTTAATTTAACTTCAATGGGTTGAATTTCGGGTAGTCGGTTGTTAGCGTAAAAAGGATCCATCAGTGATCAAATAGGTTTCAAATGCGAAAGATTTTGGTGTGCAAACTCAGTTTCTCTGCTCTTAGCTATTGATTAATTGGTAGAGTCTTATCATATTACTAATTTATTTAGAGATCCATTGCACCTTTGGAACTCCTTTTATCTCTGACACTAAACAAAAACACATCATAAAATTTTATGATTCACAATTCTCGGTTTCTGTAGCATCATCTGGTATTCCCCAAAGCTCACAACTTAGTCCTTACCGGTGTGACACTGAAAAGCCCATATTTCAATAATTAATGTTAAATAAATACGTACCTAATATTATGTTAAAATACTCGAACCTTACTTTGGTACGCTGGAAGGTTAATGTATACTTTAATCCCAAACCTTTGCCATTGGGGTCAAGAACTTCAGCAAACACAGAACAAAGCCTAACGCACCCGAGCACTGCAAAAGCGAATCAGTCTGGTCACTTTTCTCGTAAATCTGGAAATCAGTGCAGAAAGTAGAAATGGAATGCTTCATCGTGCACTAAATGCGTATTTTTTTAAGAATATTATATTAGGAGGTATTATTGTAGGTGGCCTGGATGATGGGAGCACTCGACTTCGCATGACTCATGACAACAGACGCGTTGAGCACTCCGTCTGCTGCAGTCGAATGCTCCAGCACTCCAGGACCTCGCTGGCATGCAAAGCATGTATGCAGTACGCCTTAAAATTCCACCAGACACCCGTCATCATGACATCGAAGCGGTTATTCTACCAGTTTAACAAATATTGCGAATTAAATAGCTTTCAGACAATGAAATTAGATTGAGTTCGAAATAAACCGCGTTTTTCTAGATTCAGTAATGCTTAAGTCCCTAACAAGGTTCATTTCACTGAAGTATTTATCTCCAAAACCCAGCGCAATCGGGAAATCAATGTTTGTGCACTTTGCTCCATTTAATTTGTGTGGAGGTAAAACTTGGGTGTGCTAACAGAAGGATGGGTGTCGACTGAATACGGTGTGGGGTACTTCAGGTGTGTCGGCGGGAAAATTAAGAGAGATATTGGGAGAGAAGAAAGAGTGAGTGGGTCATAAATTAAATAGACATGATGTACTGATGACAAATAAAAAGATTGGAAGACATATGTATCACTGAGTTGAGCTATGTTTCCAGAAAGGATGCGAATCAAAATCAGCAATCAGATGAGTGTACCAGAGAGAAAGCAAGGGGATTACTTTGAGGGAGAAGAGGGAAAAGGGATGGACCGAGCATTTCACGTGGGTGTATGTGCTTTGGAGACTCTAGAGACCCGAGAAATATTAGTAGTATCAGATGAAACAGAAGAGAGGGTAAAACAATGCATGAATACGTGTATGAATGATGAGAAAGAAGGAATTGCATAGTTCCAGGCGTGGTATGATATAGTCAGAACATTATGACCTAATAAGAGCACTTTTTCACTTAATAAATTTTAATGCCGATTAGAATTCGATTTTCTACCTCATAATTTGGTACAGAATGGGCACAACTGCCGTATCATACATGATTAAATCAGAAGAAAGGAGATAAGTGGCAATGGGGCAATTTCCTCATTTCCGCCCCTACAAGTGGCATTGATTCCCTAGACATTACTGACACAAAGCGTGCTCCTCCTGCCTCCTAGATTTCGTTCCTGCCGCTGATAAAGAGTGTGTACAGATAAGGCCGCGAAAGTGCTCAAGGGTGCCTGGTGTACAGCCTCAATCTGTCAGAAACCAGAAACTTTTGCTTTTCCGAACCTTTTGTGTGATTTAGAATTTCGTATGTGTATCATTTGTTTTGCCGATCCCCCCCTTCTCTTCATCCAGCCAAACCCCTCCTTCCCTCTTCTCTTCTCCCCCTTGTCCCTTTCCTCCCGGTAAAACCGTATGTGAGACGGCTCTTGTACTCATTCTGTACCTGAGAAAAGTTTAGTACATTGAAATCTGAACTGGAATAATTTTTTATCCATTGAAATAGTCCTATCTTTGGGTAACTACGCGAAAATAGTGTGCAAGAAAGAGGTGGAGGGACTAAAATGGTAAAAGTGAAGCTTAATTATTAAAACTCGACGGCCTCGGTAACGGCGTGGTGACGTCTTCGCCTGCTAACCCAGAGGACGCGAGTTTATCTCATACCTGAGTGGGAGTTTCTCCATCAAGGGCTTACGTGTTTGTTGTCTATTCTTTTTTTTTATTGTTAAAATTCAGATGTGAAGTGATGTTTTCGGATAAATGCGAAGTAAAGAAATAAATGGAAGTACGAATTCAACGTGAATACCTTTGGCATCCTTTTGAAAAAAATTGTATTGATTTTAGTAACATTGATCATTTAAACCGTGTAATCTTGTGCTTGCATACAACAATTGAGAAACAAGAACTGGATACGTGCGGCAATAGAATTATAATTAAGGAATTCTTACTTATCGTCTTCTTACATTTATGTGTCAAATAAAAACAATGAAAGCGCTTCTTATGCATGACGACGAGTTTTATTGTCAAGGGATATTTGAAATGTGATTAAATTTAATTTACATTTAATGTTAATGCTTCTAGAATTAAGTTTATTTTCGGATAAATGCTAACCATGGACAAATGTTTCTTTTTTCAGGTAAGAGCACCAAAGAAGTTCATTTTACAATGACTTGGGTTGCAGAAAAATGAGAAGTTGAAGAGTGAAGGCTACTTCAGGTAACCGATCTCCGGAAATCATTTCATAAAAACACTATACGGTTATTCCATCTATTCCAAAAAGCATGCGTTTGGCGTTATTATTGGTGTCAAATAGATTCAGTAATGATATGAAGAGAACGTATTTGTAATGTTCGTCATGTTATTAGTCGTAAATTCCCCTTTATAAAACGAAATGTGGTAGCAAATCTTTTGACAAAAATGAGTAAAAGAAGATAATTTCAAAGAAAATAATCGCTTAAGTAAATATCACCTTAAATTTTGAGTCTATAATGGAGAGAAGATACAGGTAGATGGCGCGAGAACAAAATAGAAAGAAAAAAGTTGGAATATTTCCCGTTTACCTCGAAAGCAGAATGAGTTGCAATGAAGGGATTTAGACTTCCTCATGAAGGACATTATGGTAAAGAAATCAATGTTCAAGGAGTAATTTTCGTGCTCAAGAGTTTAGAAAGTGGCAATCAATGAGTGGTAACATTGGGGGGGGGGGGAGGTGGCGAATGCTTATCGAACGCGTGCATTAATAGATAAATGGGAGAAGAACCTTTGGGAAATGGTGCTAGATGTGGATAATGTCGACTACATTGCGGATTTTACCCAATACTAAGCCCAATGGTGAGTGAAATTCACGCATTTCTGTGGTTTCGCGGAAAAAGATAAGCAGGAAAATTAGAAAATAGCGACTTAGGATCTTAGGAAAAAGGATCTTGTAATAATTCTCTTTAAGTTCTGCGGTTAGTACCAGTTCCTTGAGCAATAATGAAAACAATCGTCTCAACACATAGTTAATTATATATTTTTCAATTTCACAAATGACATTGAAAGCAATGTTTAAATAATAATTTTCTAAGAAGGGCTTTCTAAAATTCCTTTAGTTAATTCAAAAATTAATTATCCTGTAAACATGTTACCCTTTTCTACTTTGTACATTTCAGTCGCCTCTAGAAATAGAGGACAAATGATACACAACACCAACACCAATATTGTAGAGAAAGAAATTCTGTTAACTAGAACAAACCATCTTAAGCGAACGAGAAATGGGTTCTTCCCCAGAATAAGGAAACTGAAATGCCATCACAATAGATGCCTTTAAAAGGATAGGTGCCTCTCGTGAATCCACCTCGCATTAAAACATATTAGATTAGATCACGTGCGTAAAATCAGGGAGATAATCAGTATTGGTAGGGTATATATTCCGTCAACATCCCGCATGTACTATGTATTTTAAATAAAACCGTCTTTATAACATTGTTCCCGCATATTGTAGCATGTACTTCCATGGAATATATTCTTTCAAACAAGTACTTTTTTCCGAGTGGTTAAACTTGTCCGAGTGCATGATCGAACTGATATTTGTGTTGAGGTGTAATGATTGTAATTTTGAATGAATGACTGTTGACCTACCACCCCCCTCCACACATTCCTGCGGTGGCTTGCTGAGGTAGTCACTTGTAGATTTATAAATGGGAGTGGACGCGGTTCAGATGCAAACGAATTAAGTGTAGCATCAGATTTAAGAAAATATAGTATAACACGAAAGATGGTTAACAAAAAGGAATTTGCGAGCATTTACAGCAACCATAAGAAAGAAATATTAGTATACTGCAGAGAAAATCATGAGCAAGAGAAGAAATCTGGGTAAAGTATTTAGAAGCAAAAAGGGAACAAATCTTAAAAACGAAAACTATGACTAACGGACTATATGAATGGAAAAATAGGTGAGAGAGATGGAAAGAATTGAAACATAAATTGTTAAAAGGGTAAAATTGTAAATTTCAGGAAACTGAAAACTGTCTAGAAGCAGGAAGAGAATATCCGGGCAAACATTCAATGACTGTCCAAAACGTTATTCATTTTCAACGGATCGACCGTGATTTCGACGGAAAATGTCGAGTTCCCATAACGAATATTTGAAAGACAGATATATTCGAGGAATATAGAAAAATATGTTTGATTTCTTTCAGAGATACAGAGTTTCAAGGTTACCAAAATAAGAGTGGAGAGGTCATTCATGGTAAGGCCATTAGGAGAATCATGAGGTCAGGGAAATGGAAAAGTATATAGTGAAAAACGGAGAAAAAAATATTTTAGTCCAGTTTGAGGGGAGAAGGAAAGTTTTCCGGCGAGACTGAATGGAACTTGCTGCTATTCATTTTTAATAAAAGTTCTTGGTCTGAATATTTCCACATTTTTTTATAATTTTTCATCTTAAAAAACGGCGTAAAAATGTAAAGATTGAGTAGTCTTATTTAAAATGAGTAAGTGGTCTTTTAAGTTCGACAACAATGCAAATGGCTCAAATGGAATGATAAAATTTCAACTGAGAATATGCTTACTGGTCACTTTCAGATGGCATCAGAAATTACGCCAAAAATTATGAAAACCACCCATTTCTTGGTAAATTAAATTTGTGCAGTGCAAAATGGTAATTATTGGGCATTCATCCTCAGCTAATTATCTATTCCAAGCATTTTTTAAATCTAATATCTGTGGATCGAATACCTACCGTCATAGGTTTCCAAATATTCGCGTGGTATTTGCAAAGTCTTAGAATGTTAGCATTATCTGACTTCATATTCCTTGAATTCACAAAAATTAGTTCAAATCGCAGCTTTGGCTCTACATGCAGTCAACAGTTTCCTAATCTATTCTTTTCTGCATCCTCATGTTCGATCGCTGAGATGCCCCCACACTTACGTGCGGGTGAGGAAGTAAACAAGTGGGGTTAAACCCAAGGGGACCACTCCCCTCCCTTACCCCCATCTTCAACTCCAGGTTAGGGTCCAGGAAAGAGAGGGAGAGAGAGAAGGTAAAATCCAAAGTTAGAACACGTCCCTTAAGAGATCGATGGAATTCAATTTGGAAAATGCGCTGCGGGATATATATATATATATATAATTCGAGTGGAACATGAGAAGGAGAGTGGATTGTGGAGAGAAGGAATGCTTTGGAGAGGGGTGTGGTAGGGGGGGCGGAGAGAGCAGGGGAGCGGAGTCATGGCTAGCGCGGCACTTTGGGTGGTGGAAGCCGTGCATTGGCCAACTTTTCCCGAGTTTACGAAATTAGGGAAGGCATCTCTTTATATGGACCCGACGTCCTCTCTCTCTCTCTCTCCCTGTGTCCCAAGGCGCCTCCCTCTCCTCATCAAAGGGCTATTTGAACAATCTGGAAACGGTAACATGGAGTGAGCCCTAAAACGTTTCATACACTCCACAGGGGTGCTCTTGCCAACATTTCCGAGGAAGGTTTGATTCATTTTGGAATGTGAACTTCTTCCCCTTAAGCGAGAAAGGACTCATTCATGGCGCCTGCGACAGGGAAACGCTGAGGAATATAATATACGTTGAAGTGCACGGAGTCCAAAGTCTCCTACGAAGTCAAAACCAAAAACACATCCCTCCCTCTGTTATCTAACACGAAAATAATTCCACCGCCACGTTTGGATTCGTTAGAACTTCGCATCTCTAGGCAAACAAAAATAACAGAATTGAGAAAAACAATTGCCAACTGAGATACTTTTAAATTCATTCATGATCATCATACCAACTAAGATTATGTTCCTCCAATTTTGATAAAATTATTGCCTATATTTCCCTGCTACTGCAATTTTAAAGACTGCGAAAAATTACGGAATTCAAGAATTACAGGTTTCTTAAAATTAGAATATTCGTATATCCGGTACTTACAAAAAAATCATTTTCTTTTTGACACCAACTACAAAAGTTAAAACTAGTCTATAGATATAAAAACATTATCAACATTACCCGTACTTGGGTTTGATAGGTAGTAGGACTTAATAAATCCTAATACCAACGACGCGCAAAATTCACACATCAGGGTAACATGGAGGGACAGTTCCTTATTCGCTGTGACACCCATGGTTTTCGAGAGAGTTATTGTACTCGAAAAATCACGCAGCTTGGGTGGAGTGGAGGGTGCCCAGACGTGTGCCTGGGAACTGAACCCATACCCAACAATTCAAGACGGTCCCCTACCCAACGGTCAGCAATTCAAGACTCTACCTCCTGGGCTGATACGCACACGAATATAGATGTATAAAATATGTATACAACGCATTACTATATGTGTGTGTGTGTATGTGTGGGTACAGAGGTTAGAGCGTTGGAATACTGACCGGAGGGTCCCGGGTTCAATTCCCAAGGCAAGGCACTCTGGGTACCTGCAGATCCACCCAAATTATGTGATTTTTCGGGTACTACATCTTCGTGGGAAACCATAACCGGCACAGGGAAAAAAACTGACCCCCCTACCCTGATGTGTGAATACCATACGCCGTCGAGCTTAGTATTGGGTGAACTCTACCATCACCTACCAAAACGGCCTTCGGGTTGATTAATATATATAAAACCATAAACACAGTAATCAATCCGAAGATCGGTTTAGTAGGTGATGGTAGAGCTCACCCATGTACCGACGGCGTGTGAATATTCACACATCAGGGTAGGGGGGCCAGTTCCTTTCCCTGTGCCGGTTATGGTTTCCCAGAAAGATCTGGTACCCGAAAAATCAACTAGCTTGGGTGGATCTGCAGGTGCCCAAAGTGCCTTGCCCGGGGATTGAACCCGGGTCCCTCCGGTCAGTAGTCTAACGCTCTACCCACTAGACCACCGCAATATATATATATATATATATATATATATATATATATATATATACATATATATATACTCTTCTTAAATTTTTCCATCAACGACGATTATAAAAAATATGGTAATATATTTTAGCAACTTACACGTATATTTAAGGCACATTTACAATCCTTCACATGTGCCTTCTCAATTTAGTTCCTTGATTGCCATGCATTTGTCCCGTCCTTTGCTCTAGTCTTTGGGGACATGCCAAAACTATGATATTGAAGGTTCTTAAAAATACAAGGTTTGTATAAAAAATATCGCAAAAAGTATTTTCCCTGACGCGTGCGTGAAGAGTTGAAGAAAACCGCCGGTTAAGTGTGCCCACGACCGCAGATCCCAATGGCATTGATAAGGTGATAATGCACACCATAATCACAGAAAATTTGGTGATGCGAAAGATTTGCGGTAAACTCGTCCCGAAGGTCTTGACGGACGACCAATAGTCGAGGAGTTCCTGTTGGTGAAAACCTGTAACGAAATCGTGACGATTTCCCAACCCCTTTACAGTCGTGACTTTGCACCAACAGACTATTTCCTATTCCCAAAAGTGAAATCTGCCCTCCAATGACACCACCTTCCTAAGTGCCGTCAAATAAGCTTGCACGAGCACCCTTAAGGACCTTCCGGAGTCCACCAGGAACCTAGGAGTGGTGGAAAAACCGGTGGCAAGAATGTGTAGACGCTCAAAGGATGAGTTTTTGAGATATTGTAGCATATATCTGAAATAAATCTATTTTTCCGATATCTTTTATAAAAACTATGTAGTCTTAGTAGCATACCATTTTTGTTTTCAGACTAGAGTGCATACGAGTATTTACCCAAACCTTTTACCCTTTGTTCTTATATTCTTCAATGCCAGATAATTTAGGTATGGAAGAACTTTAGTTCAGCCCTGGAGATTTTCTCAATTGTTCAAATAACACGGAATTTATTGTACCGAACAGAATTTATTTAGGTATTCCATAATATCAAGAAAAAATTCTCCGCTAGCAATTCAATCCAGCCTAATTACTAGGAGCATGGTCAGTGGTAAATCAAAGTTTGTCGAAATCTTCATTTGAAGAAGATTTAGGAAAACGTGACTGGATAGCTTGGCTTACCTTACTCAAGACGGTTAGGAAAAAAATTTAACAGATTTATGGTGATTAATGAAAAAATTGTTAGTAATAGTAATTATGCAGTGTATAGCAATGAAAGCACTATAGAATATCTGTGATTGGGTACAAATGATTCAAGAAATTAAAAATATCAACAATCTTAACTTAACATCAGAGTTAAAAGAATTTCCAAATTAAGGTGTACTTTGGGAAATTATAGAGAAAACCAAACTTATACCTGTGCAAATTATTAAAGGGCGACTTTGAAATAAAAATATTCCTTAAAACTATAAATCATCCAAAGCACACGTCTAGGTATAATTATTGGGACTGAAAGCTGGCTGTTCTCTCAAGTAAACTTTTTTTATCCATAATCCTTTTTCATCGAAATATTTTGAGAAACGGCGGGGTAAATAGGATCCGAGGAGGCATTTTCATTATAGTGACGAAACTTTTCGGCAGACAGGGCTTAGGTAACTCCAGATAGCTCTTTGGAAAGTACGTAGAGTCCATATTCCAAAAGTAACTATGAATGCGGATTTTAAAGACCATCGTATGATATAGTTATTGTAATACTACTTCTGGAAAAATAAGTCATAGGTTTTGTAATCACACACAAATTTTTCATCCCAAAATATCGATCGTGACATTATAATCGGTGAAGATTTCAATTTCCCATCTATTGATTTGCGCACATATAATATTAATCTAGGGAGTAAATACAAAGATACCTGTTATTCGCTTTTGCATTATGTTAGGTATTACCATATAAAGTTACTTTTTGCTTTACCAGCTAGGAGCAATAATATATCAGATTAGGTCTCAAATAAAGAAATTCTTCTAAGAAGTAGCGACCATGTAGTTGTACACGCTGAACTTTCCCTATTTGAAGCCAGAAAGAAGGATAGGATGGTTGGAGGTGTCACTTTATGAAAGCAATTCATACTAAAGAAAATACTTGGTCTTCCACACATGTGTGTGAAAGAACCAAGTATTTTCTTTTCCAGAAAGAAAGAGCTTAAAATAAAACTTTTCTTATTTGAACAGAGGGCTTCTAATGGCCTAAAATTCATTTTACTGAGTTATTGATCTAGCTAGATATTACTTTAATCTCTATCATGAGGAACCTCGGTAGTCAGAAGTAAAGGATTCAAAACGAGTATGGTTTCCGAAAGGGTACATTTATCGAAAGACAACTTGAGCTTTTTGTTAATAATATTTTGGGTTAAGGGGAGGATAATGTTCCAGTGAACGCGGTGTTTCCAGATAAGAAAATTCTTCTGAGTAAATTTCTCATAGCAAAGTACTAACAAAACTAGAAACCTATGGCTTAAATTAAAATATTTTAAGCTAGGTTAATGCTTTTTTTCGATGGTCACGGGCAATTATAGCAGTCATAAATAGTGTTAGCTCATAAGCAGTCAGTCACATCAGGTGTTACCCAATTAAGTGTTATCGGACATCTCCTTTTCCTCTTTTACGTTGACTATACCGTGGTTAGTATTAAAACGCGTTTAATTGCCGACAGCGCAATGGGCCAGTGAACCCCATCCCGAGGACAGGATCACCACTCCAAACAATGAAAGCGATGAACATTCACAAAGTCAATTACATCCCTGCTCTTCCGTTCCTTTTTTAATTCTACAAAAGGAAGGAAAATAAAACAATAAAAGTGATAAGGATAGGAGAATGGCGGGAGGGGACCCCAGGGAACGAAAGACTAAAAATGTTAAAATTAATTTCCGAGTTAACGTCAGAGGAATGACACGGAGGCATTGGCGAGGTGAAACGCCCGGGGCCTCGGGCCCAGCGAGCGCCATATGCAAGCGCCGGTTGGGCGCCGCTCTGCGAATTGATCATACTCAATTATGTTTTAGAAAGCGATTATCGATTTTGCCTCCGAATGAAATATTTAAGTTTGCCAAGTCCCTTAGGGAGAAGGCGGGCATTCCTTTCTTATTGAATTTTTGTTCGCAAGGTGGATGAAGAGAGGGACATTTGGGGTTTGCGGGCAGTGGCAGTGTGGGGGGTCGATTTACCGATGACGAAGGAGAGAGGAAGGGGGGAGGATGATGCAAGGGCCCCCGTTATATATGGGGAAATGGTTTGAGGAGTAGGGAATTGGAAATGCTAGGAGGCGCGGGTGGTTTCAACTATGGTTTTTCAAGGATAACTGTAGGGTACCATCCACGATGAAGATAGATAGAGGTCTCTATTTGGGCGAAATCCAGACCAAGTGGTCCCTTCTTCCATTTAACCCATCATCGTAAACATATTATATTAGGCATAAGATTTATAATTACATGCATACACATAAATATATATAGACAGAAAGGCATAATTTGTGCACATCGGTAAAGAAATTTATATGTACATCAATATATACATTCATATGCATACATAAATTGAGTGTACAGCTGCACATATACACACAAATACTCAAAGTAAATGACAGTAAAGAAAGATAACAATAAAATAGGAAAAGTCTTAACAAAAAATGAGGTTTTTTTGGAAGAGCTAGAGAGAGCATGGCATTTCAAGCCTAGTGAATATCCACGTCGGAAAACATCCACGAAGAAAAGAGGGGTGTGAAAAACTTTCGAAAACCCTATGAATTAGAGGATAGATACACATACATTTTAATTATTATATATGCATATAATTATGTTACTGAAATTGAAATGAAGAAAATAATTACATTAACAACTCATGAAGAGCAATGAGAAGCATAACAGTAACTAAAAAAATATGCAAAATCCTACTGCTGGAGATGAAAAAAGAAAAAGTAGAAACTGTCTGCTTAATCTGCATTATGAATCTGTATAGCAGCTGAGTGAAATTGGGGCGGGTAAACTGGTTAAGTTTTGTACCTGGGGAAAATGATCTTGTGAACAGCTCATTTAAATGTTGTTGAGGATGGAGAGTTTTTTATGCCATCCGGGAGAGAATTCCACAGATGGCAGTCTGTAATATGAAAAGACTTGTTATATATTTCCGTGCGATAGTGTGGGACAAGAAGTTTATTTTTACCCCTAGTGTTTCTGTCGTGGATTGACCTGGTGGAGAGGTAAATTTTTGTATAAATATTTAGGTGTGTGGTTTGAAAATATCCTGTAGAAAATTGAATGAATATGTTAATGTCTGCAACCTTCTAGCCTTAACCAGGATATTCTTGTAAATGAGTAAGAAATATGATAATAATTTCTAAGATCACATATGACCGTGCGCAGGATTTATGGGCCCTGAGTTTGTTTTTCAGTTTGCCTGGAAGCTCTTAGTATACAACATCATAGTGATCAAAATGGAGTATGAGAAGAGAGGATACAAGCTGCACCTTTAAGGAGGAGCGAGCAATGTCCTTTAACCTTTTCAGTGAATGCAGGAATGAGTTTATGCAATGGTGACATATTTGTAAATCATCGGCGTAGAGGTGATGATTGCAATTAAAATTAACTTTACTGATATCACTTGTATACAGGGAAAAAAGTGAGGGTCCTTGTGGAACACCCATTTGTATTTGAAGCCAGTTAGAGGATGAATTAGGTGAGATGATTCTTTGAGTTTGAGTTGAGGATAGACTAATTAAACATATGAATTATAACACGAAGCATATTGGGAAGTAATTTCTGTATCAGAATAGCTAAAATTCTGTCAGTTCCATCTGAGGAGGATTTTTAAGGACCTGTAGGACTTGCACTTGTGTAACCGGAAAGATTTTTAATGTGGTTGCAGGAGAAACTGGAGTTGGTCCAGAATTATACGAATTCAATTTTTACATCAAGTTCAATTCCCGTCGGCGAGGTTGTGGATTAAGAAGAAATGTCAGCAGGTGCGGAGTGTGGAGTTTTAGTATTGCCAACACCAAGGTGGTTCAAGCTTTTTTCGAATTTGAGACGATTTTTGTAATTTGTGACTGGCTTAGTTTTGTTACGTAGTTTTTTTTATTATTGAATGAAAATTCGTTTATTGATAACGATTACCTTGGCGCACACAGCTTCCACCGAATCATCAATTGGAAAATAAAAACCATTTTAGTTAAATCATATGAGCTGTTTTCCTTGATTGAAAAACATAAATTAGACAGACATTTTTCCTTCGTTAATTTATTCAAGGCAACAGTAAATGAAGCACTGCGATGCTAAAGGATTATTTATATAAACCATGATCTTTGTTTTTGAGGGGTACGTGTCAATCTATGATTATTTGTAAGAGCATACAATAATATCGCCAATTTACCGCTTCCACAATCGAAAGTAGCCTCAGATGTCACTTTGTGGAACATTTAAATCTATTTTAATTGTAAATAATTTTAAATGTCATGTAAAGTTACCTTTTCTTTTCAAAGTTGTTATTTAAGTTAGGGATGGTAAAACTGTATGGATGTGTAAGCTTACAGGCTAGAGGACGAGCGTAGATATGAAGCTTTAGAGATGGGGGAGTGTAGGGAAACTGGAAGAAACTAAGTTACACCGAAAGAGACTGGGGAAGAAGTTTAAATATGGTGGGAGAAGACAAGTAGTTTCTGTTGGAGAAATCCAAAGATAGCGGAGAAAGTGAATGAGGGAGATGGAGATGCTGATAAGGGCGAGATGGGAAGGAGAAGGTCGGGCAAGGGGAAAGTGGAAGGGAGGCTTTTGGATGGCGGGGTGGCAGGTACGAGGTACAAAGATATGAAGATGAAAATAATGTAAAGCAAGCAATATTAACTCCAAGTATTAGGGTTTTAATCCATTATTAAGATCCGCACATAACCAGCCTTCAATAACAGGTTAAATTAAAACAAATGATCAATAGGAGCTCCTGAATTATATTAAAAATTAATATTAATTGTTAATATGATACACCGACATTTATAGATGGCATCCTCTATGTCTTCAGGTTCCTCGCATGAGTGAAAACGTGGAATATGAGTCTAAAAGGTAATGAAATTCAAAACAGTAAAGAAATGAAAATTACAATGAAAATCTTAAATCATTCGATAAAATTATCCGAATGATGGGATGCAAGCGGCGCTTAAACGCTAAGCGGGTTAAACGGGAGATATCAGTTGCTCCATCGAATGAAAATAGGAGAAATTCGTCCGAAAACAAAAGAAACTCATGCAACAGAGAATATTGGAGAGGCAACTTAGGAAGATGGGATGGAGGATGTCATGAAGAGACGTGAATGTATAAATGGGAAGTAGGTTGTGAAAATCATTACTAAATGAATTAAGAAGTTGAACGCATAAAGATGATGAAGGAGCGGAGGAATACGCTGAGATGGATAAATACCAGGGACAGATTACAATCAATGTAAAAAAATACGAAATACTAAAGAGGATCTAATTGAAAGAAATCAATAACATACGTGAGTAATGGTGACGACGTAAGGTTGCTGGGCTGGTTATAAAAAGATGAGGTTCTTTCGACTGAAGGCATAAAGTACACTAAGATACAAAAACCCTACTGAAATGAAGGGATACAGAGCTGGAATGTAGCAGCTCAAGAATTACTCAGGAGTTTTGAATTAAATGAATATCACTAGGTAAATGAAAAAGGCATGGGTAAGAGTGGAGAGGAAATTTCATTACGTGAAGTTCAGTTGCTTGGTCTCTGAAGTTTTGTCGGGTTCAAGGAGAAGGTTCATTGCTTTGATTAGAGGGGGCAGCAGTTTCGCTAGTGTTCAAGCTGGCGCGCCAACAGATCGAAGGTGAGGGCGGAGACTGGAGCTCTGGAGAATAAGTTATAGAACATTCAGATCATGGAATCTACGCCTCGTAAACCGGAAAAAGCATTCTTTTGTATTGCTATTCAGTAAATAAATTTAAGATAACGACAAAACTATAATTTAAAATTTGATCTCACAAATGTGCTTCACTCATGGAAGGCGTAGAATCACAAACAAATTATGGCATTGGGGAAAACAACGATTTCAATGAAGATAACTTACGGGTTAAGAAGCAGAAAGGAGTCGCTTTTCAAAATAGGGTTTAAAATAGGTGAAATAGGGGAAAGAGGGTTGTAGAACGGGGAAGTTAATGGGAAGTTGAAGATATTTGCATTACGTAGGGTTTGATGAAGGTTTTCTTATGGTATAAATACTTATACGATCGTACAATAATTATTATTAATAATGAATATTTTTGTGTTCTATTGTGCCTTCCAATCGTTACATTGCTTTCGTGAGTCCTTCTACACCATCGATATGTGTATACATGTATGTATATGTATATATATATATATATATTTTTTATTAGGTAATCTACCGGTTAAGGTAGGTTTTTGATGGACACAACTATCAAATAAACATTTTGTGACTCCCCACCTAGCAAACTAATCTATATCAGGTCCCTCTTCATCTCGGTGTACTTCTTTCCTCCCTTCATCCCGTCCAATATCCCTATCCTGTTCCTACCCTTACCTCGCTTGCCCAACATTCTCCCCTCTATATATATATATATATATATATATATATATATATATATATATATATATATATATATATATATATATATAACTTAGACAGTAACACACAGCACGAGAACACATAAAAAGAACACTCACAATAATATCTTGATAATTTCGACGGACTCGAGCTCCGTCTTCTTCGGAAGATAAGATATGACAGTCATAGTCATGTCTAAGTTTTTTATTCAACACTTCCGTGTTACTTCGAATAAATCATCTATATATATATATATATAACGTAGACAGCAACACACAATATGAGAACACATAAAAGGAACACTCACGCGTTATTTCTTAATAATTTCGACGGAATTGAGCTCCGTCTTCCTCGGAAGATTAGTTAGGACTGGGTCCCATATTGTTTCGTTGTAATTTTATTATATATTATTTGTAATATGTTGTGAAAAGGCATTTATAATTAATTTGTGAAGAAGTGAGTTAAGTGGGCAAAAATGACAGCGCATGAAGGAGTATTTCTAACCAAATTGCATTTTGTGGCATTAATATTGGTATGCATGCCAGGATATGTACAAATATCGAATGATTGGTGGGCACGTGGGGTACTTGGGAGTTTGAGATGAGAGATAATGAAATATAAAGTGAGGAAGAAGCGGGCGTTAATTAAAGGGTGCCGGGTTAGTCATGTCGAGAGAAGAGAGGAGCAAGTCAAGCCGGGAATGGTTGGAGAAAGGATGGAATGAAGAGATGAAGTAACGATTGCTTTTGTATGCAAACATTCCTAAGGTGAGAAATTTCGAAAGTTGAACGGGAATAAGAATGTGTTTAAAGCAATGTACTTGCCTGCATGTAAACTAAAGCAAAAAAGTACGCAAGAATATCTCAGTGCGGAAAATTTGAGAGAAAGAGATTGGCATCCCATCCCAATATAGTCAGGTTTTCCTCAGAGAACCTTCCCCAAAAGGAAAAGGCTTGAAGTGTATGTGTGCATATGTATGAAGTCATTCCATCAACTCAGGTGCATAATTCGCCCACCCTCGAGGGAAAATCTCGAAGTATCTCTCCCGTGGATGGAGTGACTGACAGACGGAGGATGGTTTGCCGGGGTCTCGGTTCCTGGCTAAATTGTCACTCGACTGCGGTACCATTTCCACTTTGACGAAGGACCGTCGCCCTTCGCAACCCATTGCTCCTCCCGCACAGGGTGAGACTCCGACCCACAATCCTCTACGAGCAAACGAGAGGGGGGAGAGCGAAAGGTATATTTGAGTATGTTTGCTGAAAAGGGATTAGAAGGGGTGCCAGAGGGACAATAAAAACAATGATTTTAGCCTTCGTGAAAAATATCTGTAATACTATATTCTTTGTTGACCTAATAGCAAGTGCATTCTGCTATAAAAACTCCGTAATGAGAAGATGGCTTCAACATGATTTCTGCATTTACCAACCAACAAAAAGAACTTAAGCATGGTTGTTTCATTTCACTCGTGTTTTCTTATATCAATTAAATGAAAAAGGAAACAGGCTTTCATTTACATAAGTGTACCTCTTTCAGCACAAATCTGCAGTTGAAGTGGTAAGTCGACCATCATAGTGAAACACACTTTCGTCAAACCTTTTTGGAAAAAGGTGAAGATATAGACATTAATCATAGTGTCGATAATAATATAATACTATTTGGAGGATGGGTTTTACGTCGTGCGAATACCTAAGAATAGGAGGGAGGGATAAAAAAGTCAAAAATCCCCTTGTTAATTTAAGATGGCTCATAACGATGCATTTTTCCTATGATAGATAATCTAATACAAGACATTTCCTTTCCTATGGTATGGAATTGGTAAGGAATCGGGAATTGTGTACTATCTTTGGAAAACTCCCGACTGTCGGCTATTTGCTTGTGGTTGTGATTTCTCGCTGCTTTTCATTAGAGGCTTTATTTTTCCGCATTGATCCGGTTGGTGTGGAGGATAGTACAGAGAAAGTTCATCACAGCAGGAGTTGTATAATTCAAAGGTTGATGCAAATTAGTTTTCACGTAGGGACCTTTAATAAGAGACCAAATATTATTTTTCGAGGGATTAAATTTAACTTGATCAAGTTCAAGCAAACTTCACTCTCTATTGATCCGATCGTGAATTAGAATTTATAGATTGAAACAACTTTAAACATGCAATATAATTTCACGATCAAGTGCATTTAAACCAGCAATTGTATTGATAGTAATGGTTAATAGGTTGTTACTTTGGGAAGAAATGTTACTTATATTGATCATCAGGTGTTATATAACGTCAAGCGCCTTTATTATTCATTTATCGAAATCATTGTATTTTATTTGGAATTTTTTAGTATTCAGCAAGCCATCGCGAATATTTTTATCCCTACCTCAGTCGGGCAATGCTATTCTGATCCCTTATCGTTCGTGGAAAAAATGATCGCTTAAATATATCTGTGCTACACTAAATCTCTCTAATTATATTGACATGATCTCAACTACCGTAGGACGATACATTTTCAACATCACTGCTGAAGAGACATCCAATCATCGACACATCTCTTTCATCTCTGAGAAGAAAATGTTCTCGTGATTTTTTTACACGATTAATCTTTGAAATAGTCGACATTTGAATTTTTTTAGAGGACAGCACTATTGTTAGGCTAAATTTTGGTGGTAATAAATATCTGTTCACCGAAAAAAGGAACAATTCGTTCGTTCATTCAGATCAGCGTTTTAATATTTGCCCGCATAAAAACATCTGATTCATTTATGCATTCTTTCGAGTTATATTTATTAGCAGACATTTTCAGAGTTACAGTCTGGCTTTATCATTATGATTTAGGGCTACTCGATCAGAAAAGTTCGTTCTACGCCCCGCGGACCGCAAGGAGAGAAACAACGCGAAAATGCGGGCGCCCGTGTCTATCTCAGCAGATTATCAAAATTACCCCAATACTCCGCGAATATTTTAAAGATGCGGCAGTGGTTTCTTTGTTCCCAGGGTCGGCAGACTAAAAAGAGAGGAGCGATTCGCCAAAGAGCGGCATCCCTTTCGGCGGATATGTCGTCTTTCGGCAACTCACGGCTCTCGCAAAACAAGCAGACCTACTTTCTTTGTGCAGACGCCATGCCCAATAAATGCGCGGTCAGATAAGAAAGATGGAGAGAAAAGGCGGTATTAGAGGCGGAGATATGGCTCGAATTTCCTCCAATGCGGGGAACAGCGGGACGGCTCATTCTCGCCGCTGGAAGAAGAGGGTGCCGGGTGTCCCTCTCAGGAAAATGAATGGAAGACATTCCGCTGAGATGATGAAAGGAGTAAGACGGCGATGAAAAACAAAGAAATCTGTGAAAAGCGCACCCCAATGATGGAATATATGACCATTTTTCTTCCAAAATAAAATGTGGATTCTCGAGACAGCAAAAAGAAGAAGTCCTCTTTGCGGAGGGTCCTTTAAGAGGCGGGGTATAAGCCGGGACAAAACGCGATACCCGAAGACGATGACGAAGCGTAATCACGAAAAGAAAGATTCGCATGGATGGAGTTAAAGCATGGATATTAAAAAACAAACGCGCCTGATAATTCCTGGACATCTTCCGTACCTCCACCCATCACTTTTCGAACATATATTATGCGCATTATATTTCTATTAATTTCTAATTAAAACCAACCCAAACGGAACCCATTAACACAACACTTATACTTGATTATTTTTTTTATTTAATGCAATCAGAACATACCATTAGGAAGAGGAAAGGGAAAAAAGATAAAACTAAACTAAAATATTTAGCGATAAAGATAAAACAAATATTAAAAGAGCAAAATAGAGAAATTTATGACGGAAAAGAAAATCCGGCTAGAGGGGATTGAAAGAGGTGGACGACATACCCTCGAAACTAATCGGAGTTCAAGAAAATGAACTTTGGTGCAGTTGTGAATTAATTGTAATATTAATAAGATACGATATGTGTTGATATAAGTACTCTTATGATGTTATTTAACAATCATGAAATAAAGAACGGAGGTTATGAATGTTAAAACAATTGAGTTTGGCAATATATGACAAAGCAGAAGAATATTCCAATTAGGATAAAGTTAGAATTTAGAGTCGGAATACGTAGATGACTATTATAGGATGTATGTATAGGTCTATGAGGATCCGCAAAGAAGAGTAAATATTCGAATATATCGGAAGTAGGCCATTGGAAATGCGGATTCTACGTAGCTATTTCATATAAAATGAAAGACAGCTGATGCAACAAATTTTGATTGACCCCCATAAAAAAGGTTCGTTTAAAAAGTATCGGTAACAATTTTTTTCCTGACGTGTTTGCGTGGAGTACTGAATTTAAACCTTTGGCTAAGTGTCCACATGATCGGATATCGCATTGGCATTGATAAGATGACAATGTATACACCATTATCACTGAAAATTCGGTGATGCAAAAGATTTGCGCTAAACTCATCCCAAAGGTGTTGACGGACGACTAAGAGTAGAGTCAAGTGTCTGCTTGCAAAGACCTTCTGAAATGGCACCGCCACGATTGTCCAACCCTGTGTAAATCCAAACTTGACACCAGCCCTTATTTTCTATTCCCCAAAATTGAAACTCTCCCTCAAAGGACATCACCATGCCGTCAAAGAAGCTTGCACATGTACCCTTAAGGACCTCCCGGAATTCAGCTACCAGGGAGAGCCGTTAAAAAGACATTGACCAAAGTATGTTGACGCTCTTAAGGGATGTAATTAGAAGAGTTTTGAGGCATTGTAGCCATATCTAAAATAAATCTATTTTTCCGAAACGTTTTCCGATACTTTTAATGCAAACCATGTAGATATCAAGGCGGCAGTGAAATACAGAAAGCATTACAAAACCTTTGATCAGAGAAATTTCCCCGGAACCAGATTGCTGCCAGATGGAGTGGACTGCACCACCATTTCAAGCCAGAAACAATAGAATACATGCACCACCATTTTTTCGCCGATGGTTTATAAAAATTACAGTTTTGGTCGGAACTTAGAATAACAGGTCACGCCACTCTTTACTCTGCACCAAGGAATACGATACACACGTTTTACCTCGAAAAACTGAAAAGAGAGTAAAAGAATCGAGTAGGTTGGTATATTTAACAATTGCCACCGACCTATTCTTGGCACTTGTAAACAAACCATATCGCAGAAAAGACAAAAGGAAGCGTATGAGTGTGCGGACATATTATAAGCGCGGAGAAAAAGGAAGTCCCGATGTACTGTAACATAGAAGAAGGCGGGTAAAATAGTGCCACTACCTTTAAAGAGATGAGAATACTGAGTAATGATCCACATTCTACGTAAGAAAGGCAAAATGTTTCAAATAAGATGGAGGAAGGAAACACTTGAGCATATAAAAAAGTAAAGCTTCTTTGACAGCAAAATTATTACGACATAAGGATCTAAAGGGAGATATTATGGGGCGGGGGTGGCGAACTAATGGAACGCCTGCCAAGTGGCACACGGGCCACTTATTTTGCCGTAGAGAGCTGGGAGGATGATACAGGCATTCCACAGTGATTTTAGATTACAGGGTCGCTATAGCAGCTAAAATTGATCTGATTTTCAGATGGGAGACAAAGAAGAGTCCCTCGTTACATTAGTGGCCTCTGCCATCAGAACGATCCCTTTGACTTCCAGTCGTCCAACATTTTCTGCGTTGAACCATTTGATTCCATTTGCGTCAAAGCACGCTCAAATTTGTTCTCATATGCCACATTTGAGACAGAGCAAGACTAGTGGATCGTCCGCATTGGTCAGAAATTGTCGATCGCTCAGACATTACCGCTGGAGAATCACTCTTTGATTGAAGTTATATTTACTTAGAAAGGGTGAATTTTCTTTGGGAATAATTGGTATATTCTTTTTTAAACTCGAGGAGAATCAACAATATCAATTGCAAATATTGATTCATTCCTTTAACAAAAGGCAATTGTACATATATCCCAAAAAGTGGAGACACTAATCAATGACTGGTAGATATTTTCTCTAATATTTAATTCATGTAGTTAACTTTTTTCTAACCTCTAACAAAACATGTAAACGTCAAAAAAGTACTTGTGAACACCGTTAAACATATTTTTTTATCATAAAAATATCCTATCCGTCTTAAAGACACGCAGGTACATATAAATAATTGATACTTCCCTCTCACTCGATGCGTTGGTCGACGAGTGAAGAGTATATTCTAATGTCATATACTTTGCCACTCAAGCTCCAAAAGGTTCGCCATCCCTGTAGTGAGGAAAGTGCATGATGAAGAAGACTTTCCGGCATGTGACTAAAACATAAACGGCAAATATTATTAGCATAGGTATTAATGAAATAGAGCCTACCTTATTCATTGAAACATTAATATGGATAGAAATCATTTGGGATTAAGAGGTGCGAATGATGACCAACGGAGAAAAACACCTGAAGGAAATGTAATGATACAGAGTATTGTCGAAGACAAAGTGAGATAGATAGGAATAATCAAATGAATAATCAATCAATCTATGTTTATCGACGATTGGATGAAGAGAGACTCGAAAGAAAAGGGAAGTCAAATATTCAAATTCGGGCGCACCATAACTTACTGAAGACATCGCTTAACAGCCTCACTTAATAAAAGACTCCAAAATATTTCTTTTAATGGCGTTTCTTCCTACCAGTATCGCTAAGATTCCTTTCCCCATTTTTGTAATTTCAACGCGCTGAGCAACTTGTGATCATTTTAACAGTTGGCAAAAAATAATTAATCCCGAGGCCCTTTTTTTATTTTCTCACTCTTCATATAAAAGACCTGCACAAACGAACGACTGCTGCAATTTTTTAAAGAACTGTGTCTTTTGCATCTGAGACAGCGCATTGAATTTAAAATGCGTAAACTTTGGAAGATACGTAAAATTTAGAAATTCAATACATTCTTCAAGAGAAGGCATCAACAACAATAAAAGGCTATGTAAATCATTGATTGATTGACTGTCGCTTTTACTCATCTTAACGCTACAAGCTTTTTTGTATTAACTTCCTACACCAACAAAACACATGTGTTTTTATAAATGTTAAAACATGCATAACTTTTAAATTATTGTTTTAAATTGAAAGTAAGTTACTTGCAAAAGAATCCAAAATTTTACATGTACCCTATTATTTTTATATTATTTTTATGCATAGAATGTTACAAATGAGACGGTATATATTTTATTTTGGTGTGGTAGATTTTAATTCTTAGTTGTGGAGTTCAGCAAGCGGAAATATTGAATTTCTCACTTTCATTAGTAAACAAGAAAAGACTTTATTTTTTAATAAAATTTTGGAGAATAGGCTAGAAATGGAGTAGTAGGCTAGTATGGAATATAAGCTAGAAATCTCATTCCATCATGTACATGGGCAGCTTCGAGAAAACGGCAACCATTTATTATATAATTTCTGAATTTTTGGAGATGGGATCGGCAATTTGTCCAAATTTCTTCAATCGAAAACCAATTTATCCATCATATCTTTTTAATTACTGAGATACAAACTTGTTTTTCGTAAAAATTTGGTATGGCCTGAAATTTCCTTTCTAACGCTACCAAGTTAGTAGCTGTGGCATCAATAATACCTGTGGAAAAGACCTTTTATTACTAATGGTGCCACTACTACACAAAGTAACTGAGCCCTTTTGTGGATGGCAGACACGCATCGTATACTAAGGCTTGGCACACATGGTTAACTCCTCCCTGCGTAATATGCGACGCAGCAAATTCAAAGGCAAGAAAAATCGCTCTAAGGGAATTGGATTGGGCGAATTATATATGGGATCAATATTACAGTCCTGTTAAAGCAGCAGTGTTTCTCCGCTTGTGGGGGGAACTCGGTGGCCACGGCTGGGTCGGCATTACAGGGAACACACGGGAACCACAGCACGGGGTGACTAGACTCTTTTTTCCAGTCGGAGTGAAAGTACTGCACTTTTCCTTGCGCTTTTTATGCTAAAGGTATGCTTTAAGAATCGTACACGTGTGTTTAGTGATAGTCGAATGCCAAATTGTTCGTTGAATCGGAACAGCAAAGTAAATTGAATCGGAATAATTACTTTCGACTATTCTTAAGATATTTATTTCAGCCTTTCTTTACACTCACCAAACTTTACGTGATTATGTCAAAATCTTTAAGAAAATATGCCTTTGAGCACTGTCACACTTAACATTAGAAGGAAGAAACCTCTGAATTTAATCTGTTCTGGAAAAGATGTAAAAAAATATAATTTTCCATTTCAGTCACTTAAACCTCGCTTAATTTAATCACTCATTACAAATTATTTAACCACTGTAAATTATCGAAGGTGAGGGTGTAAGTTACTAAAACGTTTATTGAAATATTATCCCTATGACTTTTGAGGTATTATTTCACTTATTAAATTTGATTCGTGTATTATCTGAAAAAAAACAAAATAAAGTATTGAAACTAACTCAAGTGAAAAGTCTTGCAGATTTTCTTAGGATTGTCAATGATTTTCATGTTCTTTCCACACTACAGTTTTATATCCTTAATTCCTCCTTTCGTAGTTCTCGCGTGGTTCCCTACTTTTCAAAATTATGTTTGTGTATCGTCACATCAAAGCATAATTGGAATAGTATCATCAATATCAGTAATAAATTATGTCACGTTTTCGTTCAAAAGTTCTATTCCTGGACATGATATTGTCAGAAAATGTCTTTTTTGATCAAATAAATATAAATAAATTAGCTGAAATGACTATGATCTTATGTGATGAAAAATAATATAATCAAATTAGAATATTAAAAACTTTTACTTTGAGTTAGATCTGCAGATGGCTAACATTTAGTCAGTCATCAGACGTTGCAATTATTTCTGATCCCATTAAAATATCTGTGTGATACATACGGGATGAGAATCAATGTAAATAAAAGAGTGGTTGTGAGAAACGGGAAGAGAAACAGAATGGATAAGTTAACCATAAAACTTGAGAGCATAAACTAGAGCAGATGAATCAGTTCAAGTATTCGCGAAGAGTATTTTACGAACTAGAGCATAAGAATTTCTATCAGGAAAATAGGAAAACGGCGACTTAAAAGTAAAGATGAAAATATTGATGTAAACTTGAGATAGAACAGCGAAATTTGTACAGCATGGAAATCTGGTGGTGGTCCAGGGGTAGAGCTTTGAACTACTGATCGTAGGACTTGGATTCGATTCCCGGGCACGCCTCTCTGGGCACCCTCACCTTTACATTTGGCTGGGTGATTTTTCGGATGCAAGATCTTTCTTGGAAACTATAGACGGCAAATTGTAAATTTGTCCCCCTTATTACCCTGTTGTGCGAATTTCACTCGCCGTATAGGGTGCGCCCTACCCTTCAAACCGCAACTTTGGGAGCACAACAGAGGGAGACTTCTCGTGAGCAGGAAAATAGGAAATCTCCATGTTCTTGGTGTTTTTGGCGGAAATTGCTAAACTTTACATAGAAGTGCATATGGCAAATGCTTCTAAATTGTGCATTTTAATTGTTTCATAATACTGAATACACTTTCCGAAAATCCTGATTTCTCTAAAGTGATATGTGTTTCAAATGATAGTCGTTGCTACTTCATTACCTCCGAAATATGATTCATGCGATGCAGATAATTGAAATTTTAAGATAAACATTTTCGTTCTTAAAAATGTCACCATAAGATAAAATGAGATAGTTTCCATGCTAATAAATTTAAAGAAAATCTCATATAGTCGTAATAAATTAGCACCACTCGTCCAAAGAGGAAAATTAAAACTTAATGTGATTCACATTGAATTATAATTTTCCTTTTTTGGACGAGTGGTGCTAATTTATTACGACTATATGAGATTTTCTTTGAATTTGTTATTTTACGAGGGCATAGAGCTCAAGCTTCCTACGTTTTCAAGTGGTTTGTACGTTTTGTACGTTCCTACTTTTATCAATTTGTGACCATTTTTTTACCATTACAATCAGTGATATATTTCTCATTGCACACTAAATATTTATCTATACACCTATCATGCGAAACCACACTCGTGTGACATGAGAGATCATGAAGCAGCGTTACCAGGTAAGGTAACGTCCTCGCCTACCAAACCAGAGGTCGCGGGTTTGATTTCCAAATAGTTGGGTTTACCTCTACTTAGGATTTGGATGTTTGTAAATTTGTTATGGGTTATGTGTACTATGGACCAAAAAGTCTCAATCTTGTCCCTAGTAAGTCGTTAGATTTAGACGCATTCACTTCTTAGGTTGAGAGGGAGTGATAGATATACTCGTTTGCTGTTCGGCTATCTTATGTCTCTCTTATCTTCAATCTCCCAAATTAAAGACCCTCTCGATCCCTTTGAGCAATTATTTCTAGGAGCAGTAGTTACGGAAGACGACTGACAGCTGAAGTAATTCGTGACATTGGGAAGGAGATAATTTTATAGAAGTTGAATGTTCACCGAATGGGAAAGGGTAGAAAGAAACGGGGAATCGACATTTCGAAATAAAACCGAATCGTACTCTTAAAGAAAGTCCCCAAGGATTCCGCATCGACTCTCCACCCACGGACAGCATGCTTGCATGTAGGGATCGGACTGGCTTTGATTAAGCTATTCAACACTAGGATTAAAACCCGATCCCTTAAGGTGGGATGCCAATAACCTAACTACCGCACTAACTTTATCCCATTGCATCTTTTCTTCTAGACTACTTCGTTAAATTAAATTCTTATATAATTTACAAACGTTCACTAAATTTTAAATTAGTTCTTAAATTTGTTCAAGCTAAGTGAAGCATTCTGAAAAATATTATATGAATCGAATATAACTGGAGTAGACAAAATGGAGGGCACCTTGCAGTGCGTGCTGTCACACGACATTGATGAGTGATGTTACCTTCCGCGCGCACAACTAGGTCAATTTCACCACGACATGGCGGACCCAAACACCACTCACTATTGTTGCGTATCATATTAACTTGAGCGCTGATTCGGTGGATCTACACTGTGGATCTTCTTCTCTTGAAATGATTATCTTATGATGAAATTTTATATTAAATGTTAGTAGATTAAAATATTAAATATTTGCAAACTAAGGCATTAAAGGCAATTAATGAAAACCGAATACCCGCCATAATACACTCCGCTAAAAACTACCTTTTTTAACTATCGACACTCCCAAATGATGTGGTAGGGGAACTGCTTTTTAAAAAAACAACGGCTTACGCAGTTGTTGGATCATGTCCTTCTTGCACGGATAGTAAGTGGTTCAACGTTGTATTTGAAAACTTCAACGCCGTCTGTGGGGAAAGAGATCACCCTACCGTTGCAAAAATCTCGAATCTACTGGCGCGTGAGACTGGGAACAAACAAAGTGATGCTTTCCAACAAATGAACAGAGCGAGTGCGAGGAAGCAATCCGTTCGAGGCGATATTGGCTACTTCCAAGGCAGTCTCCACCCCCTTTTTCCCTCTCATGCGCTCGGGACGACATCTGGTGAGTTGGGATCGAGATAGCATCCGTGGCGGCGGAAATATTTATAAGCTGGCGGGTGTTTCTCTTCCGCACAATTTACGCAACAGGACGAAGGGAGAGAAAACGATTCATTTTTGTGGCGAGCTCATGAATACGACGAGATGGTTTTTAAAAGAGGGACGGCCTCCCTTTTGCTCGTGATCCATTGCCGAAAGGACGTTCTTCTGGCTGGGAATTTCCTGTTTCCAGCTTATTCAATTTTCATAACAAGAAATAGTGTTCTCCTCCCCCTTCCCTTCGTGCCTCCGAGAGAGCATTTTATTTCCGCTCGCCTATTTCGCCGTCGACTCACTTGCGTTCTCAACATGTTCTCTCTCTCTCTTCGAAATATTACTCTCCTCCCGAATGAAACGAACGAATAGTGCAGCTACAGTTTAATCGAATTAAACGTTGGTTGCGCATAGAAATTCTTCCTTTTCTCCAGTGGGCACGAAAATACCGGGAGATAGCAACTGACACCGCAAAGAGAGAGAGAGACGAACACAGAGGGGAGTTTTTCTATTTGCGCTTCATTGAATGACTTCCATCTGCCTCAGAAGCAATGAAACTCTTATGGTCGCAAGAGCCACTGACGAAAATGAAAAAAAAAATTTAGAGTCGCCATTACCTAATGATTGAATTTACACTTCAAATAAGACATAAAGATCATTCCAATTAATAACAATAGTTTCGGTTACATAGGATATATTCACAGGGTGTTCACCAAGAAAATATTAATTAATAAATGCCCTGTTTTTTTAAGTTTCCACTCAATATTAGAGTAGTGAAGGTTCTGAAAAGGCTGCTACTACCTTATCTAAAGCGCCATGACGAAACTCCCGGAATGCTGCGAAGTTTTCAGTTTTTATTTCGACTGCGTCCAATGGGACAACGACCGTTCTCTCGTCTCCTCTTCAGCACAAGTGGAGGGGGGCCAGCCTCACATCGCTGCTGGACGTCAAAGAAGATGCACAGGTCTGGACTACAAGGACCATCCTGGCAGCGGAATCGAAAAACCACCATAGTCGGAGAGATGCATCGGTGTACAAAGATGCACCAGAAAAAGGCATCATGAAAATTTGATTGAAGTTGGAAATCAAAGGCAACTAAAGTTAAGGAACACTATTAATCTATATAGTTCTTTCTATTCTGTTTCTATTTTCTTATTTTTCGCTTATTAGGCCTCAAACAGAATATGGAATCCTCACGAAGTTGGACTGATTGCCGAATTGAATCGCGTTAAGTGTAGAGGAGCTAGATTTATAAAATGTTGTTATGATAAACTTGGTGGGTCGCGGTAATCCAGGGGGATAGAGCGTTGGACTACTGACCGGGGGGCCCGGGTCAGATTTCCGGACAAGCCACTCTGGGCATCTACACCCAAACTATATGATTTTTCGGGTACCAGATCTTCCTGGGAAACCGTAACCGGTAAAGGGAAAGAAACTGGCCCCCCTACCCGGATGTGTGAATTTCACACACCGTCGGGCTTAGTACTAGGTGAATTCTACTAAACCGACCTACGGGTTGAATACTGTGTTTATGGTTATGATAAACTTGGTAGCGTATCCAGAATATTAGAGGAACTTGGCTGGGAATGACTCCTGGAACGAAGGTTATTTTGTAGATTAAATGTCTTGCATAAATTTAAAGGATGTCACTTTAGCGATGATGATGTTGAAAATATTTTATGACCCCCATTGTACTATGGTAGGAGAGATCGTGTTAATTTTATTAGAGAGATTAAGTGTAGAACAGATAGAATTAAGATGTCATTTTTTCCACGAACAATAAGGGAACAGAAGAACATTGTCCGACCGCAGCGGGGTAAAAGTACTCGTGTCACAATTAGTCAGTTGTGTATTCACCCCCTGCCACATACCCTAGCGGTGGCTTGTAAGGTACTAAAAATAAATAAAAAAATTATGGAAATCTCCCATATAACCTAATATTCTGGAAATACATAATTGTATGCTTCAATCGAATATGGTGCTCACTCAAGTTAGGAAATGTAGCCTGATTTTGATAAAATACCATATGGAATCTTGCTCTTCAAAATAATTCATGGACACGCTATTTTGACGCAACAAAAAATCTATAGATGACTCAATGGATTTTACAAATGTTAATTAGAGTTTTCCTAAGACTCAATGGCTAAAAACCGTAAATTTCCATTTATATGTGTAATGTGATGTAAACGGGTAAACTAATGATTCAATAGACTAAGTTTAAATTTTAAAAATAATGTTACCTGACGAGTGACATCAAATTGTCATTCAGCCTCCCGGGTAAGTGAAGGCGACCATGGGCTTCTCGAGAGAATACAGCGTTTTTTCCTTTGCCCTCTGAGCTAGGGTTCCCCGCTTTCTCTCGCCACGTGTTGATCAGAGGACGCCCTCTCTCCCCGAGTAAGTAGTCGCTCCAATTAGGATCCCATCGAACAAACGACGAACACATGTCTCCAACCGCCGGCAAAAAAAGGAACGGCGCGTAAATTTTCCCGAGGACAGCATACGGGAGTAGCTTCCCACTCATTTCTAATGCCTGCCACCATCTGGGTCCACGGAGCACAAAAACAAGCATCTTTGAAATGTGTACGGTATGAATACTAACATTTAGAAGAAACCGGGATAACTTTGAGAAAAATGTTAATGGAAGAGGCGCATGTCAATTTGTTTTTTGGTACACGCCTTTGCCAAGACGTGAAGGTAAATTTGACCACGTAGACTTGATAACTCAAGTGATTCAACTATACAATACATTCGTTGTCGAACATCAACGTCTTACCATGCAAGTCACCACCAGGACGTATGACAAGGGGTTTTAGTTCACCAGTCATTTTTGGGATAGTATTTGGTGAATATTTGAATCCCGAATCTTTGTATTCTCGGGACAAAGGATTTTTCTTGCGGGGTGTTTTCTAATGCACTGGTTAATAATTATTGGAAGGCAAAAGGATTTCTTAAAATCAGAACTTTCGTCAGTCAATGTCCCTCATCGTCTTCCTGTGGTTTAGCCTTCCAATATTATTTATTTGGTTGTTCGCCGTTTCAGTTAGGCTTTGGGTGAATACAAACTAGATAGAGCCTGTTTACAGCTATTGTGTTATTTTTCAATTATTCACTACAAACTAGATGCTCCTTTATATTTCTTAACCTTAGTTAACAAATGACACAACCTGACACCTAAAACTACGAGAAGTACCTATTCTATTCTGCATATGCATACGCTTGCCAATGTAATGATAGGTCAATCACATGTCACATAAATGAGCTGAAATGCAAACCATGATCATGTGGAATGATATCTAACATACTTGTATTTTCCGTTTGAACTGTAAATATTTTTTTTAACGTCTATGATTAATGTTCACATTTTTTCCAAGCCTTCTCAAAGGATTTAATTAAACTTTGTATCCTTTCGTTTGTGGGTATGAATAACTCGTCCTTTGGTAGATCCAGACTTTCCCTAAGGGAGAATTGGATCAATGAAAATTTTAGACAAAGTGCTGAAGTCTGTTTTAAGACTGCTGAATTTAAGACGGAAACTTTAAGAAAATGGTGGATTTACATTTGGTATAATTTAATTCGAATTGGATAGTGCTTTCAACGTTGACTCATGTCATTCATTCTGATCTCATAATAAAAATTAAATTTTATTAAATAATTGTTCCCATAAATTTTAGAGTTACTTCACTTCGACGAGAAATTATAAATGCCTTCTTTCACATTTTTCAAACAGCTTTATGTGAAGCCCTTCGGTAGTGAACCACATATATATGCACATAAATGGATTGCAGAATTGTGAAATAGAATAGTGAAATAACCAAGTGGAATGATTTTCACTCTTTGAAATGGTTGCATTGTAATACGCATTTAGCGGATTACGCCGCTTAAGGTAAATGTAGCGTATCTCCCGCAGATTCTTTGCATTTGTTAAAGATAAACACCCCATCGTTCACTTCAACCTCGTGGACTGTGGCGCAACGCGCACGACTACGAATACTTAGTGTGAGAGGACGCCTGGGTATCTGGGTAAAGCACTCGGTCGGGCATCTAGGGATCCAGGTTCCAGTCCAGGTCAAGGCGAATCATTAGTACACTTTAAAATTGTTGCATTGTGGAAAAGTAATTTAATTACACTGGTCAATGGCATTGTTAATCTGGATTACCATTCACGTCACTCAGCCGTAACTCCACAATCATCGGCACCTATTCCTATATGTCCATTTCATGTAAAACACTAACGTATACAAATAATTTATTATAATGTTGGCCAGTATTTTTCTATTAAGTACATATTGAGTACCTGAGAAATCGACACTGATTTCCTTTTGACAGCCAACAAACTAAATAAAAGCAATTTGCACGTCGATAGTGTCTAAATAATAAAGCAAACTAGACTTTAAATGTCCTCCAGATAATGAAACAGACGAATACTAGCCATAAAAACAAAAATAACTCACGGAGAAGAAAAAAATTTGTGGCTCAAAAACGGTACAGAGGTGATCTAGATAATAGCAGTTAACTGTGGTAGTTTAAGAAATAAGGTGGCTGAATCACATCACTTCATTTGGAGGGGAGGTGCTTTTATCTACACAGGGACTGAGATATGGTGTTCAACAGAAATCACGAACTACAAATATTTCAAAAATCTTCATCAGTTCATAGATAAGATAGAGATGATAAAAATGGAGATGCATTATTGCTGTTAAAAACTCGCTTGCCAGCAGACCTGAGGGATTTTAAGATGGCAAAATAGCATTTGGTGCTCTGTCTTAGAGTCGTCAAAAAATTCTGCCTTATTATAAGCCCTCTATTGCAAATTATAACTCAGGGGTTATAGATGTAGATACAACATGGAATCACATCTGTATATAATGATCATAATTTCACAATCGGTGGATGTTTTAATATTTCATCGAAACATTGTAGCGTTAACACTTTCAAAACTGGCGGAAAAAATAATGACATCTGCGAATCACCCTTAGACACACTTGCTAATAACTCCCTTCGTCAATTAGTGATGTCTCCGACCAAGGGTAAATCTATTGTTAGTCTTATGGCAACAAACGAGCCTGAGCAGGTTTTGAATGTACTTAATGTAGGGGGGATTAGTGATCATAAAGCTATACTCGCTAAATTCTCCTTAGGCATAGGAAAAAATTCATTCCTGAAAGAAATATTTGCCATTTCAACACGGCTGACTATGACGTTATGAAGTCTTGAGATATTGGATCGATTTACAAAAATTTAGCACCTTAAGCCGCGAAAGCGATGCTTAGGCAATGTGGAAATACTTTCTTGATGTCACAAATGTGGCAATTTAAAGGCCAAAACAAAGAAAATTAAAGAAAGCAAGCGCAAAATGTAGATTTTATAATGTTGACCCATCGAGGATTACTCTTCGTTTGCGATACGGCAAGATGTCTCTAATCCAATGTATCACTCTCATTGATATTATTGCGTTTAGATGTGCGTGAGAGTTTATTTTGCGTCACTTTATCGAGGGCTTTCTTGAAATCCAAAACTGCTGCGTACATTAAGACAAAAACAAATTTGCATTTTTCCACAAGGTTATTGGTAACGCACCAAGCGTTTCCGTTTACAGACCCTAAATCAGGTGCGAGACATGTCAAATAATGAATACATCGTATATATACATGCTTGAGGAAGTAAGGGAAGAAAGGAGTGAAAAGCAAGGTAGGCGGAGGCATAGAAAGGAGAGATGGAAAAAACCCAAAGACAACAGAGGAACCAAAGAAATAGAGAGGTAAAAAGAGGGGTTGGAAAAAGGGTAACCACGTGAGGTCATAATTTTTTCTTTGGTTTCTCTGTTGTCTTTGGATTTTTTTCCATCTTTCCCGTACATGTTCCCACCTATCTTATTCCTCAGTACTTTTCTCCTCCCCCCTTCCTCAAACATGTATAAATACGATGTATTTGACATGTCTTCTACCTGATATGGTTCTGTGAACCGAAACGCGTAGTACGTTACCAATAAACACGTGGAGAGTTGCAAATTTGTTTTTCTCATAATTACGAAGTTCGATTACATCTCGCATGGGTCTGCTGAATGTGTACTGCGTCCACTAAAACTATAGCGGAAGGATATGAAGATTCCGGCGTGATGTTCATGGGTGGAAGAGAATTCCTTCCGCCAAAAGTAGTTATTCACGGTATTCATTTATGGAGTCAAAAATTGCTCTTGCCCAAAAAGCCGTTATACTGCTTCTATGCCTTAAAGAAGTCCATTCCGACTCTTTAAAAAACCTTAGGAGCCATAGTTTATTCGTTAAATGGCCTCTCAATTTTGTAGCTGACCTTTCAGAAACTTTCTACCTTGGAGCAAGCGACAAGGTTTCGACTGCATATGGAGGAGCTTCGAAGAGACGAGAAGGCTGAAAGAAACGTGTGAAGTTTTAATCCTGGACCCTCGACCTTTTTAACAGATTCTTTTTGGTGGTCGTCGTTAGCGCTCGAAGACCGTCCATATCATGCTGATTTAAGTGAACCATCTACCTCTTTTCAGTGTGTTACAGTTCACTCGTGAAGCACCCTCAATTTTGTTTTGCTTTACAAAGTTACCAGCTAGTTAAGTATTTCATCACGTACTGTGTTCTCGACACCTGTTGTCTGGTTTGCGTGATCTTAGCTTCGAGCGGTTTCGGCTTAGTCATTTGCTTTATCTTCCAAAGAATATCCTTTTTGGGAGGATAACGACTCTTTGGCAGAAACTCGCAGACCATCGCCCAGAGGGCAATTATTTACTGGAAAAACTAATTGCGAGAATATTCGCATGAGATGGCTAGTGATCCAGTAGAGAAATCTTAAAGGTGAATAGTTTCATGCCTCAGCTGTGCCTTCATCGGAGTTTATTTTTCTTATAAACCGCATTTCATCTGCATTCATATAATACCCCACAAGCTACCGTAAAGGCGTGTGGCGTGGGGTGTTTGGTGTCACCACCCGTTAAACAGAATATAACCGCTGGCAAAACTTCATGCCAATGGACGTACACCCACAGAGACGCATATATTCCTGCCAAAACCTTTTTAACTTACACGTATGCAAAGGCAAGCACTATCAACTAACATACATACAGGCATGCACCTATAAATACACCTTATGTCTACGCAGCACTTTACCTTGTCCTCACTGGTAAATTGAATTTTTTTTATTTCTACGGTTAATTCTATATATATATATATATATACGAGAATATATATATATTCGTACTATATATATATATATACGAGAATATATATATATATATATATTCGTACTATATATATATATATATATATATATATATATATATAGAATGCACATGATATAATAATATGCTTGCGAATAAATATTCATTCACATTGAAATAGAGATAAGGAAATGATAATAATTTTTTTTACTTATGAGGTTATACTTAATCGCCGTATGGCGGTATTTCGTATTTGAATGTGTATTTGGCCAATGTGGCTCGTCTCTTCTTCTGGCTATGCGTGTCATGAAACGCACCGTTCCTATCCTTTATGATGTTGTATGCTTGCTAACCTACTGTCCATTCTCCTCTTGTGTTTGTCTATTTCTCCTTTGGTGGGTGTAACAGCTCCCTAACGCCATCTCCTGGGCAGTGATTCGGAGCACTTTGGCGCTTTATAAGATCGCATATTTCAGTGTGAAGTACGTTTTCTCGATAGCTCAAGTGGTTAGAGCATCCGCCCGGCAAGTGGAGAGATCCGGTGTTCAAGTCCCGGTCGAGGAAAGTATTTTTACATTTGTGATCTGCTCACATCCGCCAGCCCCACCTCTCTTGTGTTCGTCCTTTATGTGTGTTTCTTTCCCATTTCCTTATCTCTATTTCAGTGTTAATGTATATATAATATATATATATATATATATATATATATATCTACTGGAGTCTCTTTCCCTTGTCTTATCTTTGTATTTTAACCTACCTAAATAGTCTGGAGCCATATTAATTTCTTTAGTGTCATAGTGAAACTCGTGTGTTCAGAACCTTTCTAAAAGTCTAAGTCTGGCTTGTTCTCTTTGGATCTCAAGCGGCTACCAGACTAATACCTCTAAGAGGTCTATCACAGTCGTCTCCTTATCGTAATTATTTTAAATATCATGGTCTGTCTTCGTACTTCGCTGCACTTCGTTACGTGCGCTGGGTTTTATTAGCAAGTTGGCGCTTCTTTATTGGGCGATCAAGCCATTGTATTAGCCTGGCACCTTAGGTTGGTCGAGATTTTCCTTATTTCGCTGGTGATTGCCTTGACCTCGCGTATATCGTTGCAAGAGGTGTTTTTGTTCAGGATACAACTCACCCTACAAAGAGAGAGAGCATTCTCTCCATGTACCCTTGCTACCAGGCTAACTTTAGGCATGGCATACTATTAGGTACTCCGCAAGGTTTCCTTTCACTGCATACGCACCCGGTGTACCTATGTTATATGATATTTGTTTCGGTCGCAACTAAATTCTCTAATCCCCCTCATTTAAGTAGGGACCGCTGTGGGTGGCCTTTGTTGTGAGGTTTCTCTATTTAAATTTCCAATTCCTGCTAAAAATTCAACCTAGGCTCATTTAGCTTCAATCTTACTCCCATTTAGTCTTTCTACACATCTTCGTCTTTTGGAATTTCAAATGGAATTTCGTTGTAACAAAATTGTGGTTGCTGAAGCGACAAAAATACAGAGTGCGTTCTGAAAGTATGGCAATTATTTTTTTAAGTAATTTATTGAACAGATTTGCACAAGTACATGCAATTCTTCAAAATACTGTCTTTGGGCCTCTACTCATTTTTTCCAACGACTCTGCCATGACCGGTACGCGCCCTGGAAGGCGTCCTCGGGGACATCTCGCAAGGTCTTCGTCACTGCTGATTATATCTCTTCTATGAACGAAAATATTCAGGGCTGACATGATCCGAGGGAACAAAAATAAGTCGGCTGGGGCGACGTTAGAACCAAAAGGGATTGGGGCAGCGGTGGCACATGGTGTTTGGCCAAGATCTCGCAGACTCGTAGCGCGTTGTGGCAACGCACGTTGTCGTGATGGAGTTTCCAGGTAGCGGAGATCTCTTTTCTTGTCCTGATGACCCTTTTCCGGAGTCTTTACAGCACATCCACGTAGTAGGCAGTTTAACTATCTGTCTTTGAGGAACAAACTCTTTGTGGATCACTTCTTTACTGTCGAAAAAGACAATGAGCATTGTTTTCACTTTTGATTTGCTCAATTTGGGCTCTTGGGTTTGGGGGACTGGTCGGTGTGCTACTCAGAGTTTCGGGGTTTGGCGTTTGCCTGTATTGTTAGGAACCACATTTTAGGCAACTGCAATGCAGATGTCCACCACTATCCTTTAGAAGGCATTCGTAAAGAGTCTGTTGGGCCGACTTTCGAAATTCGCCCTTGTTTTCATTATTTTTATCGTAATGACGTCAACCAGGGGGGATTTGCTATATTTCATAAAGCTTTAGATTTATTTATTTAAACCTATTTTGGTGAGTGCTTAAGAATACATGATAATACATTGAAACTTCACTTAAATCTGGCGAGTTTAATTATGGAAAATTTCATAATTGAATAAATCATTTTCATTGCATAAATGCGATGTACCAGTTAGGGTAACTTAAATATGGACACAGGTTATCCCAACGAACTCAGTGGGAGTGAAGGGGGTGGGGTTTGTGAGTTGCGTGGGTTTGAGGGAGTGAGAGAGGGAGGAGGAACATCATGGAGGGGATGGGAACGGTGCAAGAGGGACAGAGACGGACGGGCTTGATAAAAAGAAGGTTTGAGGGCGAATGGACCGCCAGAAGCTCTTCAAATGAGAAGCCTCTCCCTTTCTTCCCCTCTCCCTCCCCTTCTCTTTCCTCCCCTCATTTCCTCCCAACCCGCCACCCTCCCTCTCATGCCCCTCCTCTCCACTCACTCACCACCCCTAACATCCCCTCCTAACCCCGACGACCCTGCAGTGCAATCAATCCGGGCCAGGGGAGGGAAAAGAGAATGAGGGAGGCGAGGAGAGGGGCGGGGTAAGGGGATGGGTTTCTCATTACTTCCACGGCCTCCCTCGCTCTCTTTTCAGAGCGGCCGGATAAAATGCGCCCAGAGGCCACCCTCCCCTGCTCAACGACCTCACCCTTTTTCCACCATACACAGGGGGTCGGGTGCATCCAGATGTACGGAGGACCAGTAGTCCCTTCTCCCCATTTCCGCATCCGGAGAAAGTGATTTGACTGGAGCGGAGTCGATGGAAATAATGACCGAGGATGGAAATAAAACCTAAAATAAAGGGAAGTGACGCCAAGAATGAAGTGAATGGTAGATATGCACATGTGCAGTCCAGCATACGGAAAAAGGCGGACGTATTAAGGTGAAATGTCTTGCACCTCAGAAAATTGAGATATGACTACGTCGTTTTAGCAAGGATGACCTGAGAAAAGTGAAAGGCTTTTAGAATTCTGCAAGTAATACAAATTTTTGGCGGAAAATACTCTTTCAGAACCAAGATAGATACTTTCAAATGCAACCAGGCCCCAAATTGATTACATGGACGTGAACCACAAATTTGGGTAACAAATAAAGAACTACGAAAGTTACCAGCGGGAAGAAAGTGCACTTAAGAAACCAAAATTTAGTTGCTACCTGAAATTCAATGAGACAAATATTGGTTGGGAAACTAAATGGGAGTTAATTTGAATTTAAATTAGCCTTGCTTGGATTTATAGATGAAATTGGAAATTGAAATAGAGATGTGTCACAACAGAAGACCTATTAAAGAAAGACGGCAGGAGATGAACCCTGAACTTTTAGAATCCACGAGAAAACCTCTGGGTCAAAAGACATCTGTGAAAAGGGTCACTGATATAGTAATGGACCCAATAGAAGAGAGGAGGAAGAACAATAATATCTTGTGTGAATGATAAAAATGCCACACAAGGTTGAGAAAAATAACAATTATAAATGCAAAAAGAGCCAGAGATAAAGATCCTTTTAAAAGTAGTAGGGTGGGACCTTGTCCAGGAAAAATTAAAGCTGGAAACAGAACCGTAAGACACAATTCAAATGAGCGCAGAGCAAAGATTTAATCTTCACAATACACCGCTATCTACTGTAAGGGTGAGTGGCGAGGGTGTTAGATCACCACCATGTATGAACAATCGCAATCTTGTAACCTGTAGACAAATATTAGTTTGATCATGCCCTCGAAAATACGAAATTTTAAATCAATCCGTTCTACTATCTATCTTCCTGATTTTACATTGTTGATCTGGTCTACCTTAGTAATTTGGGGCCTGTAATATATATTCAACATCCTCAGAATTTTCAACCTGCCTCAAATTTCCGCAGGAAATTCAACCTGTATTGAAGCCTACGATCGAACAATGGCTCCAATCCTAATTCTTCCAAAAGTGTCGTAAGACTACTACCTTGATCGTGGGCAATTTCCGCCAGCCTATCTGCTCTACGTTGCACTCGATCCAAAATTAAGCCTACCTGGAGAAAATAAAAGAATGATTCCGTTAGCAATAAAATCCTATATGCTCTATGTTGCACACGATCTTGTTTCAAAGTCAAACCTTCCTCGTGAAGATCAAAGATCAGTTTCGTTCGAGAGAAATATGGTGAGATTCTAACCGAAGAGAACCATAAAGCGAAGAGATGGAAAGAGTATCTGGAGAACATTTATAGCTGAATTAAGTATACTGGAAGATTCGGATACTCCTGTCGATGACGGAAAAGGAGACTGCGCCATACATAAATGTTTGATTGGACTCCAGTACTCCCGCGGAGAGTTCTAGACGCCTCAGCTTTATTTCATTGCTTACGATATTCTTTTTCAACTTCAATCCTAGCGATCTGAGTGGTTACGATGATTTTCGTGGCACCTGCTGGGCAACAAAAATGCTGGCGCGGTGTGTGCCGTACACTCCAATCACTTTATCACATATTTCAGTTTGCATTTGGGCTTGAAATAATGTAACGTGTGCTAAAAGCTGCATATATTTAAAATACAATTGCATATATTTGTACCCACATTTTAGAATGTTTACAAAATGATAAAGCTCTCCATTACTTATTTATTTTGACGACAGTTGGTCAAATTACAATAATTTTCCAACATGATCAGGTACTTAAGTTTATCAATTCCTTTTCCGCAGTGTACAGTCATGACATTCAAGTAATAGGAGAGCGGTCCTAGAAGTACCCGACCCAACAAAGTAAAAAGACTTAGGAAAAAATTTATTTATTTTTCAACATAATCTCCTTTTAGCTCCATACGCTCTTCCCAGCGATGTTCAATAAGTTCGATACCCTTTTTATAATTAGGTTGTCTTGGTCCTCAAAATAGCCATTAACTGTCGACATCACCTCTTTTCTCGGTTGGAAAATATTTGATCACCGAGTCATTTTTTCAAGTTTGCAAAATTAATTAAGAAAATAATCCTAGGGGTCTCAATCTGGCGAATATGGTGTATGAGGTAGCAATTAAAACTTTTGTTCGTGAATTTTGGCCATTTAAATAACGGATTTGTGAGCTGGTGCATTCTCTTCATGAGACAACACTTTCTTCTTGGCAAAATGCGGCCGCTTTTGCTTGATTTCTTCGGTCAAAGATTGCAATATACCCGCCGTTGATAGAGTTTCTTTTTTTAAGGCAGTCAATGAAAATTATTCCACGCGCATTCGAAAAAACTGACGCCATGATCATGCTTGCAGATGCAACGGTCTTCGCCTTCTTTGGAGGCTCTTCTCCCCTTTTAATCCATTGTTTTGATTGTTTTTGTCCGGTGTGTGAAGTAATTGACCCATGATTCATCTATGGTTATAAAACGGTGCACAAATTCTGCTTTGTTGCTGTGAAATTTTGCTAAACACTCAATTGAAACATCTTCACGACACTGGTTTTACTCGAGTGTGAGCAAATGCGGCACCTTTATCATGTCCAAATTTTCAGTTAATATGCGATGCACTGCACTTTTTGAAATGCCTACTATGTCAGCTACCTCGCGCACTTTCAGTCGACGATCATCCAGTATCACTTGGTGGATTTTCCTCACCGTTTCTGGAGTCGTTACCTCATTTGGTCAACCGATGCGATGCTCGTCTGAACAGCTTGTAAGACCTCGTTTAAACTCTGCTACCCAATATTTTACTGTTGTAAACGAAAGAGCAGACTCACCCAGAGTAGAAGCCAGTTCAGTTTTTATATTGGATGGGCAGTAGAATCCAGTTTATTTTTTATATTGGATGGGCTGATATTTTTCAAATAAAAGTATTGTATCACATAAGGATAACCAATTTCTTCCATTTCCAAAAATTCACTGAAAACGTTCACTAATGATGGCTGCCAAACAAATACTAAACAACGTGGCATCTTCAAACTTGAAACATATGCTTTATAGATTGCGTACTTTCTAATATAGTGATATTTTAAATAATGACCGCCATCTCTAGGTAAGGTCGGGTACTTATGGGTCCACCCTCATATTTGAAAAAGTTATGGTTAAAATATTTTCCTGGCATGTACGCGAAGTACTGAATTCAGACGATCGGTAAAGTATGCGCATCAACGCAGATTGTATTAGCTTGATAAAACAGTGACAGTGGACACCATTATCACTGAACATTTGGCGATGTGAAATACTTATCTCCGCTAAACTCGCCCCGATATATATATATATATATATATATATATATATATATATATATATATATATATATATATATATATATATATATGTATATACATTCAGACACGAAAAACTGCCACATAATGAACACATATTCAATCACATGTAAATTAATATAAGTAAAAGGGACAGGAACACATATTGGTGGGGAAGGTGGAATCGGATGAGACGGCCGTCTGGTCGAAACGTCAAAACTATCCATGCGAATATCCTTTCTTTGTGTTTCTACGTTTTTTTAATCTACATCTACTTAATACCCCGCAATCGGCCGCAAGGGCGAGTGGCGAGGGGTGTTAGGGAAGCACCCGTAATTAAGAAAAAAAATCGCATGCAAAATCAACAAATTTATACAGTCCGCAAACAAAACATTGTATACATCCACGCAAAAAACCCTTATAACCCACACACAATCTGCCAATTAGCATACACATGCCCCTACAAATATGCCTAATATCTTTGCAATGTTTAATTTTGTTCCGACTAGTAAATTAAATGTTCTTAATATTTCTAAAATGACTTCGGTTTCTTGCTGTTATGATCCCTGATTGTTCGGGGAAATAATGAGTATTTGTATCCATCTGTATTAGAATCTATTTCCCTTATTTTATCTTTGTGGTCTAATCTACTTAAGTAGTGTGGGGCCATAACAATTCCTTTAATGTCATCGTTAAACTCGTTGGTTTAAGGTTAGGTGGTAAGGTTGGTTAAGCCTCGCTTGTTCTCTTCGTATTTCAAGTACCTCCCGGTCTCCTCTAAGAGACCTGTCACACTTGTGTAAAAATTTACTTTAAGGGGAATCGAACCATGGGCTTTCAGGTTATCAATCCAATACCTTATCCCCCTAAAAACTGACCCCGCATCTATATAGATAAGACACATATGCAAGATTGAAAATTTTACTGCTTTTATCTGGACCATTTCACCTTCCAATCAATGCTGTATTTGTCTTTTATATGTTTCTATCCCTTTCCCTCACTCCTATATCTATCTATGTGAATATGTGCCCGCCACAAATTCAATTATATAGTGTAAATCGTGTTTAAATGTGTATTTAGCCCATGCGGTTTAAACCCTTCTTCTGACTATACATGCCTTTAAACTCACAGTACCTAGTCTTTTATCAGTGAAGCCAATGTAATGGTTTTTATATGAAGGGATTAATCTACTTCCCATCTCACAGCTTTTTACCTTATGGTAATGTTTACTAAGGAAGGAGGGGAGTGTGGGTAGGATGAAATACGAGAGATTCAGGAGAAACTCGGTGCTTGGAATTTGTAGCGTGGAGCGTTCGAATAGATGGTAACACAGAAATGAGAGACCCTCGGAGTAAGGGATTGAGGTGTAAAGGGAAGTGACGTATAATGTGACCATGATGATTTGGGAAAGAGATTGAGTGTAGACGGTTGGGAAAATGCTTAGTGTCTTTGACATGGGACGGTAGAGAGTGGCCCAGCGATTGAAAGCAGTTGTTGGCGAAGGCGTCACTCCGTCAGCGAGTTACGGGAAGAAACAATTGGTCGGGCTGGGATGTCGGGTTTATATCTTTGGAGCAGGATATACTACACGTATTAGTGCGGAGTACTTTGGCTAGGAGGGATGAGAATGGAAATCTCAGAGGAGGAGAAGCCCTCAGATGGGTCCTTATCTTTGGAAAGGTTATTTTTCAATGTTTTTATTGATTTTATAAGTACCCTGCAAGCCACCGCTAGAGTGTGTGGCAGGAGCTGAATACACACCATGCTAATTTTGACCCGAATATTTTTACCCCTTTCGCGGTCGAACAACGTTCTTCTGATCCCTTATGGTTCGTGTGAAGATGTTTGATCTTAAATCTATCTGTTCTACGCTTAATTTCTCTAATTTTATTGGCATGATCTCGCCTACCGTAGTACAATGGTGAGGATAACACATTTTGACCATCATTGCTAAAGAGACATTGTTCCAATTTAAATGCAAGATATTTGATCCGTAATTTAATTGTCGCTCCGTGAGTGATTTCCAGCCTAGCTGCTGTAATATTTGGTATATACTACTTAGTTTACTATAACAACGTTTTACCAATCTAACATCCCTACGCTGCCCGCGGTCCAATTCGGCAATCAATCTAACTTCGTGAGGATCTGGTGTACTGCTGGTATACTAGCAGGATATTCTAAGTGAGGCCTAAACAGCGAAAGTTAGCGATTCTCTTTGACCTGATGGACAATTCGTCTTTGGCTTTGGTTAAAAGAGCTGCCTCAAACTCGGCATTTTTGTCCTTGAGTATGGACTTTTGAGAGGCGGTGTCGGATAGTAGTTTTTTGTCATTATTAATGCATTCCGACATGTTAATAACGACTAGGGTGGACCAGATTATGGTCCAAATATCTCCTAACGGTCGATGTGATTAACATGTTAAGATTGTAAGTATTTTTGAAGACTGTGCTGTCAAGTTAAGTTCAATCAGGGTTTAAGAGAGCTAGGGAAAGAGGGGCCGGAATTATGGAGACGTGATGATTTTTAAGGGTTTCTACCGGGTGATTTGGAGCAAGGGGTTAAGGTTCTCATAGGACAGAGACCAGTGAATGTAAGAAGCTCATTGCACTGCACTAGCACATTGTATTAGCACTGACAGGTTTAGGTGGTAGTCTTGGCCGGAGTTGGGAATTTCAACATATATTCCATGTTCAATTCCCGACAAAATTTAAGACTTTAAGATTTAAGGGGATTGTTACAAGGTCAACTATAGAGGAGGAGGTAAACGAGAGATCTTTAATCTGGAGAGAGAATTTTTAGGGTTCAAACATGTGGACGAAAAGTTTAAGATCGCATTATCCGCTGACCCTTGTGAACTGTCTTGCCGTTCGGTTGACAAAGGTGAGGGATTAGTGTGTTGAGAAATGCATAATGGTAAATCCAGTCAAGAGGTGGCAAATGAGGCAAATTAAAATCAAACGCCAGGTCAGGATGTGATAAGTGAAGCGTTAATGGAGGAGGGGGAGGATTAATTTATAACCATAAACATGGTTTTCAACTCGAAGGTCTTTCTTAGCGATGAGGGTAAAGTTCACGTAATACCTACTAAGCCCAACAGGTAGAGGTATCAAGGTAGACGGAGCCACTTGCTTTCCCTATATACACCGTTTATATGCTGATATATACAGTGTGCATATATATACATATATATCAAGGCTCCGATTACGTAGAAGCTCTTCTCTACAACTTATTAATGATCATCAAAATCAAACTTATTCTTCCATAATCATTTTCTGCCGTTCCCTTTCTTGGAATAAGACCTTACACCGATCTGAGATAATAATTTGAACAAATTTCCTTCAAGAAATGTAAATTCACTAACTAGTTGACACAAACACAGAAACTAAAACATATAAACATATAGTTCTGTTCCTAATTCTATAGAAACTAAAACAATAAAACATATAGTTCTGTTCCTAATTCCTCTTGAGAAAGGTGGTTGCAACACCGAAAATTCGAGAACCAGTGAGTCCCTCTTTTATATGTTTTAGTTTCTGTGTTTGTGTCGACTAGTTAGTGAATTTACATTATCGTGCACGTTCGGGGGTTTTTCAATAAAGTGACTTTATATATATATATATATATATATATATATATATATATATATATATATATATATATATATATATGAACAGACGGATACAAAATATTTTTATACATAGATGATTTCTTCGAAGAAACACGGAAGTGTTAAATAAAAAACTTATCAACACAATATGAGAACACATAAAAGGAGCACTCACACGTTATTTCTTGATAATTTCGACGAATTGTGCTTCGTCTTCCTCGGAAGATTAGTTAGGACTGACTGGTGAAAGGTATATGGGAGAGAGAGAGAAGGGGACGGGGGAAGGGGAGAAAGGGAGAAAGGGTGGTGGAGAAGGAGTGAAAGAAAGGGTTGTGGAAAGGGAGGAGGGAGGCCAGAGGGGAGCGGAGATAGGATAAGAATGAGAGGGAGGATATATATATATATATCCTCCCTCCCAATCAATCAATCAATATTAATCAATATTAATAAAACAAAGGTTATGCGATTTTCCAGAAAGAAAAAGGCTAAGCTAAATATTAAAATAGGCGGGGAAAGAATAGAGCAGGTAGAGCAGTTTACATATCTCGGAAGTGTTTTGGACCAATACGGTCAAAGTGGTAGGGATGTAAGGAGAAGAATTGCGCTAGGCAAGGAGGCTTTCTCAAGGAGGAGGGAGTTGATGACGGGGACGTTGAGTAGGGATGTTAAGGCAAGACTCGTAAAAACTCTGATATGGAGCGTAGCTATGTACGGCGCGGAAACGTGGTCGCTGAAGCAGGACGATAGACGTAGATTGGAGGCTTTTGAAATGTGGGTGTGGAGAAGAATGGAGAAGGTGAAATGGACCGAAAGGAAAACAAATGAGGAAGTGCTGGAGATGGTGGGGGAGGAGAGGAGTTTGTTGAGAGAAATCGTATGGAGGCAGGAAAAATGGATGAAAGGCGTATTGATCGGTAGTGGAATGTTGAAGAAGGTAATAGAGGGGAGAATGTTGGGCAAGCGATGTAAAGGCAGGAACAGGATAGGGATGTTGGACGGGATGAAGGGAGGAAAGAAGTACACCGAGATGAAGAGGGACCTGATATAGATTAGTTTGCTAGGTGGGGAGTCACAAAATGTTTATTTGATAGTTGTGTCCATCCAAAAACCTACCTTAAACGGTAGATTACCTAATAATAATATATATATCATCTCACTTGAACCTACCTTTTTTGGTTGGGTATATAATTTTGCATGTATCGCACCCATTTCTATCTTAATTTGTAAATAGTTCTGTGTCCTCTGACTGCATTTTACATCACAACTCTTTCGCCCGATTTGTTTCCCCCTCAGTTTATTATTTATATATTTATATCTACTTCTCCCCAATAATTCAGTCACGTTTCAACATTTAATTTCCTGTATTTGTTTGTGTATGCGTGTATGTCTATGAATATGCATGTATGCGTATTGAAGGTAGTCGAGGCTATATTTAACAACAAACACATTAATCATGTTTGGAATGAACCATAAATGGTAGCGGTACCATGTGCATTCCTCATCAGTCCAATAACTGGTTATTATGTTTTTACATATGGAAAAATATTTTTTGTTTATTTTCACGCATGATGCGTGACTATACGATGTATGATACGTGTGCGAAACTTGAATTCTATCCTATGCCTGGTGTGTTTACATTCCCTGCCACACACATTCTCGGTGGTTTTCATGTATTACATAAATGGAAATATAGAATTGTAGGGTGTCGACGAGGATATTCCCGTAGTTAATCATGGGGGTGGTGGCTAATGAGAGACTTTTATTGAGGAGAAAAATGTCTGATGGACCGAGGGATGTGGAAGAAAGGTGGCCTAATATTTTGCTGGGTTAATTAACCATCTTATAATCGGATGGAAGGATGCCGGATGGTGGGTCTGTGGATGTTCTTGGTTGGGTTTGGTGAGGATTATCGATGGGGAAGTCCGGCAGAGTGGAAATAAACCAAGCGGTTAGGGGAGAATCTGGCATCAGTGAAAATTGATAAAAACAGTTTTTCATGGGCACAATGAGGCGAAACTCGAGGGAACGGAGAATTGATTTAATAATTTGGTCAACTTGGGAAATGAGATGCGGACTTTGAGAGGTATTGCGATGATTAGGGAGTATACTAATATAAGAGGTGTGTTGGGAAAGTTAATGTATCGGTCAAGAATGAAATTACAGTGAAGATATTCATGCTGGAATACTATCACCTGTAGGGAAGTAGGAGGGCAGGGTTTACTGACTTATAGAGTGAAAATATGCCTAATGTAATACCCAACGAAAGACATTTTATTTGACAGAGTAGGTATATTGGACTAATAGAATAGATTGGCAGCTGTAATAGGCTAGCTGTGGCAGAGATTATATTGTTGAATATAGATTACATTGTTTAAGATCGATTACATTGCTCAAAATAAATTACTATGCTGAAGATAGATTGCATTTTTAAAGATAACATACATTGTTGTATGTGCAAAAGAATAAATGAAGGGATGGTAAATTTTTGATAAGCGACTTGGAAGTGGTGTCGCACCTTGTCCGTGCGCACGGAAGTGCGGCTTTGCTCCAAAAAGCACAAACTCGCGGGATCACACTTCAATAATGCCTGCCGATAATGGGATGACTTCTATTGCTGTAACGGTGAAGCGGTATATAAGGTTTAACCATGGTAAGTGGTGTGATTAGGAGTGGTGTGATCGAGAGAGGGAGATCTGTGAAGGGAAGGGGATTTCGTGGATTAACGGTGAATGTTGTTACTGAGAGAGGTGAAAGAGGATTTACATATGTAAATAGAGGGGCTGGAGCTACAGAGCGGCCGAATATGGCATTCATTGAAGTGCGAGTAGCCTTTTAGGTTTGTTCGGATGCAAAGATCGTGGAGCTGAAAATGGAGCATCATTTACGGCTTTGGCGATTTCAGGGAAAGAAATGTTGAGGAGGCGACCATGGTGTATAGATTTCGTCGATTTTGATATGTCGCTCAAAGATATGGGACGTTTAAAAGAGACGGAGGGTAGGAGGAATACTACAGATTAATTATTTTTAATGGGGTTAGGTTCCTTTGGGAGCTTTCGGATTTTATGAGTACCTGGAAAAGTAGATCTTTTTTTGGATATTTTAGCACCCTGCAAGCCACCGCTAGGGTGTGTGGCAGGGGATGAGTACGCACCATACTAATTTTGACTTGAATATGACCCTACTTTGGTCAGACAATGTTATTCTGATCCCTAAAAGTTCGGAGAAAAAAATGGTATCATAAATATATCTGTTCTACACATAATCTTTTTAACAATTACTGTGGTGATAAGATTAAGAATATCAGCGAATGGTGCTTTTGTCCGAGAAATTCGCACGTATCTGAACGTAGGCGATTGAATTTTGCTATCAACTAATATGTACGCTGGTTTGCTAAGAGAGAAGTGTAGGCTAACCGACTGGTACTGTAAGCAGTGGGCGTTGTTACGTAAATACTTGCCACAATCGGCAAGGGAGAACGACATAGTGCGCTTTGCGTGTTGACTGTCAAAATGGTAAGGCCAAAGACCGCCCCCCCTAAACCGCCCTGCCCCGTTGGATAGTTTCCCTCATTTTCCTCTTTCGGCCCCTCACCCAAACGGCATCTACCGAGCATAATTTTCATCTTGGCCGGTGCCCCATCCAGTGTCTCTTCTGAATTACGTTCAATGCTCTTCTTTCTTAAATGCGATTTCAACGCCAAATCTCTCTGCTGTAATTCCTCCATAAGTTTTTCTCATCATCATTAGCAATATAAATTGTCCTTAGGCATCTGAAGAGTATTTTAATGAGTAGATGGTACTCAAACAAAAAAAAAGGTAAAAAAGCCGTATATGACAAATATTAGGCTAAAAGTCTCAGTTTATTCGAAGGTAATAACACTTTGGGTGATCAGCAAAATACTAGAAAGGCAGCAAAAGGTTACTTAGGAAAGTATCATTTTGGATTTAAAAATCGGACGGATATGCGTGATTCCATGCGAATAATGAGGTAACCAGTGGAAAGGAATACAGGGTGTAACATGGATATATCTGAGAAATGTGTTTACTGTGACAACGATGTTCATTGAATACTATATCTCACTTCCGTGATTTCCTAGCATTTTTCCATCAACATGCCACAACATATCAATATTCTCTCCGTCCATTTTTTTTCTATTTTCCGATTTTGTCAACTTTTTGGCTTCGTTCATCAAATTCTTAACTTCTCCGTGTGCCTTTTTTCTCTAGCCATCTTCTTTTCTCCATTCTTCTACATAACCGTTACTCATTAACCCCCAAAATATGGAATTCCACTTTCCTCTCAAGACTGGGGTAAGGAACCATTCAGCAGCTTCCCGTATTTAAGTTCTTACCGATCCTTTATTTACTTCTTTCGGAGAATTTGCTATCAAATACTTTTTTCTTACGAATGTTTATTTGTCCTAAGCTATTCATCTCCTAACATCACAACTAACATGACCATTTCCCACCAATATTCTCCCCTTAAGTACGTAAACTGTCCTATCCATTCAATTTTATCCCCTTTTATTTAAAATTTAACATCGCCTTCCTACTTCTCGAGAAAGTCACTGTACAGATAACAGAAATACAGCACCAATATTTCACCTCTCTTTGTCATCATCAGGTGGCACCTGATGAAGCCAAAAATTGTTCCAATTATGGTCGTCAATAAATACTTGATGTGCATTTTTGATTTTATCTTTACAACGGAGAAATTCCACCAAGTAACAACTTAACAGTGCCATAATAAAAAATCATCAATTTCATTCTCTTATGATTAATCTTTATACTATATTTATCATATTTGTGCATCAGACCACATCAGAATAACTGTACTACATTAGTTGACTACTCATAACTCTCTATAATCAACAATATTCACAGCAAAAGCAGAAACCGTGGGCGGTGAGAAACACGAGAGATTCCGTCGTTGTAATCCGCACGAAGGGGTGTTACTGGGTTCACGGGAAACCTCACCAAACTCTGATCGCTATTCGAGTCCACGTTGATCCTCACCTCGAATTAAAAGCAGCGGAGGAACTTTGGGATATTAGGCGAATGGCAGCGCCCCCACAGTCACGTCCGTCCCTTTCCTCCCCCACCCTGCTGGATGGGCTCAGCTTCTGTGCGAGCGGGGGATATTTATCTAGCTCTGATTTTGATGATTATTATTATGAAGACGCCGTTGAGGGAGGGAGAGAGGCCGAGGGGACATGAGGGCGCGCAAGCGTGCGTCCTCGAGAGTGTGAGTGGGAGAGGGGGTAGTGGGGAGGAATGGACGGGGTGCATGTCCACCATTTTGAACCATTCCACCCGTCCAGATCCCTACCTCCCCCTCCTCCCGCTCTCCCCTTCCAACAATCCCAGGCGTTGGCCCATAACCGAGCCCGAATGTGAAAGCCGCACCTAATCAAAACCACGGTCGTTAGTTTTCATGACACTCAGGTTCCTAATTTTAAAAGATCCCCACATCCATAGAAAGCTTCCACACTTCACCTCGCAAGTCTCCATGAGGGCGTGTGGCAGGGGAGCGGCATCCCAACCACATAGCTATAGTAGAAGAAAACGATAAGCACAGTAATCAACCTGAAGGTCTCTTTGGTAGGGGTCGACAGAGTTCACCCACTTCTTCAAAGAGAAGGCTTGAAAAAACACATCAGGGTTTGGGGGGTAGGGGGTAGTTCCTTTCCGATTGCCACCTATGGTTTCCCCGGAAAATCTTATACCGAAAAAAAAACCGGAAAATCTTATACCGGGAATCATACCCGGACCTTTTGGTCAGTATTAAAACGTTCTAGTCCTGGACTACCGCGTTCCTCCATATCTATAAGTATAAGTAATCACTTTCGCATGTTATTTAATTTTCGGAAAGTTATATTTACCTTACGTGATGATTTCTACAATTTTGTCTGGAATGCTGTAAGGGCAAGATGATTCCGTACGAGAGGGGTCTTAATGACGGCCACCTTCCCTTTGTGTTCTCTCACCTAAAAATGTAATGTGAGGGGTTATACTCATTCTCTTTCTGGACTAGCGTTAAACATGAATAGTTGTTTAAGTCTTATAATCTTCGTTCTTTCAGTGGTCCCCAACCCAGGCTATTATGCAATGATAATCGGACGATTTCAGTTTAATCATATACATTCCAAGAAACTGTGGGAGATGCCGCAATAGTAACTTTTAAGGGAATCATCCGCTAATGTCTTATGCATTTCAATGCAATAATTTCAGAGTGTAAATATCATTCCATCAGTCAGGGTGAATGATTTTTACACTCTAAAATTGTTGCATTGGTCATGCAGCCCGTTTTACTGCAATATGTATCTAATAAATACAAAGGCCAGAAAGGGAATTTCGTAAAACATGCTGTACTTAAATGTGAAATTGGACCCTTCTTCACATGGAAACCTCGACGTATTATCAATATGATGCAAAATCATTCTTGAAAAAAATCCTGCTTACTATTTATTTTGAATGTTTCTTCGTCTGAGGAACAGGAGTTTACTGAGAGATTCGATGCATGTTTTTTGCTATAACTCTTTAGATCTGAAAAGTATACCAATGAAAAAAATAGGCAGAAAAGAAATGCATAAGAGCAAGTGGATACGGATGAACTGAGAGATTAAGAAAAATTGAGAATAAAAAGAATGAGATGCAGGACCACGATGAGGAACAGAAGAACCAGATGGATATTTGAGCACACATAATGGGGAATAATAAATATATCATTGGGAATAACGACAGAAGAGAAGTCGCAACGAGGTGGAAGATCAAGGATCAAATATGCACAGGGCAGGTGAGGAGAGGTGTTGGTATCAGCGTGGCAAGAGAGATGGCATTCGATCGAGGGGAGGGTGGAGGGGAGCAGGCAACCAACCCTCTCTATGAAATGCAATCCGAAGATTTTTACATATATTTTTATTCAGTCAATTAATTTAACATTAAATGTACAATTCAATGAAATTAAGCTAACCAGTTTAGATATTCTGTAACAAGACATGCTCTTAACCTAAATATCGCAGTGAAAAAAACTATTTATTTATTTAACAAAGCAGCCAAAAACGGCATTAATGCGTTAACATTGGCTGACAGGCAATACATATCGTATACATTATTTTAAAAACTGGAAAAAGCAATAAAAATAATGAAAACTAAACAAAATAAAAGTCAAGAACAGCTATAAGAAGGCAGGAGAGCACATACACAACCAGAGAGAGCTAAGGAGGTGAAAGCGTTGAGCGAGGAAGAGAGGTCCAGGGAAGGATACTGAATGTTTATTGTCAATAAAACAAACATATTAAGTAGAGAAGATTATCACCGATTAGTACCTCGTGAGGAAAATATTGATGTACCATAAATATTCTGAAAAACATTGCGTTTTATGTTGGACATGCATGTTTTACCCCCATCGTATTATGGTAGGAGAGATCATGTCCATAAAGTTAGAGAGACTAAGAGTAGAACAGATAGATTTAAGATTTCATTTTTTCCACCAACGATAAGGGATCAGTATAACATTGTCCGACCGTGGTAGAGTCATATTTGGGTCAAAATTAGTCTGGTGTTATTCACCCCCTGCCACACACCCTAGTGATGACTTGCAGGGTAGAACTTTGTACTTTCTATTATGTCTCTGTTGCTTTTATGAATTATTGCTCATTTATAAAAATACTTAAACACATCTAAGGAGGTATTTTCACCCCCCTACCTTAAAGCCAGTGTATATTCGTTGAATTAACAGCGTGCTTAGTACAAGTGTTTGTCTTTAAACATGTTTATACGTTAAAGATTTGTATGAAAACTAAGTGCATTAGACTTTTTAGCGTTTAACAGTACCTCTTAGTGAGAGAAAGATATCTCATGAAGTCATCCTCATATCCTTTGAAGAAACCAAACGTTGAACGTTCTCAAGTTAATATTTAGCAGGATACTTCTTAAATACGAGTATATTAAGGGGATATGAACGGAATAGCCTTTTTTCCTTCGATACAAAGTTTTACAAGAAATCTCATGCAAATCTCGATATTACACTTCTAACCGATGCTGAGAAATGCTTGCGGATATTTCTAACAATGACCTTCAAAATAAAGAGAAATTGAAGAAAAGAATCTTAGAGTGTACAGAAAAGTGTATGAAAAGAAGGGTGTACAGAAAATTGCACTATGCGCAGTAAACTTCGAAGGCACAAGGAACTTTTTCGCGTTGGTAACTTGACCATCGAGACAAGAGAATAACCAGAAGCGTTTGATGTATGGGTGCGGAGAAGAATGAAAAAAGTTAGATCGATAGTAAAGAAAACAGGCGAGGACCTGCTAGTCATGGCAGAGAAAGAGAGAGAGAGAGAGGTGAGACATTTCAAGAATCCAGCACAAATTGGTTCTGGAGATTCTGATTGAGCCTGAGAGTTTGGAATGTTGAAGTCTGTGACGTACGGAGAACGTTTAGTATAAGCGAGGTTGAAAGTGAATTGGCATGTTGGATGGAACGAAGGGAGCTGGAAAGTATAAGGGATAGAAAATTGATTCATCGTAGATTTATTTTTACGGTATTTATCATTACCGTGTTACATTGGGGATTAGTACCGTAAACATATCTTAGTTCTTTGGCTTAATCTATCTTGTAAACGGTTGTGGTTAATTTTTGTTCCTTCCTTTTTCAAACTTCAAATAAAAATTATATTAGGTGAAACTAATACCGATAGTAGTAGTTTTAGGGGAGGCGACCGACACCTAAGGTAATTTGCGCCGTTAATGATGGATGGGAAAGGAAGAGTGGAAAGAAACCCGGCTTCGGAGTTAGTCTACTCTTGTCGAAAGCCGCCAAAGGATCCGTAGTCTAACGTTCCATCCGATGGACGTCGTGCTCACTCAAAGTGCTCTCCACAAAGCACCTCAAGTAGGGATCGGGATACCATTAAAAAATATCTACCGCAGCATTTTAACACCCTTCCTCTCTCTTATCCCTTACCCATTCCACCTTGCCTTCGAAATCGATATAAATGCCCCGCTTGGTACTAAAAAGGTGTGTGGCGGGGGGTGTAAGCACAAGTTGGGAAGGATAAGTGATAAAAAAGATATCGGAGAGGAAGAGAAAAGGAAAAAACATACAGTAAATAACTATAAAATAAAGGACAATTTTGTATACACGCTGGAAGGAGACAATTCAAATCAATGGTTAATTAATCTAATGAATTAGTTATTTTTTTCGAAAAAGTGAATAAAAATGAATCACAACCATCCATTCGACAGACTTCCACCATTACAAGAGAGGTCATGCAGAATTGAAACATAAGAACGGGAAATTATACTATTACATAGACATGAAACTCATGGTCTCCGCCCCTAAAGTCACAAGTAGAGAACGAGACACACCGCTGTATGTAGCGGACGCCGTGAGGCGTTCCCCCCAGGAGAGAGAAACGAGGGATGGAAAGAGAAACTTGAAAACAACAAGGAAGGGTAGATATTATTGTACCGAGCAATACATTCACTAAATGGCAGTCCCATGCGATCATGATTATTCCCTAGACCCTATGGGTGTTAAGTGGAATTTTATGCTACCTGTAACCCTACAGTTATTATCCTGTATTACCTGTTGGAAAAAGGAGTCCTTGAGTCATCTAGTTCTAGCATCTGTTTCCTGATTTTTATATTCATGATTCAAGTGACCAATGTATGTTGAAATGCGAATAATTTGCGATACCACGGCGCTGAAACATGCAGCTCTGAATTTATTTAGTAAGTTCAACCTAGCATTGAATCCTCTTTCTTCTAATGATTCCCAACCTAACTCCAGAAGTATTTCACTGACGCTCATCTCACGCTTCATTGTAACAGTTTCCTTATCAAAACGGGATACCCGGCTTTGAACTTTCTCAATGTCCTGTCTTGCATCCCCTGCTGCACACCTTTTCGGTAGATCTCTGGGTATTCATATAGATGTAGATCCATCACAAACCTAATTTTAATTTCAGACTACTGCCATTAAAAAAATGATATCATAAATCCTAGAAGAGTCATTACCAGCGACCTTGACGCTGGGGGCGTGAGTCACTCCGAAGTCCACGAGCAGAGCCAACCACCGCACTGCCCTCTCGCGGTGGTAGGCGAGGGCTCTCTTCGTAGAGGCAGCCCGCCCTTCCCCTCATTCCGATTCACGCACACACCCCCTCACCCCCCTGGCCCCCTCCTCTCCCGGCCCTGCGGAAAAGAATACACAAGAGGGAAGAACTACCGCCCCTGAATTCCTCTCGTTCCTCTTATCGCAAATCCTCGCACGGCTTTCTCAAATCCCCGCCACCTCCCTCCCCCATCTAAATTTCTTCCATCTCCTCCACCCTACCCCTCTCTTCCTCCTCTCTTTCCTTTCATTTTTTTCCCAGAATGCCTCCCATTCCGCAGATGCCCGCATCCCTCCGCACACAAGAGTACCGCAAAAGCTCCCCTTATAAGCCCCCCGGAATTCTCCCTTTTTAACCCCTCCCAGAATCCTCTTCTCCAAAGGCGTCCCCACCCCACACCCCCGCTTGGCGGCCGAAACCCATCCCCATCTGGGATCCACTGCCGCCGTTCCGAAACCGCCCCTAGGAAAAAGCTAAATTATTCAACCCTTATTCTGACCCCTCCCCCCCCCCGCTGGTCCTTCTCCGACCCACCGAAAGAGAGCACGCATCACACCCCACCACCACCTCCGTGCTCTTTCTATCTCTCTCGATTAATGACTCATGAAAACTTGAGCGTACTTTCACTCGCGGCGCCACCGTCATCGCCGAGGCAACATTGTCTAACAGTGTCCATGACGCCCCCCCCTTTCTACCCTCCCCAGGCGGCGCCACCTGCCTCACCGACCCCGCCTCAACCCCGTCACCCCGTACCCTCTCCGGCACCTCCTCTAGTTGAAAACTAATTCTTCAGATTGGAAGAGAAAATCTCTCCCCTCGAAATCCAAGAGGCTGGTTCCAAAGGAAGATGAATTATTTTTAAAATTCCAATCGATCAGAATATGACAGCAAAAGCATCTAGATGATGACAATAGCGTAGGCATATGCACGTAAAACTGTTCTTGTCGAAGTAAATATTGCGCGACATTGTCACATAACTTTTGGAATAAAATAAGGAAAAAAAGCATAGAAAATCAACAGCATAAACTAGAACACCCAATACCTTTCATTAAATCTCTAATCAAAAGTGTCATACCTAAGAAACCATGTTGCCAAGGGTCCCCGAAAGGAAGTCTGAGAGGTGGTCCCATCTGTTTGCTTTTGATGTCCTGAAAATGCGAAATTAAAATTGGAGGTTTGACGTGGCACAGAAAGAGGAGATGTACGTACATCATGACACGTTTTATGTATTAATTCAAATGGGAGTATTGCTTGAATTTCTTCGTCGTCACTCTTTTTCATGAGCTTAATACGTAACAATACGTGAAAATCATAAGGTGTACGACAATTATTCTAAAGATTTTAACGTCATCACTCTAAGTTAATCGTTAAAATAGGAGGGAAAAAACTAGATCAGGTGGAATAGTTTACGTATCTCAGAAGTGTTTTGGATCAACAGTGTCAAAGTATTAGGGAGGGTGAATGCACTAAGCAAAGAAGCTTTCCTAAGGAGGAGAAAATTGATGATATAGATATGAAGTAAGAATGTCAAGAAAAGTTTGTTTAAAACTTTGATATGGAGTGTATTTATGCACGGCTCGGAAACATGGTCACTGAAGCAGGATGGTAGGCGTAGATTGATATGTGGGTGTGGAGAAGGATGGAAAAGGTGAAGTGGACCGAAAGGAAAACAAATGAGGAAGTGCTAGTTTATGTGAGAGGGAAGGAGAGAGGATAGTTTGGAGTAATCAAAAGGAGGCATGAGTGTTAGATGAGGAGAATTTTGACTGCCAATGATATGGTGGAGACTATGATAGAGGGGAGAATGTTTGGCAATTGAGGAAGTAGGAGAGATATTGTAGGGACATTGGACAGAATGAAGGGAGGCAGAAGTATATGGATTTGAAGAGGGGCTTATTGTAGTGTTGGATGTTGTGTTGTGTTTTAATAGGTGCAACAGGGGAATTTTTACTGAACCGTTTTCGTGGTTTTTGCCCATTCAAAACGTACTTTTCCGGTAGATTACTGATAAAATCATATAATACTAGCATTGTAAATTTATATTACAGTAATAAAAGCATACAGTTGGCCAAGTTTTCGGTTTGAGAAAAGAGACACAATATTCGTTCTCAGAATGTGCTAAAAAAATTATTAGAAAAGCAGAAACCTCGATCGCCTTTTGGATAGTGCGTCGCTCTATTGTACTAAAGGAAATTGCGTGTAAGTCTGAGACGTGAGCAGAACTATGCCGTGCACATTAGCGTATGTCCATTATCGCGAACCAACCTAGGACACGGAATTGCCGTCGAATCGCGTCTCAAAATTCCACCGGACTCATTCTGCGAGACGATCGTCAGCCAAGAGCGTTACTGGAGAAAGTGATTCAGGAATCCCACCCTTTGGTATGTTCTTTGTACCAATTCTTCTTTAGGGCCTATGGACGGGAACACTCCTCGCGACCACGGGCGCTAGTATGGGTGGGTGTGGCGTGGTAGTGTTAGGGTTGTGACTGGGGAAATCTTTAGGGGCCATATCTTTCTGACTAAGGGAAACCGTTTACATCTACATAATACCTCACATGCATCCTCGTGCGTTGGCAGGGGGTGTTAGGTTAGGTTACACTACCCGTAAAATAAAATAAAACCATTAACAAATTCATGCCAATTTAACACTAACAGAGGCGTATGTAATGCGTGGGTAACGCCCATGAGGGCCGCCAAGGCCTCCGCCTCGTAGATAGCTTTCGTCTCCTCGAATGGCCACATCTCGATGGTGTACGTGGAGGGGATGACCCACGTTGCTTGAAATGGTTTTTCATCGGAAAATATATCAACCTGAAAACTAAACATAGAAAATTTCTTCTCTCGTTGCCAAATATTTCCTTCCCAAAATATGTTTGCCCATTTAGTGCACTTCTGGGCCAAATCTGATATCATAAAAGATGGCACTTTCAAAATGTATGCACACCAGGATATGAAGCCAATGGCTTTGGGCATATCCTTAAATCGTACTTTGTGAATAATGTTTCTCATGTGTGAACAGTGTTTATAATGTAACGTACAGGTGTAAGAGAGTTCCTTATCAATTTTAACGTCATTCATTCGGAATTAATATGCACTCCTAAATATTTAAGCTGTTGTGTTAGTTTCAAGAAACTTTTAGCATAGTTGATAAACAGTCTGTTTCTCAGCTAAGGCTCCGTGAATAACTTGCCCGTCTGCACACAAATACCTCAGACCTGCGCTATGCAAAACTTCCGAGCGTATACTGGGTTCAATTATTTTGATTTTTTTTTCATTCGTCTGTGGTAAAATTCCCCAGAAATACGAAGTCCTTTAAAAGTGACAGCAACCTGTCCAAAAATGTTCTGAAGGAACTTTTGCTGCTGATCACCAATCTCATTAAGAACACATCAAGACACCACCGCGAGAGAACCTATTTCGTCCCGAGCAGCGGTTGACGCCGATTTGCAATGCTTGGCTACTGGAAACAGCACATTTTCTTCATCTGCTCGAGAATACATGAATATAGTATTTTCATTTTAAACACAACGCTACACAAGCAACAAGCACCTAGATTACAAATGCCTTGACAAAAGGACGGCGACACATCAGCCGAGGTACACCTAAAGACAGACTGCCGTGCGCTTCCACTGTGACCATTTATTTAAGTGTATTAAACATCTATTCATTTAAAAAGCCAAAAATACTAATACTATTTTTAATACGCATGAATTGAAGAATTTACATAAAAAAGATTTGGATGGAAATATATTGCGAAAAACAGTCCCTGCACGATACGTAAATGCAATAAAGTCGACTAATATGTGTCAGAACGATTGAGTAGTGAACCTGTTTTGATCTCATATAATGTAGACGTGGCCAGTATCTTCCAATAGTGATGGCGAACACTGACCTAGAAACAAATTGGAAATTATATTTTTACGCTCATTTCTCTCCTGCATCACTACCGACCGAAATTCTCCTAGGCCAAGGTACTGCTTCCAACCCACAATGAGGAAGGGGTCGTTAGGGATGAAAACCGCCTGGGACGGGGTGCGATTAAATTTGAGGTCGCGGGAGCATCACGTGAATCCTCTGCGGAAGGGTGTTGGAAGGGATAGGGAATGATGGGAGAGTTGAGAGGGAGGGGAGTTCAAATTTCAAAGCATGTCCCGATCTGGTATCCTGCAGGAGGCGAGCTTACGAGGGAGGGTGGAAGGGAGGGCGAGAGAAGTGGGCGGGAAGAGGGTTGTCGAATGGGGAATGAAGAGCGCTAGGACCTCATCTGCCCACTGCACAATGCATGGTGGCGAAAGTTCTTCGTCAAAGCAAGATTGACTATTTATGAATAGCAATCAAGACGTTTTCCTGGGGAGAAATAAAATGCAAGGACTTCAATCAATGTTTCATGATCTGATGCCGCATCACTAACTCTATGAGAATAATGAAATTTAAACATGAGATTTTGCTTTTCATTTAAAACGTGGAACAAAATAGACACCTCTATTCCAAAAAATGTTTAACGTATACCTGATTTTTTCTTCGGTTCCTTAGAAATGAAATATCTATTTCATTTAAAGGGTATGAAAAACAAAGTTTCACCAGTTCCCTTAAATATCACTGCTTAATTAACTTCTTTTGAGTCCAATTTAAAGGTTATCCATCTCCAAGCAATACTCATTATGTCCTGACGAACCTCCTCACACCCATCCAGCATATATGGACTGCACTTGTTTGATTTCAATTTGTGGATGCGTATCAATCTCAAACACGTACATTTAAAATCAAAGTTAACTTTTCTATTCTTTGTATTGCGAGTTCTATGCATGGAATTTAGGCCACGTATTCCTCCAGGCAAAAATCAGAAATTCTTTTCTAATGCTCGTTTTCTCGCTAACTATTACCCTGTGAGAACAATGCTAGACAAATAAAATTTTACTAAATTAACTATCAGGCATAATCCGGCTATCTCTGAGTGCTCCAACATGGGATTTGATCGGGCTGAGAAAAGAAAAATTGGAACTAGTCTCGTCATTATAGTTCCAACATTTTTTTCATGATATATCCACTCTCCCTGAAAAAAAAACTAAATTCTCGTTATAAAACAAATCCGCTTTCGTGTGGCAATATTATTTACAGAGGAAAAGAAGGAAGTGAAAAAGAAAAACTTGGATATTGTTATTTGGGAAGTTTCAAGCTATATCATTATACAAATGTCAATTAGAGCTGTATTCAAATGGATACAGGCTATATATTTCAAAGGAGAGAGGCCCATTAATGTATGTGGAATCTTATAATGTTGATCGTCAATGCACAATAACGAAATCATAAATTCGTAGTATTGCCTACGAAGCAATTATGTAGTCGTATAAATAGAATGCCGTGTAAAGCGTAGCTCCCGATTCAAAAAGGTGACATAGGGGCTATGGTTAACAAAAATGGAACGAGAAAATTTAACTGGTTCGACATTGGTGGAGTATCAGCATACCCTAGGAAAAATCATGAGTAAGGAAAGGCTGGGTACTTTAGAGAAAATATAGGAACACATTATCAAATAAATTAATATAAAAAGTTGCCAAAGACACTATAGGAATAGCTCTAAGACACTGCGGGAGATGTCGAAGCAGTAACCTTTAACAGAGTCATCCGCTGATATGTATTTCAATGCAACAATTTCAGAGGGTAAAAATCATTCGCCTTGGCCGGGATTGGAACCCGGATCCTTCGGGATCGGGATCGGGAAAAAGACCCCAAAATTTTAGAGTTTAAGAGGACGCCTCGATAGCTTCATTGGCTAAAGCACTCGGCCGGACATCCGGGTTCTAATCCCGGTAAAGGCGAACGATTTTTATATTCTGAAATTGTTTCATTATAAGAATAGTATTAAGGAAAATGGTGAGGAAATCATGGATTACAGACGATGTGATTGCCAAGATAGAAGAGAGAATAAAATTGTAAAACATAGAAACATGTTTAGGTAGAAGGAAGTATAAAGGGTTCAATAATAAATAAGACGCGTAACAAATAGAGAAAAATAAGCGTGGTGGAAAACGCAAGGAGAGGATATGTACAGGTTACAGGGGCAGCGTAAAGTTGGTGCGCTATATAGGAAGGTTAAAACACTATCGGGAAGCAAGAAGGGAAAATCTTTGGTAGCAACAGAGATACGTAAATCAGGAAAAATACTAATTGAACCATTAAGATCCAAGAGAGATGAAAGGAGCATACAAAAGAAATGTATGATAAACATTTTAGGCCAGTAAGGTTAGACATAGAAATAAAATATCATGTAGATGAAGAAAGCTTAGGTCCAGGTTTATTCGACGTTGAAATAGAAAGGGCATTAAGAGAGATGAAACCAAATAAGGCCATAGGAGTTGACAACATTCCTGCAGGACTACTAAAAGGTTTAGAAAAATATGGGAGGAAGAGTCTTTATGGACTGAATCGTAGTATCTATGAGGAAGGAATCTCGCCGGAAGACTTTGTGAGATCAGTGTCAGTTCCTAATCTGAAAAAGGTAAAGCCTACATCGTGTGAGGGCTACAGAATAATAAATTTGTTTCACACACAGTTAAGTGGATCTGAGGATAGTCAATAAGGTGATGGAGAGCAGTAAAAATGAATTATATTCAGCAGTAGGGCACAGCGTATCATCATCGTCAGAAATTTCCATATAAAACCTACCTCAACTGGTAGAAATAATTATTATAATAATAGTAGCTTTAAATAAATCTAAATGGTTGTGAACACCGAACTAGGAAATAAAGGATGGAATCGAAATAATATTTATTGTTTTTAGTGATTTGATGAAGTTTTGAGGGCCGTAAGTAAACTCTTCCGACTTGCTATTTCCAAGAAAATGACAACACCGGCGTTAAACAAATTCACCATTATGCCATTGCTCAATTTTTTTGGAAACTTTGCGACTATGCATTTGGATCCAAGACGATTTGAGCTAAAACCCGCACAGTAATCAACATGACATCCGTACCTTTGAATTTATTTGGATTACTGTTCTCAACTTAATTACTTTAACTGATAAATTATGTCCAACTCATTAACAACAAAACAAGTCATTCAAATATAACCAAAGGAAACACAACAAGCCTTACCAATAGTTTATTCTGGATTGTAATCAAAGAAAGAAATATCATCATCTCGGGTTTCAAGAATTTACTCCACAGACAGGAACTCTTTCTGGGCACTCTGTCCAAGATCTCTGTCAGGGACACAGCAAGTAATTATCGTCACCAATTCTTTCACGTAGAATTTACGGTAGTTGTTTTCATTAATAAATTGGCGATTATTAAGGTGATGGTGTAAAGATTTTTTGTCCCATTTAACCACGACGATACAAGCGAAGGAGAAATGCGTATTTCTCTCTTAATCATTCGACATAACAAATCAATCAAAGGTTTTCTTTTACATCCGAAAGTAGTGAAAGACAATACGTGTCTATATAAGGTTTACGTCATTGCGACAGCTTCCGTGTCACGTGGAAGCATCCCCTGCCAGTTACCAGGATAGTCCACAGTGGTAACGATTGGCCCGCAAAATTCGCCTGCAAGCCTCACGCTAAAATCCTACGCTTTTTTTCCAACATCATGTTCTCTTCTTAAGCAAGCTAGTAATCACTCGGAATGTACACTCTTGATTGGCACCTCACTACACTGACCAGTGTACTGACACCGCAGGACACCTACTACAATTGCATAATTCTCTAGTGATATAAGGGAAAGCAATGAGTAAGCTTAGCTCGACATGAAGTATATTTGTAAGTTTTCTTTCATTATCTAATGCCATACTTTTCTTGGCGGTTCCTTCTGCGAAATGGAAGGGTAGGTGCGTATGCGAACAGTAGTTAAAACCAGTAAGCCGAGGGGCCTCAATCATAGCTATGCTCATTTAAGAACAACGCACAAATTCTGATGACGACGGTCGGGCCGTCAAAACGTCAATACATACTGTGAGTGTCCTTCCTTTAAGTTTCTGTGTGTTGAATATTTTGTATCCGTGTGTTTGTGTGTTTATATATATATATATATATATATATATATATATATATATATATATATATATATATATATATATATATATATATATATATATATATATAAAATATAGCAAATGCAGGAAATGTGGTTACAAGGTGGAATCGTAGCGTTGACAACGTATAGAGGGGTGACTCTTGAATAACCAAGGGAGGGGGTTGAATTGGTATGACATTTGGGACGCACTGATGTGATGCAGAAATTGTGACGTTGAAAGATGGATTGTCGCAAAGTGTGGTCCTGGGGTTATGTCATGCTCGGCGGGGATCAGAAGTGCAGCAGAGGTTAGTCGCAGGGTTTCGTCAAAAACTTACACGTACCTTGATCGCTATGCAATTGCGAAGAGTGGATGTAACCATTCACCCGATGACGTCTCCAGGCCAGGAGAGAATAGGCCACACCGCAAAAAGCGCCGTCCAAAGGAGGGGTGGAGTGTGGAGTATGGGTGGGTGGGAGGGAGGTGGCCCACCCCTCCCCATTGTGGGCGGGACGAGTGGGGGCAGCGGGCTCACGGGGCAGAGGACATCGTCATCAATCCGTGGTGTGGCCTCGGAAGAGATTGCTGCGGCCCGGGTCGATTGTTGGGCGATTGTTAGGGCGCAAAGGGGTGCCGTCGCCAGGGGATAATAGTGTCCGCGTGTGCGTTTGGGGGTGTGGGTGTGTGGGGCTGGTTGGAAGGGCGGAGGGTAGGGAAAACGCTCCACACCCCCATCTCACTAGCACAGGAGGAGGGGGGTTGAATTTCGCGACCGCGCGGACGGATGTTTAGGCAACCTACCCTCTTCCCCCTCACCCCTTCCCACCGCTCTGCCCATTTCCATTTTTTCGTAGCAGCGACGACGACGATGGTGGCGATTAAAATATGTCGGAATGAAAAAACCTTCTCCCCCCCCCCCCGCTCACTGTCTCCCTCATATCTCTCGCCTTCTCGTCACCCACACTCTCCCTTCCGCACACTGACCTCCCTCCCGATAAGTATCAGAGAGATTCGAAACCCTCGCGACGCCAAGTCCTCATGTAAAGATTTAAAAATAAAAATGAAAAAAAAAACAAAAGTCACCCTGAAAAATTTGTCGGAGCGGACCAGAACCTTGCTGAAACTGACTGCGTGGATTCCTTGGGGGGTACGAGAGGGTGAGTGGTGTAGGGGGTTCCTGGGGTGCGCTTTTGCGAGGAGCCCCGAGGGACAGTGTTATCTGGGATCGTAGTGGTGGAGGACGTTGTTTCTTCGTCCGGAGAATGAACTATTTTTTTCTCCTGTGGAACCCGGAGTGATCATAGATGCTAAACTATTTAAGCATGTCTCTAAGTGAACACAATGAAACTTACGGGCTAAATTTACGACGGAACTGGAAAGCGGAAAAATAACAAAAAAAATATGTGAATGTAAAAATTTCAAACATACTTCAAAATAATGAATAATCTATAAATCACATATTAACTTTAAATTTGTTTTTTTAAGAAAAATATTAGTAGAGGTATGTGAAAAGTCATTCAGATAGATTTTTTCAATTATTTGATTAATAAAATGAAATACTTTTTTCACATAAATGTAGTTCAAGTATGCTAATTTACGCGGAAAATAGTACTATCTCTCTTAAAACATATAAAAATTCATCTTAAGGAGATTTTTAAAATTATTTGCACACTTTTTACCTTGATCCCATTTATGTTTACGTGTAAACTAATTTGTTTCCCTTTGGCAGTTTGCAATTGCATCTGCAACTCTCGTCTATTACATGTAGAGTGTACTTGTTGCCCAAAGCAACTTTTATCATTTTGACATCCATTCTAGAGCTCGCAATTCATTTATCTGTAAAAACATGTATAATTATGCTGAAATACACTTATGAAGTACCGTAATTTTTCCCAGAACTTATTAACTAAGACAAGTAGTAAAAACGCCATAACTCACGATGGAATTATTAAATGTTAAATTGTGACAGTGGTCTGTGGACCCCATTCTCTATTCGACCGTCTCAGTCGTAAAAATATAAAGCGGATGAATTACCGACACTTTATTTCCGCTATGTCGTCGCCTAATTCCCACATCTTCCGGAAGGCTTTGAAAATAATTATTAATGAGTGCGAGATGACAAATTTTTGAAGGAAGAATAACTGGAATGCTGAGAAAAGTTACTGCCCATTAAAATGTTCATTTCATTTTAATTTTTTCGTCGTCAAAGAGAGTAACTATAAGTTATAATTATATTTATTAAAACTGTTAGGCTAACTAATAAATTATCAACACATAAACTAATCTAAATGATCTTTTAAATTATATTGGATTATTGATGTTTTCCTCAATCAAAATTTCGTTGAAGACTTCTAAGACGGAGGCTGTTGCATCGGAAAACAGCAGCTGTGCACTCAGGTCGCTCTAACTTTGCTTCATCAAGTCGTTCCTCTTCTTCGTCTTGCAGGGCACCCATCAGTTGGAAGTCCAAACAATTCGACAGAAATCACTAATTTATAATGAACATTTAGCATTTGCAAGGCTGCTTCCCATAGAATTCCAGCCATCAAATTCCTCTCATTAATCTTTCATTTAACAAGATCTAAAACTAATTGAGCATTCAGAAAACTCTGATATCCCCCCTCCCTTCCCGTCCATTCACTTAGTTTTTCCAGAGTTGAGACCAAGCTCATTTGCTGCCTAGTAAATCAAAACAGTGGTTTTACCCAATTTCATCATTTGAATGTTAATTTTGTTTTCAGGGAAAATATTGCGAAAATTGATCAGTTTATAGTTATGGGGTAGCAGAGATCGTAGTTATACTCGTCAAACCGGTGCTTAAGTTCCACATTTATTGCTCCTAATAAGTTATACGTTTAGCTGTATCATTTGTAAGTAGTGCAAACATAAATTATGATGGTCTAACTCAATAATTTAAAGAATTTAGATAAATTATGTGCACTGCATTAGAGACTCGTTAAGAATCAACCTCGAAGTTAAATGGTAAGATTTACTTCATTGATTCATTGCAATAATATTTTAAAATAAAATATAAACCTAGTATTATGTGTAGTAAATTTTTTTAGGAATTAATTAATTTGATTCGAATTGAATAGGTCGATTCGACAAAATCCTTAGGCCTTAATGGTTTTAGCAGAGTCAATCCTTTTTAATTTTGTTCTCCCCTACTATTGTGGTCAATGTCGCATCAGTCGAAAAGCCAGAGCCAGAGAAAAATGGTTGAAGACCCTGCGCATTTCAGCATGATATTATCCAAGAAAAGTTGAAGCAACTTATTTTAGAACCGTGGTGTATGTGGAACCAGGCACAATTTCAATAAACGCAAAGCAAAGAGGTCTATTCAAAAGTTTCACGAACTTTTTATTACCAAAAAATTATTTTCCACAAATTAATGGTTAGGGTCTCCTTCAAAGTTGTCTCCTCTCCTACGTATAGACTTATTCCAACGGTGTTTCCACTTTTTGAAACAGACCTGGAACGCTTCTGTTGAATTTCCTCAATCACTGGAATGGTGAAAAATCTTTTCCCTTTGAGCGGGTATTTTAGTTTTGGGAACTGGATAATGTCACAATGCGCCAGGTTTGGTGAATAGATAGATAGATAAACGTCTTTCTTCGAGCAAAATTAAGGTCATAAGGTCCCTTCTTCTTCCTGTACATAGCAATTCTTCGTCAAGTACATAGCAATAATAACAATAATAATAATAATAGAAGGAAATACAAAGCGTTATAATTGAAAAATAAAAGAAAAAACCTAGGAAGTTCAGACATGAAGACCCAAGTAAAACATACGTAGGAAAACACCCACAAAGAAGAAAGGGGATTTGAAAAGCCTGCAAAGACCCTACAAGATAGTAAAAATTAATAGAGTACAATTAATTCATTAAATAACAGTTAGGACTACAGTACAATGCAATATGGTGATACATGCACAATACGATATGCGATGGATAAGGTACAGTAAATGCATGTGTATACACAGACAGAAAGTAAAATAAGATATAATATGTTTTAAGGTAAGGTGAAGTTAATGTTCAGAAATTGTGCTGGTAAAGAGGAATTGAGATGATATGTCTGCATTGGAGTAGATTTATGGAGAAGTATTGTCGCCATGTAGAATCATTTTAATATATCTGTTTTTGAATGGAGTGGGTGACTGGCAATTTTTAATGCCCCTACGTTAAGTGTTTCAGTGTGTACAGGCTGTTACGTCAAAGGTTTTGCTGTAAGTTACTGTGTCATATCGAGGTAATAAGCATATATTATTTCCCCCTTGTGTTGGCACTGTGCATACTATTAATGAGGACAAGTTTATCAGATAAGTACTTAGGTAGATAATTATTTTTTTATGAAAGAGAAGTGAGAGTATATGAAGATTTTGACTAACCTCAAGTTTTTGCAATTTAAGTTTACAATAACTTCAGAGACATTATCCCTCTTGTTGTGATAGCAGATAAATCGTACACAGGTGAGTAGGGTGGGTGAGGAAACACAGCTGTCTTGTATTTGGCTAAAAACTCACGAGTTCTGAGAGACGAATGAGTGGTGAAATTGAATTGTCGTGAAGTGGTGACAAATTGTCGTGGTGAAAAAAAAACACTCCCCGCTTCCGCAAAGTTCGTATCGGTGCCCTTATAGATAGCAATGGTGCAATTTGTACTAAAGTTAAAGACGATGCTAAGAAATAGAAACAGTATTTGTAGAGACCTTACGACAGAAAAAAATAGATGTAAGAACACCGGAAAAGATGAATACTCTAAAAACTCAAAAGTAAAAGTAGATTATCTCCAAGTAAGAACAGGGAAAGATACTCTGAAATAAGCGTAAGAGTTTTGCTGAATATGAAGCGGGGTCACCATTGATTGAAGAATCAAGGGGGATAAAGTATGCAAAATATTAATAGCGAAGAAGTCTTTCTATCATAAGAAGCAACTAATAACGCCAAAAGTACCAGCCTAAGCAAAAAGAAGCGAATCGTTAGAAGATGAAGACTATACGGAGTCTACTTTTTATCCTTTGAGTGTGATATAAGGGTTAATTAAAATTGGCAATGTTCCACAAAATAAATTTTTTTATTAATACGACCGGTTTCGGTGTAACTACATCATCTTCTGGTGGATCTTCTCTTGACCAGAAGATGATGTAGTTACATCGAAACCGGTCATATTAATAAAAAATTTATTTTTTGGAAAATTGCCAATTTTAATTAATCATGATATTCCACCATATCACGCCTGAAACGTCTCTTTTTATTATTAATGATATAAGGGTGATGGGAGTAGCAGATGAAAGAAGATTAGATGGGCAATGAAAGTGCGATATCACATAAGAATGGTGGAATATATATACAGAGTATCCAATCATGAGGTACATTCAAGAGATGGTGACAAAGTAAGCCAAAGGAGGACACTTGTAATGAGAAATTGATTACACATACCCTGGTGTGGACTTCAATAACATAAATAATATCAAATCACTATGTCTATAGATAGTCTACTGAAGAGCATAACCGAGGAAAGCATTCGAGAAAGAACTTACTACAGACTGAGGCTGAATATTAACTACGAGATGGATTTGATAAAAATTCCAGTTGAAAGACCTATGAGGGAATAAAGACAGTGGTAGGAGACAAGTTGGTGAACTGCCAAAAACCAATCCTTCGATTGATAACCGTTTATGCTGAATAGTTCTTCTAATAAATTATAACTATTTTATTCAATAGGTTAGACCTTGCTAACTGGATTATTCGCACCCAAAAAGGTTGGATTATCCTATACTGCCATACATCCTTAGACTCATTTTCAATATCAATTTTCAAACAGTCCTCAATCTTGCGTTATCTCCCACTGATTCAATTCGCGAATTGAGATGAATCAGTGAGATGGCATGCATGGAGTCAACAAACACGTTCAGGTAAACAATTGATTCCTTCTATTCCCTTCAGGTTTAATTTATCTCAACCCTCCAACGTAACCTCGGTCATTGTCCCCTCTTTCAACGGATAATCATAGGAGGCTCCGGCCTGTAACCTCATCATCCCATCCACCTCTCTCTTCTCCATCAACTCATACCTCCAACCCATTACCCTCCTGGTTCCTTCCTCATTATTATTGATGATGTTTTAACGATGTTTTACGACACTGTCTTCTATTCCTCTCTCCATCATCTCTTCTTTATTCTTTAAACTCAAATTAAACTCGTTATATGACTCATTTTATTGTGTTTATTATACGAAGGTGAGTCAAGTGAAATCTTTAAAACTTCGCTACAATTTCGAAAACATTGTTCCAGTGCCAATTTTCGTTTCCCACATCGATAGCCATTTTATGTTGGGTGGCTTATAACTGAAATAACATATATGATACCAGAACGCAACAATGCAACAGTAGTGTAAACATGTCCGCTCCACTTTCAACATGCGCCAAAGAGAAATAGCGAACGAACTCTCATTCGTTTATTCGATAGTAAGGGGGCTGAAACATAACTAAATTCATCGAAAAATGAAAGTTCGGAATGGTGATGTGCATATTTCACACTAGCAATGACTCCTGGACTGCATAGAAGTTCTTGAACTGTTCTTTTTTTCCGTATCAGGCTCCCCTCGACCATATCAGGCACAGACAGGTGTGATGTGACGTAGAGACCTTTAAATCCGTTAAATTTATGGTTTTTCTAGAGGTATTCGTGGAATTTTCAACCGCTGAATAATACTTTTATTGCACGCCAAGAGGACTACGAATGAAAATATTATGAGTGAGATTCTTTGGTACTCAGGATATTACGGGAAAAAAATTATTTAAGTTTTAAGGTTTTAATTTGACTCACCCTCATATTTCGCGTATTTCTGCTTCGCTACGTCAATGTATGTACACATGTCACTGCACGATTCATAGAAAGGGCACGTAGAAGGGGATAACCAGATGCCATTCAAGAAATATCCGTATCAAAAATAACGAGTATTAAACGGTTGGTAACATTTCCACTGACTACACATAGAAGACAAATAAGGAAATCTTTTTAAAAGCGTAGGCTCACACATGACATATCACTAATTACCATGGAGCATACTACTACTTATACAAAATTGACCTTGCACAAGTACATTCAATCCACAAAATTATTTACACCACACCACCTGGCCATGAAGTGAGCTGAGAATTGTAACTTGTACTATCCTAATTGTTTCGCTAATATTTATCGATTTCTGCCTTAGAAGTTCTCTACTGTTTCAGGCTTCACTTCGTGGAAGTATTTAATATCCATACCGGAAAAAGGAAAGAAATATTTGTACTTTTCCACAGATTTTATTAGATGGTACAACGCGTTTCACCGACTTGCGGCATCATCAGGTACCTGATGATGCCGCAAGTCGGTGAAACGCGTTGTACCATCTAATAAAATCTGTGGAAAAGTACAAATATTTCTTTCCTTTTTTCGGTATGGATATTAGAAGTTCTCCCTTAAGTTGATATCGCAAATAGTAAACAGAAAATAGACTGGTTTAATCTCTCCGTTATTATCTGTCTCTCTTATTTTGGGACAATATGCTGTCATACCAATGTAATGGAGAGTTAAATCTTCAAAGATGGATGAAAAACCGCATTACATGGTTTGTATAAAAAGTGTTTGGAAATTTTTGGGAACAATACATTTATTACAGATATCCAATGTCTCAAAATTCTTCAAAGTGCATCTCTGAGAGTGTCGACACACTTTTGCCGTTGCGGCTTTTCAATGACTCGAAGGCTGCCCTGGTAGATGATTTCATAGAGGTCCTTAAGGTTGCGCGTACAAGCTACTTCGACGGAACTTAGGGTCACATGGCGGTGTCCTTTGAGGGAGAATTTCACTTTTGGGAATGGGAAATATTCCGCTGAAGCCAATTCGGGACTGTAAGGGGGTTGGGGAATCGTTGCGATGTCGTTGCAGAAGGTCTTTGCAAGCTGACATCAAACTCTGCTCCTGGTCGTCCGTTCAAAGACATTCGGGACTAGTTTATGGCAGATATTTCGCATCGTCAAATTTTCAGTGACACTGGTGCGAAATCAGCACTTCAGGCACATGTCAGGAAAAAATTGGAACCGAGACTTTGTCTGCAAACCTTATAATGTCTGCCATCTTAAAAAAAATAATTTCAAATTATTTTTTATTTAAAACATTTTATAATTACGAATCAGCCATATTCAAAAGATATTAATTTTCGTGTATAAATTTTAATTTCATTTGAGGTTGGTTTAGAAGATATTTTTTATATAAACCTTTTGTTTCGACATTTTCAATAGCTTTAATCGAGCTCGGAGTGTTTTTATATCTAAAGGTCCTACATGTATGTGAATAACCTTCTGGCAAAGAGACCTACAGTTAATTTATTCAAAAATAATGAAATCAAAAGAGTAACTTTCTGTTAAAAAAAGGCCAGTTTATCAAATTCTTTCTTTTATAGTGTTTTCACCGAATGTATTCACTAGTTTACCAAATCGTGTCCACCTACCGATATCCGGCATTAAAATCAATTCATGTAAAAAGAACGTTTGCTAAAAAAAGTTAACCCTAACAAATCTTCCGGGTCTGTTCAAATACCACCGATTATATTTAAGGAATCAACGTTTAAAATTGTGCCGTATCAATAAATCATGATAAAGGAGACCCTAGCAGATCACAAGGTGTCCAATGGCAGTAAATGTAACACCTATATTTAAAAGTAACCATTGTGACTAGAACCGAGTAGTTACAGACTTCTTTTAATCATTATATATTGATTAATTACGTACGTATTACCCTTACTCGCAACTTAGTGAAACTTGTACAGGGAACATGAGTTTAACAAAAATTAGGATTTCTTACAAGAGTACAGCGTAAATGTGATGGATAAGTTAAAGAGAAATGTTATCTTTCACTCGTTAGACCTCATTTAGAATATGCTGAAAGTATCAATGGGATCCTCATGATGTTGGATTGATTACCGAAATTGATCGCGTACAATGTAGAGTAGAGAGATTTGTTTTCGTTCGTATTGATAAACTTGGCAGCGTATATGTAGTGGCTTTAGGCAGAAACAGGTTAGAACTAGGTGTCGCTATAGTTGTTTTCCTGTCAAGGGTATTTAAGTCTCCTAAAATAGACGTTATATAGACGAGTCTCGTATATTCAGGGAAGAGCGCAATTTTGCTCAGTACTCTTGAGGAAACACCTTCTGGTTCGGGTGAATATTTGGTTAAATATGGAGAATGTTTTGCGTTTACACTTACATTTTACGTGTCCTCATAATTGTCAGCATTATCCGAACACCAACCTTGGTTCACATCTTCTTCAAAGGAAATTCCTTCTTTCTAGAAAATGTCTACCGATGTTTCAACTGCAACGGAAAGTAACACCAAATACCCAAATATTTCTCCCAAACTTCCACTTATTGGTCAAAATAGCTGGTAATATATATGCTACCTGATGTATCGGTTATCTCCTCGGTCAGTACACTGAAGGCGGTGGCGTTCTTCTATTAAATTATCTTTGATAACAACGGCGCATATATTGGCAAATTCAATCTGGATTATGTGTAGCATTTTTCTTATTAGTAGAATTATCTAAGTGGTGTTTCAGTCGTAAATTGATCTGTTCTTGAAATACACCGCCAATATGCTCTTTTCCCTCTGAGGTATTTCATGAGTGCCACGAAACATATTTGCCAAGCTTATCAAGAGCAATATATTCTTGTTTTATCCTATTATTTTCTTGTAACTACTAAATAGTAACACCGAAAAGTAGTTTTCCTCAAAGGCTTTTGCTGCATTGATTTTAGCTTTGAGCAAGTGGCTGGAACTATGATTTCTCGATATTCATGTACTTGTAAATACCTTTATCTTGTGGAAGGTCTCACAATGAATAAACCTTGGATACCCTTAACTGTACTGGTAGTTGATGGGAACAAAATGCATAATTTGCACAGTCGCTTTATCCGCTTGCGGATATGCTTGCCGAGGGGTGTAATTCTGTTGCCAGCTAAAGTTAAAATTCTTTTTGAGGTACTCATATCTTTAGCAAAGTCATAGATGTTTGGGTGTAACCCAACAGTGTTCCTAGGATTCATGTATTTCTGCCGCTTTAATCTAAGGAAACAGTCTTACCCATCGACCCAAGATTGTTCTCGCAGGGTTCCTTAACTTTAAGCTCCTCCTACTTATTAAGCGTTGAAGCATAAGAAGGCTTGATGTTCAAGACGCAGGTGATGGTGTGGTTTTAGCTTTTTTCATCTTCTGACTCTCAATTTTATCACTGCCACGCTATTTCCTTTCTTTACCCCCATAATAACACATATAAACCCGAAATAATATAGAATATTCAGGCTGTGCTAAAAAATTAATGCTTTTAAGACCTCTTGAAAGTTTGAACTCGTTTATACCCGAGACGGTCCCTTCTCCCAGTAAATTTCTCCGAAATATTTTTTTTAACTGTCCTAATTTCAAAACTTTTAAAAATAAAAATAGAATAGCATCACTTTTATCATTTCACTAATAGAAATGATTGTATTTTGGCGTTTTACACGTGCCATACACTTATTTGCCATCAGTTGGGATCGACAAAATCTGAAGACTGCCATTATTCAAGCAAAGTCCGGGATTTCATTGGATAGTATTTTACAATACAATCCGTTAGTGTTAAACTCATTCCGATTCCACTACCTAGACTCCACCCAGAAGACGCATTAAATCTACATCCACATTAGGTACAGATACCTGTATATATAATAGTGTATATAATTAATATATTTTATATATATATACACTAGTGTACTGTGACCTGTATATCCACGTGGTGGTCCAAAATATAATGATATAGTGCGTAGGACTACTGGAGGGCCGGGTTTGACTCCCCCGCATACCTCTGGTCAAACTCAACTTTACCAAAGCTGTGTAATTTTTCGGGTACCAAATTTTATAGGAAAACCGTAGATGGCATGTGGCGCAGGGAAATTAACTGGTTCCTCCACCCTGATGTGTGAATTTCACACGCCGATGGTCTTACGTAGTACTAGATGGTTTATATATTATGCCGGTTGGATAGGTGAGGATTAGTCAGAGCGTGGTGATGGAATACGTATAAAACTTTCGTTTTAATAAAAAAATCATTCACACTTTTGTTTTTTACCATCATTAATGACCGTTGTGAGCCACTATTTAACTTGGTTTATGGCATATAACTGTAAGGTCTACTCCCAAGCTTTACAATTTTATTACTAGAATCCCATGGGGCATTTTGTTAAAATCTTTTTACAATCCAAATATATCGCGTCAACCTGAGGGTTATTTTCCCCCGACTGCAAAATGTCGAGGACAAAAGAGCTAGTTGTGTCTCGTAAGATCTACCCTTTTTGGAATCCATACTGATTTTTATCAATAACTCCTGACAATGATATCTCCCAAGACAGAGGTGACAGTTATATGTTCTAGCACATTATTAGATATTAAACAAAGAGGAATTGTGCTTTAATTACTGGGTTTCCGTATCTAAACTTAGGCTTGATGTTATCTACTTGCTCGCTATTTGCGGAGAGGCCCTGGAAAGGCAATTGATCAAACGTGTGGTTTGAAAAAGCAGCGATGAAAAACTGAAAGAGACAGACCATTTTTCTATAGTTTGTTGATCTCATGCATTTGTGAATAGCTAGAATGCTACAAGGTTATTAATGACAGCAAGCTCACCCCTTTTTAATGAGTTCCTTATTTGCCTTTTTAGTGAAGTCAGTGGAGTAATTACTCAGGGTAAAATGTGCCGTGATGTGTACAATGGACGCTGTGTGAATGATGTCCGATCGTTCCCCTTCCATGAACCTTTTCCAGCTGATCGCGGGGTGCTACGTGTTTGTTTGGAGGGAAGAATAAAAATGGCTGATGACCTAGCACCTCCTGCCACACGTCCCACGTCCTTCCTACGGCCTCAAGAGTCATGTTTAGGTTGATGTAGATTTCTACACCTCAGCTCTCTTTCGGTCTGCCACACCACGTCATAGACAAATAATTTCTTTTATTCGCTGGCAGGAGAATTTCGGATATGGCGCGCGCCAATCCTGGTCACTCAGGGCTCAAAGGGGAATCTTTCGCACCGGGTGGGGACGATTGGGAGGAGGAGTCTGATCGTCGTTTGTTCCTTTCCCTACCCCATGCCACCACGCGCTACACGGACATTAATAATGCGCGAGCAAACACTCATTTGTTTTATTCTCTCTGCTTTTAGGGGAGGAAGGATCCCTTTTTTTCGGGTGATACGGAACTACAGCGATGGGAATTGTGAACCCTTGTTTATCCTTCCATCCCCTCCCCTTCCCATGCCATCGTACGGAGGGGATGGGGGGAGAGGCAGTAATAAATAGCGGCCTTTTTTTATCCCGCCCGATCCATTCCCTTCACCAAGGCCCGCTGGCCGTCACCCACTCATCCCTCAACCCCGAACATATTGCACAAGTCGGTCACCGCCTCCGCCCTCCGCGTGGGGCGGTAATGAACACACCCCCTGGCCGCCCTTCTCCTCTCCTCTCCCGCACACACGCACTTAGGCGAGCCCGACCGACGTATCTTATCCGGCGATCGCTTCCCTTGGTCAATCCATCACACTCCGATGCCATCCCCTCCGAATCACCACTTTTAAAAATCGCACCCCTGGGTTCCCCATGACAACCAAAGTTCTCCGCTAAGCGCTTAGCCCTTCAATCCGCGAGCGCGCTTTTTTTCCAGTCCTTTAAGGATTTAAAGGGCAAAGGGCGGAAAGCAACTATCCCTTGGAAAGGCGAAAGGATGCAGGGATATCGGAGCCTTGTGGATTTTGGATCGGAGATTCCTGCATGGATATCGGGGTCTACTTCGGCAACCTTCATCTGATGATCCAATCGTGTATGAAACCCCTTGAACCGTTATGGTGTACACTACACGTCTGAGGCCATAAGGCGTACACGACGTAGGATATTCGAGCTCTGCAGAACTTTTTTCTGATTAAAGTTTAGGATAACGTGTTACTCAATTTCTGGGTCCTCTTTGCCAAATGATTTAGCTTTAAGTTACGTAAGGGTCAGTACTACAGATGCATATGCATGACAGATCGCTTAATAGGAATCATATAGCATCAGATGGAAAATTTAATAAAGGATTTGATAGCAATAAGAAGAAGAGATCTTTCTTCTTCAATATTTAACCGGCATCTCGCCGGTTAAATATTCAAGAAAACATAATATCAAGGAAATATTATCTGCATCAGTATTTAAATACCGAAGTTTACTTTAAACTCGCTGAATATATTATATAATATAGTACATCTTATTCAAAGTAAAATTGCATATACAATTATTGGAACTGAAAGCTGGTTATTCTCTGATTGAGCCGACAGTAATTTTTTTCCATAATCCCTTTCAAAAGTTCGTTTCCAAAATCTCTTTCCCTTCCACAGTTATGACTAAGTAAATAGAATCGGGGATTGTGTATTTTTAAAAGTTAAAAACTCTTACCTTAGTCGGGTTAAGGTAATTCCAGATAACGATGTATAAAGTTTTAAGTAATCAATCAAAAGTCCTGAATTCAAAATAATCTATATATGCGCACTGTACAGGCCACAGGATGATAAAGATTACTAGAACTAGACGCACTTATTAAAAGGTTATCATCCCAAAACAACGATCGTGACATTGTAATCAGTGGGGATTTCAATGTTCCATTTATTGATTGGAGCACAGAATCGTAAAGTTTTAAAACAGAAGGTAAAGCTAAGGATACTTGCGAGTTGCTATTAAATTGTTTTACACTGAACTGCATGCAAACAAATTGTCAGTTTACCTACAAGGAGTGATAATATTCTTGATATGTAAGCAACAGATATCTGCAAAAAAGTCTTAAATATAGAAATTATTGGAGGAATTACAGAGCAGTGAATGGAAAGAGCCACGGAGCAGTGAATTCAAAATTTTTCCCCATAAGTGGTCAGAAATACGCTAGGCTCATAAAGATAATTTCTTTGTTTAAAAAACGGGGATTCTAATAACTTAAAATTTGTGCTGCAGAGTTTATATAATATTTGTAGAAATATCAAAGTAATGAATGTGTGTGGTCACAAAAAATCACATCCTTGGTGGACTCAGCATTCAACGGCTTCGGTTCTCGTAAATTAATAAAAGACAACAAGGAACTTAAGTGGTAAAGAACGGAAGTTAGAAAATCTTTAAGACGTCAAAGATGAAAAATACATGGAGCAATAACTAAAGTGACAAAAGAAATATATATCATAACTTATATAAAGTGAATGTATACCAAGAAAAATTTCGGAAAAGCTTTAAGCGAATTTAAAAGGAAAATATTAGCAAAACATTTGGAAGGGAATCGAAAATAATTTTCGTCGTACGTCAGAGAGGTTCAGGGAAATAAGTGAACAGTTAATTCATTCAAAACCGATAAAGGTGTAAGAGTAAACAGCAGTTTGGAAAAAGCAAGTTTAATAAATTCCTCCGTTCAAAGAGTTTTCATCAATGTCTCACCGAATGACTCCGATAGCTTACTTATTCGTTCCCGTAACCAACGCCCGAAACTGAACTTTTATGTAATACTATAGAACGTTTGCTGAAATATATACCCATAGCAAAACCTCCGGCCCCGATCAAATACCAGCTCGTACGTACATTTAAGGAACCGAATATTACGCCGTTTCCATAAAGAATATTTAAGAAATCGCTAGTACATCACAAGGTTCCCAGTGACTGGTGAACGCCTAATGGAAAGCCTTTGTTCAAAATTTGATCGCGTGCAGCATAGAGGAGCTAGCTTTGTAAAACAATGTTATGAAAAACTATGTAGCGTATTAAAATCATTAAAGGAGCTAGACTGGGAATGACTCACGGGGCGAAGGTTTAAATTACTGATTTAAGCTTGTGAATAAATTGAACGTAGGCCTCTTTTGTAATGATGTTGAAAGAGTGTTATTATCCCCATTTAAATACGGTAGGAGAGATAACATCAATAAAATTAGAGAGACTAAGTGTAGAACAGAGAGATTTAAGAAGTCATTTTTCCCACGAACGATAAGGGATTAAAATAACGTTGTTCTACCGCGATAGCGTGGAAAAGTATTGCATGTCAAATGTAACCTGGTGTGTATACTACGTGTGAAAGTAGTCCACCCTCTGCAAGAATGTGTGAATATGAGTGTGTAACACCACTTACAACAAATTTGGTGTAATGAGGCTCGCGGCTTTGGCGAGTATCTATTCATTCGTCAGGAAGCAGTAATTTACACGGCTGAGAATGGGGTACACCGCGCTGACCCCTAAACACGTACCAGGGTATCCTTACGGCACCGCAGTGCCCTCTCTATTTGCGACCATTTTCGGAAGTCTCCCCAGGCATTTACGCAAAAGTTATTCAAATGATAGGCTCATTCTGGGTGACGAAACCAGAGGTAGCGTGTCTGCCTGTGGAACCGAAGGTCGCTGGTCCCGTGTCTGGCGGATATTTTTCAGCTTAGAAAAAAACGTGATAGAGGTTTTTCGGAAAGAGGCACCCAGGAATTAGCAGAAAAACCACAATAACGGTACTTCGGAACGAGAAAAATAGACTCCTACTAAATAGCTACTCTGAACCCATGGCGGAAGGCAGCAGTTTCACCATTAGGCACTGGTAGCGCAGACCGAGTGTGTCGGCCCGGCATCAGCTGCTTCAGCTGCGGACGAGAGAGCGAAGTTCACGGTATATGGCCGCAGTACTGAAATGTGGAAGGCAACGGGACACCGCCAAATTATTCTTCCTAAAATATCCAGCCTCTTCTTGTATTCAAATACAGTATAATGGTAAGATATGAGCTGTAGTTAACCAATCCTAGGATTAAAATACTGATGGCGAGCGGGAGAAGGTGAGTGGGCAACGTTTGGGGGTCTTTATTTGTGGGATGAATAGATTGTAGACCTGTGGGAACAATCGCTGAAAATAATCTGCATGAGAAGGAAAGAGATACAGTGGTGTGTAAGAAAACGGGATTAGTGTTATCACTGTTGCTTAGTGAGTCATGTTCATTCCCAGCAAACGCGCCGAGTAGCCAGATTTAAGATGTTATTTTTTCTGCGAACGACAAGGGATTAGAATAACATTTCTCGACCGTGGTAGGGTTATATTTGGGTCAAAATTAGTCTAAAGTCTAACCCTGCCACACACCCTTGCGATGGCTTGCAGGATAGTAAAAAAATAAAATTAATTAATTAATGCCATCTCGCGAATTCTCATCACATTGTGGGCAGCGGATGTTTTGAGCTTTTTAAATATTTCCTCGTAGAAGCAATCGTCTGTCTTCAATTTTCCGCCTCCTCTACCACTCTCCTATCCATTGCTCCCACCCCTGTAATATGTGAATTTTATAAATTCATCCCTTCAATAACACGTTCCTGTTTTTGAAAATTCGTTTTTAAAATTCAATTCTATTCCTTGTCCTGATCAGATTTAGCGAAACGTTAAATCTTAGCTATTGTTGCACAAGTTACATGGGGCCAGGTCTGGTGAGCAGGGTGGGCGGGGGAGCGCAGCAGTCTTGTTTTTGGCTAAACACTCGCGAGTTCTCAGAGACGAAGGAACCGGCGCGCTGTCGTGACGAAAAAAACAATCACAGCCCTTCCTAATTTCGGGCCGTTTTCGTGTGATTCTCTCTCTTAGGCATTTCATAACCGTCAGATTGACTGCCTGGCCTTTAGGCAGGTATTCTTGATGCACAAATCTCTTTACATCGAAAAACAAAGTCAGCATCACCATGACATTTGAGCGAACTTGCCGAGGTTTTCCGAGATGGGGGGATGTATCACCAATCTTTTGTTTTGATGCCATATCCATAAACCCATGACTCATCACTTTTTATGATATTGGACAAGAAGGTCTAATCCTCTTTAGCATCAAACAGTTCCTAACAGAATTGAGCGGGACGTTGTTTCCAGTCTGATATGATATAATGAACCGAAGCACGCATTTGGCAACGACTCTTTGCATCCTCAATTTTTCCGTCAGGATTTGACAGCACGACCCAATCAAGATGCCACACTCTTTTGTAAGTTCCCTAAAAGTCAAGCGTAATTTGCACGAACGAGATCGTTCAGTTTGTCGATATGGGGTCGTCAGTCGACGTTGGTGGTCTTCCGGAACACTTGTCGTCTTCCACTGACTGCCGCCCCTTTTTGAACCGGATAAACCACTCATAACACGCAGTACGTTTCAAATCATC